>CM063247.1:22543875-22967095 GCA_032158295.1 Pycnopodia helianthoides | reverse complement strand
TGACCGTTACATCAGGTCGAAAAAGGCGCACGTTTAAGTTGACCCACCGTGACAACGCAAGATAGTGAAACTGAAAGAACACAGGTAGACATACGAACGTGCGCCTACACATTGCATGCATTGAAGGCTGTGCGTGTTTCTGTGCCCGTCGTTTGGACATGTACAGTTAGTTCATCGTACTTTTAACAATGGCGGCACAACACTGCAGAAATGAGTTTATCTCAACCTGTGCTATGTTTGGCGTCAAATTGTTCCCTCTTCGCCCTTCTGGTGGCTTGATGGTGATTATGGAATTGAAGACTTAGTTTCACTGAGATGTCCACCTGCTTCAGTGATTCGTATCACTTTTCTTATATGAGAAAATTCAAGCAGAAAAAGGATTAACATTTGTTATGTTTTGACCATACACCGAATGAAATGAACGGACGTGACATCAGCTTGTCAAGGGCGTTTCAGACCGGCACTCACGGCAGTGTTTATCGGCGCGACACGGTGAATACAACGGTAAGCTTGGTTTCAGCATAATCTCTTTTCAAAATGAATGTGTCAAGTACTAAAAGTAGTGACGTTTTTAAAACTAAGGGTCGTTTAATGATCATGGAGGAGGAAGAATTGGGCAATGGGGGATTGGTATGATTGTTGGCTCTGTCAATAGTGTCAGAAAATGGTAAGATTTGATGAATGTGTTCCATCAACTATAGAATTAATATTATTATGCCATAGATAAGTTACAACCTTTCGATGAAGTTTCCCCAAAGGTTAATATTTTTAAGTTATTCATTTCCAAATCAGTATGGGCACTTTCCACGTATTAAATTATAATCTTGAAATGTTTTAAGTCTCGAATTTTGTTTATTTTACCAGTTGGTACAGTGTTCAAGGAACATATGGAACAGAGTCTGATGGCGGGATGAGAGGCTGATGACTGGGTCAGGACTGGTACACAGAAAGGAGTTGCAGCTGTTAACATGAGCCATCTTTAGTCTTCACTGCTCCTGTCAGTTGTCAACTATGGTTATACCTGGCCAAAACAATGATTATGGATGGTCTTTTCTTGAGAGGTAAATTTACAGTAGTTTATTGAAGGTTCAAAATGACACAAATTATGCGAGGTAAAATATGTCCAAAGGAATTGAAATAATACTTCTGGTTGAGCCCATTTTCCTTGTAATTCATTGCATTTTTTGTTGGTATGGATAACATGACTTTGCGTAACTAATGCTGTGAGAATTTCTATTCAAAGAAGTTTACATATTTTTGAAACATTCTAAACATAAGTTATTGTAAATTTGTTCATGCATTTAAAATATTGTGCTATGATTTTTATTGTGTTATATGAATTTTTTTTTTTTGAGACTTGGTAGGTTATGAAAAAATGTCTGAAGATTATTCATGAAGTCATACTCTGTTCATTGTTTTTTCTTCATCAGAATGCAGCACATCCAGTACCGGAATGGTCTACAGTGAAAATTGTGACACTTGCTGTTATGTTCCATTCCTTATTTCCCTGCCAAGTCACTGTATGGTGCACCATGGAGGTAGAAATAGTATTTGACTCAGTTTTTTCAGTCTAACTTCAGTCTAAAAAAATTCACAAGAGGCTTAGACTTGCATCTTCATGATGTGCCTTTGTCTTGCATTCCAAACAAGTGTCTTCTACGGTTTAATTTGTCTCAAGTCAATTTTTTCTCGAGTAACAATATCTAAAAATCAAGCGAGCCATTTATAAATTGCAACTGAAAGCTTACACAATGCTTGACTTATTTGAAGGTTATCATCATCAAGTGTATTATGAACAATCATTTTTCATCCATCGATACTCAATGAGAATCCAAATTTATTTGAAATCCTTTGAACATTTCTAATAATTATATTTTAGCTTAATAATGTCAACTTGAACAACATAGCTTGTGTGAACTTGTGATTTATAATGAATCAATAAAGAGTAAGTTTACATGAAGCAATAAATTAGCTTTTAATAGTGAATGGCATACTTGATATAGTTGGGTTGCTTGCTAGCTTATTACACGCTTGACATTTTATTCCTGAAGCATGACCCCACTCCCCTTTCCTTCCAGTCCAAACAGGAAGTTCTAACTATACAAAACTCTAGTCTCTGTTCAAGAGTCTCGTAACCTGATTTTGGCAATAGCTTTGTCAGTCTTTAAAACAGTCGTCCATGCAAACCTCGCTAACAATCAAACGCCAGGCTTTTAATCATGTGCTTTTTTTTTTTATAGATTTTTGCTAAAGTGTGTAGGTTGTTAGGCACGCCACAAAACAGTAATGGCACCAAATTCCACTCAATGCAATAGCTCTCGCGTTGACTACAACACTGACCCCATTGGTAGCCGAACACCTCGTGTTTGTTTGGACAAACACTTGCGCTCTAGTTATTTTTTATTCTTCTTCTCAGAGTTTTTTGTCCGCAGGCAAATGCATAGTTGTTAAACTTACATGATCTTGAAACTTTACATGTAGGTATACATTAACTTGTAGATGATTCTAAAAGTTGTGCCGTCATGATGACGTCATCGGGTGTCAAATTACAAGCAAATTTAAGTTCAAAAAGTGACGTTAGGCCAATGCCTGTATGTCTCTGAATATTATAGCCACAATAATCATATTTGGGCATATGATAGATCTAGACATGGGCAATCTTTGAAAAGTTAACACCAAAATCGTATGACCTTTACTTCCGGGTCGTTACCCTGGGTCGAAGTTTGCCTTTGGGTTTTTTTCTTGAAAAACATCACTTTCGGGCTTATTTACGGCATAACTCAAGATTGAAATTGAATTGAACATTGAAACCCATCAGACATTTGAACCTCAATATCAAGACGACACAAACTTGATGATGTCATGATGACGTCATCAGGTTTGGAATTACAATAAATCAAAGTTTAATATATGTAAAAAATCATAACTCGTGAACCGCATGTTGGATTTTTACAATCGACACATCATCGGACAGGTCGTTAAAAGTTCAACAAACCCTACACAAAACTTGACCCCATTTGACCTTAACTTCCGGTTCAAATCGGAAGTTGAAAATTTCAAAAATTCATATCTCGAAAACTACCCATTATTTTAGTTTATTTTTTGTACCACAGTGTAGAACGTTAAGCCTGCTCAAACTTTTGCACTGAGATGACAATATTTTGACCGTCACATCAGGTCGAAAAAGGCGCACGTTTAAGTTGACCCACCGTGACAACGCACGATAGTGAAACTGAAAGAACGCAGGTAGACATACGATCGTGCGCCTACACATTGCATGCATTGAAGGCTGTGCGTGTTTCTGTGCCCGTCGTTTGGACATGTACAGTTCATCGTACTTTTAACAATGGCGGCACAACACTACAGAAATGAGTTTCTCTCAACCTGTGCTATGTTTGGCGTCAAATTGTTCCCTCTTTGCCCTTCTGGTGGCTTGATGGTGATTATGGAATTGAAGACTTAGTTTCACTGAGATGTCCACCTGCTTCAGTGATTCGTATCACTTTTCTTATATGAGAAAATTCAAGCAGAAAAAGGATTAACATTTGTTATGTTTTGACCATACACCGAATGAAATGAACGGATGTGACATCAGCTTGTCAAGGGCGTTTCAGACCGGCACTCACGGCAGTGTTTATCGGCGCTACAACGGTGAATACAACGGTAAGCTTGGTTTCAGCATAATCTCTTTTCAAAATGAATGTGTCAACTAGTGACGTTTTTAAAACTAAGGGTCGTTTAATGATCATGGAGGAGGAAGAATTGGGCAATGGGGGATTGGTATGATTGTTGGCTCTGTCAATAGTGTCAGAAAATGGTCAGATTTGATGAATGTGTTCCATCAACTATAGAATTAATATTATTATGCCATAGATAAGTTACAACCTTTCGATGAAGTTTCCCCAAAGGTTAAGATTTATAAGTTATTCATTTCCAAATCAGTATGGGCACTTTCCACGTATTAAATTATAATCTTGAAATGTTTTAAGTCTCGAATTTTGTTTATTTTACCAGTTAGTACAGTGTTCAAGGAACATATGGAACAGAGTCTGATGGCGGGATGAGAGGCTGATGACTGGGTCAGGACTGGTACACAGAAAGGAGTTGCAGCTGTCAACATGAGCCATCTTTAGTCTTCACTGCTCCTGTCAGTTGTCAACTATGGTTATACCTGGCCAAAACAATGATTATGGATGGTCTTTTCTTGAGAGGTAAATTTACAGTAGTTTATTGAAAGTTCAAAATGACACAAATTATGCAAGGTAAAACATGTCCAAAGGAATTGAAATAATACTTCTGGTTGAGCCCATTTTCCTTGTGATTCATTGCATTTTTTGTTGGTATGGATAACAGACTTTGCGTAACTAATGCTGTGAGACTTTCTATTCAAAGAAGTTTACATATTTCTGAAACATTCTAAACATAAATTATTGTAAATTTGTTCATGCATTTAAAATACTGTGCTATGATTTTTATTGTGTTATATTTGTTCCATCAACTATTAATATTATTATGCCATAAATGTGTTACAACCTTTCGATGAAGTTTCCCCAAAGGTTAAGATTTATAAGTTATTCATTTCCAAATCAGTATGGGCACTTTCCAGGTATTAAATTATAATCTTGAAATGTTTTAAGTCTCGAATTTTGTTTATTTTACAAGTTTCTACAGTGATCAAGGAACATATGGAACAGAGTCTGATGGCGGGATGAGTTGAGAGTCTGATGACTGGGTCAGGACTGGTACACAGAAAAAGAGTTGCAGCTGTCAATATGAGCCATCTTTAGTCTTCACTGCTCCTGTCAGTTGTCAACTATATACCTGGCCAAAATCATGATTATGGATGGTCTTTTCTTGAGAGGTAAATTTACAGTAGTTTATTGAAAGTTCAAAATGACACAAATTATTTTGCAAGGTAAAACATTTCCAAAGGAATTGAAATAAAACTTCTGGTTGAGCGGTTTTGAGCCCATTTTCTTTGTAATTCATTGCATTTTTTGTTGGTATGGATAACATGACATTGCGTAACTAATACTGTGAGACTTTCTATTCAAAGAAATTTACATATTTTAGAAACATTCTAAACATTATTACAACGTCATTGTAAATTTGTTCATGCATTTAAAATATTGTGCTATGATTCTTATAGTGTTATATGATATTTTTTTTTGAGACTTGATAGGTTATGAAAAAATGTCTGAAGATATTTTCATCAACTCATACTCTGTTTATTGTTTTTTCTACATCAGAATACAGCACATCCAGTACCGGAATGGTCTACAGTGATGTTCCATTCCTTATTTCCTTGCCAAGTCACTGTATCATGCACCATGGAGGTAGAAATAGTATTTGACTCAGTTTTTTAATAGTCTAACTTCACAATTGAGGCTTAGACTCGCATCTTCATGATGTGCCTTTGTATTGCACAACTATTCTAAACAAATGTCTTCTAAGGTTTAATTTTTTCTCAAGTCTAAATAAACAAAACGTTCTGTACAGAAACCAATATTTAAAAATCAAGCAAGCCATTTATAAATTGCAACTGAAATCTTACACAATGCTTGACTTATTTGAAGGTTATCATCATCAAGTGTAATGAACAATCATTGTTCATCCACCGATACGTAATGAGAATCCAAATTTATTTGAAATCCTTTGAACATTTCTAATAATTATACCTTAATAATGTCAACTTGAACACCATAACTTGTGTGAACTTGTGATTTATGATGAATCAATAAAGAATAAGTTTTCATTAAACAATAAATTAGCTTTTAATAGTGAATGGCTTTATACTTAAAATAGTTGTGTGTGTATTTCAAAGCCTCTTATCGAGATCTGCATCCAAGATGAAAGGGAACTCACAAAATTGATGCTATTGTATTAAATGACAAAATTAAACCTCTGCCCTTTCAAATATATGGCGACGTCGTCAATTTACACACCGCCCTCTTGTGACAAATATTGTTTCATAAAATCGTAACCCTTGTAATGGAAATAAACATAAAATCTTGCACTATTCTGGTTCAAACCGGCAGTTGAAGTTTTATATTGAATAAAACTCCTGAACCAGGCAATTATAAAATTTGTTAGTAACAAAAACACGTTTTTTTCATCATGACGTCATCGGGTGTCAAGTTAATTTTCAAAGCTCACTACTTAAAAAATCATATCCTGAACCGCACGTCATAAAGTTGTATTGTTTGTTTTGTCTGTAGCTTACAGCACTTGTGACATTTTGCTTCATACGGAAGACCCAACCCTGACCTTTACTTCCGGTCCAAACAGAAAGCTCAAAAATTTAAATAATCATATCTCCTGAATCATATGTCATAAAGTCTTAATCTTTGTGCTGCTTGCTAGGTTAAAACACATTGTGACATTTTATTTGAAGCATGACCCCACTTTGACCTTCCCTTTCGGTCAAAACAGGAAGTTCTAACTATACGAAACTCAGGTCTCTGTTCAAAGTTCTCTTTGTCAGTCTTTAAAACAGCCGTCCATGCAAACCTCGCTAACAATCAATTAACGTCAGGCTTTTAATCATGTGCTTTTTTATAGACTTTTGCTAAAGTGTGTAGCTTGTTAGGCACCCCACAAAACAGTAATGGCACCAAATTCCACTCAGTGCAATAGCTCTCGCGTTGACTACAACACTGACCCCATTGAAAGCCGAACACCTCGTGTTTGTTTGGACAAACACTTGCGCTCTAGTTGTTCTTAGTTTGTGAGTTCTGGTTGTTAAACCAACAACTCAAAATTTGATTAAAATTAATTACATTTAATTACCCAATTAACAATTGGATGACGTCATTATGTTGTAAAAACTTCTGTTTCATCTGTTTATCAGGTGTAACACTGTTGCTAAGTTTCATGACCGTACAATCTTGGGAAGGAGGTCAAAGTCTGCGGACAACGATTTGTGTGTATTTTTGAGGTGAAACAAACTCGTTTTTCGTACGAGGTTGAAAAACCTCGAAACCATGCTTCGACCCCACGGCATACTGTACATGTACATTGTACATACATCAAGTACAGTATGTAAAATGTACATTGTACTGCAGTTTCTAGTACCGTGCTAGTATTCAAAGCGGGGTGCTTGCGTAAAGAGCCTTGGACAAGGCTAGCTGCTGCACCGAACACCTCAAAAAAAAACGAACAAAAACAATGAGTTGTTCGCGCTGCTGCACGAACACCTCAAAAAAACCGAACAAATCCAATGAGTTGTTCGCGCTGTTGCACGAACACCTAAAAAAAAAAAAACGAACAAAAACAATGAGTTGTTCGCGCTGCTGCACGAACACCTAAAAAAAAAAAAAACGAACAAAAACAATGAGTTGTTCGCGCTGCTGCACGAACACCTCAATAACTGCAAACATTCTGACGGATACGAACATAGTGCAGCGAACGGCCTATGGCACCTTTTTTAGCGGCCACGTTCTGGTGCCGCACGCCAATGTCGTTGTTGCAACACGTCCTCTTTCAATGAAGTCTTGTACACAAAATCAATATTGAAAATAGAACGAAAATACAAAATCGTATCCCCTTAGACTGATCACCGGTCCGAAAGAATGCAGTACGAAAAATTTCAGCCAGATTTATGCAGGCACTTCAGAGTTTTTCTAACACAAATAGAAACGTTACTCAAATCAGTATAGATAGATGAATAGATAGATTAACACTTTTGTTTTTAAAGTACTCCAGCTTCCAGCCTAAAGTTATTAAGAGGGTTTTAATACTTACTTGCTACAGACAAATTTGCACTTTAAATGTTGATCTATAAACACGCCAAGTGGACGAGGCTCTGTGAATGATGCTTCCTGGTCACGCAGATGATATGTAGTCATCACAATCAATGAGAGAACTCCAACAATTAAAATAACTGCAAACATTCTGACGGATACGAACATAGTGCAGCGAACGGCCGGCCTATGGCACCTTTTTTCCCGACTCTGCTGAACAACTAGCCTTGTTCAAGGCGGTCGCAGTTTTCACTCCGAAAAAGACGCCGTAAAACCCACGTACTGTACACTAGAACTGTGCGTATTAATGTGTGTATCACATCGCACAACGCCCGTACTACTACTGTGCGCAGGTCATCCGCACTCGTATTATACTGTCCGCATGCGGAGGCCGTTAGGTCGACCGCCTTGTAGGGTCCGTCTCTTCCGGGTTTAGTGTTTCTTTATTTTTCGTCCACTATGGGACGAAAATGGGGTGGGGGGCTCTCGGATTTGCTGGTATGCAGATCATTAATGTTTAACTTAAACATTAATGATCTGCATACCAGCAAATATGATATTTCGTCAGACCTATTGCTAACAACGCAGGATGAAAAATAAATGAATGATTAATTTTCGTCCTCCAATCACGAGCTTCCCTCATTATGACCTATGTACTTTATCACGCGTGCATACACCTACACGATTCAAATTCAGGAATGTTGCCAGTCAACTCTGCCATTACAAACTCTTCCCGCATGAGAGCAGCTTATGTCTGCACCCCCTTATCGACCCCATATCCGCTCTCAAAACTCCGCCGGGGTGGGGCACTCTATGAGCCCCGCAGTTTGCAAGGTCCGGGCCGTATACCCATTGTCCGTTCATGTAGATCCTTGCAGATCAACTTCATCCTGTGATGCGCCCCTCCTGATGGCACTCCACGGCTGTTTCATCACCGCGAAAGAGGGCGACCTCTCTGTTTAAAAATAGTTAGGCGAATTTCCATTGTGCGCTGCATCTGCAAAGAGGGCGCTGTTTGTTTATGTACATAAGGTCAAAACTCTATGGCCGAAGCCATAGAGTTATATAGAAGAACTAGAGGGCGCACTAGCCAAGTTACGTGACTCGTCGCGCAGGTGGTGCGGCCATGTTTTAAGTACCACTACCATTACTTTACTGTACGCAAAACAACAACATGAACACCGAGCGCGTGATGCGCGTGCATTTACCATACGCACATCGTATACTTCGTACTCAATTTTGCCCTCTATTAAATGGCGGTCGTGTCTCCTTGCGGTCCCGGCGCGTTTGTGCACGCAGTATTGCCAGTGCGCCCTCTCGTTCTTATATATAACTCTATGGGCCAAAGCCATAGAGCTATATATATTGACTAGAGCGCTAACTTGCTCTGAGTTTAGAAGCCACCCTGGGCGCAGACATGTTTGATGTGTTGCGTGACTACGGAACGATTTTAATTTTAAGAGAGCACACATGGCCGCGAAAATTTTGCATTCGGCGTGCGCGCTTACGTACGCGCCGAATTTAATCTAACGATCATTGCTCTTGTAAACAGGTGATTTTAGTGATGTCTTAAAAAAAATATGTAGTAGGTGATTCTCTGATGTTGTTACTTACGTCTTAGGAAAAATGCTGAGTAGAACTAGAGCCTTGTTTGGGAGGATTCAATGCTTCAAGATGTTGAGGGAAAAAATCGAAATCTGCTTAAAGGATACACAATATGCCGGCAAGAATGACGAACTAAAAAAAAACACGTATACGCGCAAACGCACATGTTAAACATGACGCACATGACGCTCGCAGTTTGTACGCTCATTAGCAGATTGTGCGTTCTCATTTGCTGCATATTTGGTTCGATGACGCATAGAAAAGAACAAACGCTTTATCATGCAAATAGCCGTACAATTGCCGTACAAAATTTCAAGCTTTTGTATTGGTTTGTACATAAACATGGATGCGCCCACACGGCTTCAAAACCTTAGTGCGTGTATAACGGGGTGTTAGCGCTATAGTCAATATATATAGCTCTATGGCCAAAGCCTATCTATTTCGTTACTTTAAAATACAACAGGGTCATATGCAAATTAGATTCTGCATGCTAATAATTCCTCTTCTGCATGTGAAGGAGAAACTCAATGGTTTCAAGCGATATGTCGTATTAACCGTAAAATACATGCCTTTCGAGAAGTGTTTACGTTAGGATTTTTAACAGAAGTTTAGGATGGCTTGTCGCTGAATATCCATCACATTAACCTGTGGCCTAGGTTTCGAAAATCATTTTCATAAAGTAGTTGTCTACATTGCAACCCAGAGTAGACATCCCTTGATCAAGATAATGTGGTATAAAGGTAAGGGCAGGCAATTTATAGGTACGATTTTGTCCGTGAAAAGGGAGGTTTTCTCACTCGGTGTGCCGTGTGTGTGTGTGTGTGTCGACTTGTCCAAGCTTGCACGCTGTGCGTGTGTACACACGACGTGCATAGCGCATGCACGTCAACGGTGTTTACTCTTTAAAGTTTATGTGTACGTGTTTGCATGTGGAATGAATTTCCATCCTTCCATGATTGATAGGACCTACTGCTGAAAAAACGGGCAAAGTTATGAGATGAGCTAATGTATTGTATTGCACGATAAAACATGAATAAATATTGTACAATATATTATCAATAGAATTAGAAACAGCAAACTATGATTTAGCATGCCAGCACTGCATTATGCATGTCTCTAGCAATTCCATATTATGAACTGCGTTTTAACATTTTATTTCAACCCGAACTTTACAATCACATTCAGTTTATTCTGTTCACCTTAGCACAGCATATTTAGTATGTAAACAAAACTTGCATTTTTGGTTTTAACTTGTGAAATAAAATGCAAATGTAGGCTTAGGGTTTAAATGAGCAAATACATGTGAATAGGGTCGTACTAATTAGCGTCAACAGGCCCATTTCACGCCTCCATGCGACAACTCAAGACAACTCGAGACAACAAGTTTAAAAATCAAATACATCTGGAAACACGTAAAACTGACTGGAACCATCGTGCATACATATTTCTCACGGGAAAAAAAATTTTTTCGTAAAAATAGTCAACTTTCTCCGTCCGTAGAATTGGCCGACGTGATGCTATTGCACTTGCGCAATGACATTGGACCGCAATAGCATCACGTCGGCCAATTCTACGGACGGAGAAAGTTGACTATTTTTCCCGTGAAAAATATGTATGCACGATGGTTCCAGTCAGTTTTAAACGTGTTTCCAGATACACCCTGATTACAACCATTGTATTTGATGGTATTTTAAACTTGTTGTCTTGAGTTGTCGTGAAATGGGCCTGTTGACGTTAATTAGTATGACCGGTAAGTAGTGTAGGCCTATCAACTGTTTATTATTTACAAACTATTATTTAACCCAATCTATTTTGTAATGTTTTATTTTCAACCTTCATGTATTGAAAAGTGAATGAGAAAAAATTAAGCTGATGTGTGGCAGTTCTCCACAGAGTATGGTGATAATTTATTCTTCCTTTTTTTGCTTCTTACAGCTTATGAGTTTTGACCTGACCTCTGGTGTTGTTGCAATATGATGACGTTTCATCACAGCCATCAATCTCTGCAGCCTGTTTGTCATACCACTTACAGCACGGTTGATCCTGTTGAACTGTGCATGGATAAGCTCCCCCCCCCCCCCTGTTCATTTAACAACCCAAATCCCACTTTAAATCTACCCAACTGTTCGGTTGCATGGTTTTCCAGGAGATGCATTTTTGGAGTGATGTTGGCCCCGGGAAACAATCGACGATATGATGCCATGTAGTCTTTAATGCATACATCTATTGATTAAGTAAAACATGAAAATGAAGGTAAGGGTAGGGAAATTACTACAGGTACATAAATTGCATTTAAAGGGCAAGTCGTGACATAGGCCATAGCAATTAGCTGGATGTAAATGAAGACGATAAATATAAAATATTTCAATTGGTAGTTAAGGGGCACGATGGCATTCATTTTCTTTTATCGGTTCATTGTCAATATCAGCATCATGGTCTTGAGTGACCACTGCTTCCCATTACACTGGTTGTAAGAGTTAACAACATTATTGTGCAAAAGTGAGTCCAATCGTTTGCATACCAAATCATTGATCTCGGTCCTCAGTTGTAAGGCACGTTTTGCCATGGTATTCGACAGGTCGTCATCATTCAACTGTCCGTAGAGCATGTGCAATGGAAGTTCCTCCTCTATTTCATCCAGCATCGCCTTCTTCTTTTCAATGTCGAGCTGAAGCTGCTGCTGGGCCTTGGAGGCTGCCATGACCTCCTGATCAAAATTGGTTTGACAAGTCTCTGATGGATCTGCATGCTGAACACGTAGCTTGAAGATCTTAACATCAATGTTGTGGCAGTGGCTCTCAAGCATGTCATACAGCTTTTTGTATATCCCCAGGGATATATGTAAGCTTGGCAGTACAACCTAACAATAGAAAAAAAAAGGTGGATGTCACCACAACACCCACAACACAGTACAAGTCTAGAAAGAGTACACTATTCTTTACACAGTTGATTCTTTTTATACATGTAATTGTACAGTCTGTACAACCGAAAGTTTAAAAAAAGAGGGAGTACATGTGAATTGTAAGTAGAATTTGTAGTGACTATCTTCTGTTCACGGATTCATCAGTTAGACTCACATGATCAATTTCGATGTCCATCATTGGTTTAGCAACAACACTATGCGAGACGTCCTTTGCTAGACTTCGCTTTAATCCATGCGCTAAGTAAGCCTGGTAATCTTTCTAAAGAGACTCGCATGTGCGTGGAGTTGTGTGTTGGTCGCGATCAGTAGGAGGGAGTTGCATATGTTGCTTTGAGGCATGGCAGAACAAACAGCAGTATCGTGCTGGTGAAAGAACAAAAAACACAAGCGGAACTTCAATTTAATTGAAACAGTACTTGTAGTTCAATCCGATGTTTACAGTGACACCATGGAATGACACGACGAAACTCAAAAGCTGTGGTATTTCTTGAAAGAACAAACAGTAAATGAAACGTTACCATCGAAATGTCAAGCTGTAACCACCACAGCTCCTGAGAATCTATTTTTCCCATTTTTCAATCTTGTTACAAATAAATGAGCCAGTACTACTATATCTTGATGTGGTATCAGTTCATAAATAAGCTGCATGTAGATTAATTATCTCAGGGTTCTTGTATATTTACCATTACAGCCGCATATTCCATATATCTTCACCAGGAACTCATAATCGCCAAACACAAATAATCTAAAAGCTTTGCCCCTGAAAAGAAGATAGAGATAAGGAAGTGTGTAAGGCACAGCTGAAAAATAAAATGGAAAACCAGCTTATCTGCTAACAAAAGCATCATATCTGTTTATGTACTGAATGTAACTGAGATGAAGTGTTACTGTCATGTCAATCAAAGGGTATTTTGTAACAATAACAATCAAATTACTCTGTTTTTTTATGTTTACAAATAAATTTGAAAAAATGTTTGACATTTATTTCATTTAGTCAAACTAATTTGCTTTTAAACACAAACCTCCAATGCTGGTCTTTGATTCCTGATATTTGATGCATTATTTCAGCCACGCGTTGAAGATTTACAACAGAGTCTGAAGCCTCGAAACAGCAAATGACAACAGTGTTGTTCTGCGAGTTAGGGTGATGAGTGTTGGCAATCTGAAAATCCATCTTAAAGGAGTTCCCTCCCTTATCGCCGCCGAATTTAAGCCAGATCTCATTTGCTGGTATGATTCCGCCATGCCATGTGAGGCTACCACTCCTTTAAAATTGTTAACAAAACAAATAGAGAGGTAATTTGAGTAAGAGTATTTTAACGAACAATCTTATGGTCAACACACATCATGCTTCTCACCCCAAAATAGTTGAAAAAATACACTTTTAATGGAGTAACCAGCATGCTTGCAAATATGTGTAACTTAACCGAATGCTGGAAGTCTGGGATTTCTTTGTGAAAAGAATATTTGGACCACAAGCTGGAAACAATATGGTTTCATTGTAATGAAGGGTTGCATCGGTTTTCTTACATGTCAAGCCTGTCCAAGTAGTCCACTATCATACTGTGTAGGTTCTGCACAGTTACACATGGTACTTGGATTGTTCGTAGGCCATCTAACCCAATTGCATTCCTTGAGCTCTGTACCATCAGTTCCATTGTGCCAACCAGATTGTCTCCAAGAAGTGTAGCCTGTCTATTTCTCATAGCCCTTTCCGATGGTATACCAGCATTGGTCAAGTATCTGCAAAACAGAGTAGATTGGTAATATAAAACTAATTCAAAAGAAGAATAACCTTAAAAAAAATGTAAACAGTTTTACAAGCAGTAAAGCTATTGAAAATTGTAAACAAATGTTTTAGTTTCATACCGTCTCAGCTTTCGTATCTGATCCCATGTCAGGTGGCAGTCTCGCATCATTGCGAGGGTGTGATCAGCGTCAATACTTCTTGGGCTGGTCTCAGTTGGCCGTGTAAGGGTAGAATGCTTCATTTGTACATAGGCTGGCTGTGTTAAACAATTTTGAAAAACAAAGTAAAACAGTCAAAACACCAAGGCCACGCAGCCATAATACAATGTTCATTGTAAATATTATATAAAAAATATGTGTTCATTCACAAATAAAGTAAATCTTTTCAGAGTGTCTTTGCCTTTATTGAAATATTTAAGTGGTGGATTGTTTTCTAAATGTCAATTTCTCAAACACGCGAAAAACTAAATATAAAATTAAAAAAACCATTATTAACACACAAAAAACTTCCAATACTCACCCGTCCAGGTGTTTTAATTTGCCCAACCCGGTCCTTGTTACAAAGCTTCAGCCAGGTCCATGCATCTGCTGCTGCCTCTATGTCGGGTGGAATTATTGAACCTTTCTCATGATGTGTTGCCATATCTTTGAGAAGTTTTGCTGCAAGACTGGCCTGTGACTCTACTGGGACTTGGTCGGTGAGCTTTGGTGGGCATGATGGGCAGTGACATTCAAGATATTTCGGGGGTTTAGCTGGACAAGAATGGTTTGCCATCTTTCCAGATTGCCTACAGTACCACATTTCACACACGCAACAAGTAGAGTTACTAGTTGAAGCCGCAAGACTCGTGGGCACTGGCTGACTTGGTTAACGTGGATCATTTGACGACACACAGGACATGGAACTTTGACTTTTTGAACTTGAACCAAGAAGACAGACAAGCAGAACAAAAATTGTGTTCACATGGTGTCTGCACCGGGATGAACCAAGGATGCACTGACATACAGAACACACAAATATAGTTTGTTCATCAGCAGATTTCCCTATGATGTCCACAAGGGGTGTTACAGACCCATATGATGTCCCTAGTAGTGGTGGTATTTTGAAAAGGCTGCCATTATTCTCGATGGGTAACTCATGAGTGCTGTCGTTACTAGTACAAGTAGTAGAAGTACATGGATCAGTAAGTTGCTTCTTGCCTTTGGTCTTCTTATTCTAAATTTTTGCTGGGCGGCCTCTTTTCAATACTGCAGAGCAGACTTTGCACGGCCCTACCCTGGGATGCTTTTCCCAAGATGTTTCAATACACTCTGACGATCTACCATCCCTACTTCCCTTGGGCGAAAAAACATACCTTAACGATCTTGCACACTTAAAACAAACGTGTTGTGGGTGAACATCGTTGCTGTCTCCCCAGGTACTGATATTGAATGCAGTGTAAACTTCTTTACGGAACTTGCAGCATTCCACTGGTTTTGTGTTGCTCTCGATGTTTCTTGTACTTTGAAGCCTTCTTCCACAAATTCTACACAATTTACTCAACGCTTCCTTGTGGAAATTCATGTTGAACAGGCCGACATGACACCACCCGATCAGGCAGCACAACCTGACAGTGACACACACGTAGCGGCCGTAGTAACGCCGTGAACTTTGTTGACACTTTCCGACTCGTTTTCCCGCACTTAGGTTTACATAATTTTACTTGTAGTCCGTGTAATTCTCAAACCACGTACGCGCCCACTCACGTGGATATCACGAAGTGTATGCTGTGTATTATGATTATGTACTTTTACAATTTTACCGACTGCGCTTGGAAATACTCTTGGAAATAATGCTTATATTTACATAAATCCTTTTGCCCTTAACACGCTAGTGGGAAAGGTGTCAGTAACACATTTTTTTCCACCAATACTGTATTTGTTTATGTTTGTAGAAATGACGAAACAGTAGCTATTACGTTTACTACAAATTTGTATCAAGTTTTTTTTCTCGATTTATTCAACTTATTGTGTGACAAATAATGAAAAGAAAAATGCTTTTTAATTCGATATAATTATGATATACTCGACAGGATTGGGTGCATATACTCCAAAGGTAAGTATATTTACGTGAATAAAATATCGGAAGAGTATCGACCCATGTGCATTAACAATTATGTGACAATGTCAGCGCTATTCCTCACACACGGAAGGCGTCCCATGGCAGTGCGCGTCTACTCGGGAATGTATGGATGCGTGTATTCATTATTGGAGTAAAGAATTACTGAACACATGAATGCATAGGCTTATTTAGTGCACGCGCAATGTAATTGAAACAACCGTGACTCACGCCAGCAGCGGTATGCGCCCCCGCGGCAGAAGTAGTTAAGGTATTCGCCGGATGTGTGTCCCCAGCAAAAGAGATTCGTTCATGCCGAGTTAAGTAGTCCGATCGGCGGTACTGGCTGTCACACAGCTTACATCTGTAGACCCTTCCTTCATGTCGTCTTCTCGTATAGGATGAGCCATACTTGCGTCCAAACACTCTGCAAGCATAGGTTGCTGTCGCATCGTCATCCATCATGTCCATGTCGGGAGGAGTACCGCAATGTGCGTTCTTGTTCAACTGGCAGAAATCTGAAGAATTGCAACATGCACGTCCGCCATCCAGCGGCCAACTGTCATGCGTTCCGTTCTCACTGGAAACGAAAAGTTGTTGCAAGTATCGCTGTGGCTTTCTCACGGCTCTGCCTCGGCGTGTGCCCGGTATACCGGTGGACGGGTCTCCATCATTCGTCGGTATGGGAAGTTGGGTACCGACGGTACTGCTGGCACTGGCGGTTGGGCTGCCCATACCGAAGGTGGAGCTGCCCATCTCAGCGGTTGGGCTGCCTCCACCGGCGGTTGGGCCGCCCATACCGGCGGCGGGGCTGAGTTTTGTTGTTCCTGCCGAAGCCCACGGAACCCACAATCTTCACTCGACTTTCCGTAACAGGGTTTCAATCTGTCCGCATGTACACTTGATCGAGGAGACTTCTGAATTTTACACACAACATCTGACAGTTTTTCCATTATCTCAAATGGTCCACACCAGCTCCTGGTTAGTTTGGGACATTTTCCTTTCTTTCTTATCTGGTTCTGGAGCCAAACCACTGCTTCCTTGTCATACAGCTGTTTCTAAACATTTCTGTCATAGTGCCTTTTCTGTGCCCTCATCATTGTGCTTGTGGCTTTCTTGGCAATCTCATGAGCAGTTACAAGTTTATCTTGAAGGTGCTGTGCATAATTCAGTAGTGGCTGTGGGCACATCACCCGGGACTGGCTCGACGAGCAAATCCACTGGCATGCGAACCTCTCGGTCTAGCATCATTGTATTCGGTGTCTCTTTTGTAGTCTCTTGTTCTGAGGATCTATGTAAGCCATTGCCAACAGGGCCAAGTGGTCATCCCAATCTGTTTGCGAGTCGTGTAATATTTCATGAATGGATTCTGAAGATCCTTTGGAAGACCATCTGTCATTTCGTTTGATTTGTCAAAGACCTTAAACAACAAATAAATTAATAAAAATGCAGGATCAAAAAAGAAAGAAGGAACAAACAAAAAGGATAGGAGATGCTTGAAGTGTTCTTACAAAAACTTCTTTTAAACTTTTGAAAGTAATACTTTTAACCACTTCATGTCGAATTAAGTGTATATCCGCAAATTTTTTATAAACTGGCTTATATATGGCGGATGGTTTTCAGGGTCCCCAGGAACAACTACGCAGCTCACTCAATTTTTGTTGCAGTCACTCAAACGGCAGGTGTAAATATCCACCCGGACATTCCTACCGTGCTATGCTTCATTTCACCCATGGAGGGACAGAAGGTACTGGAAACCAGGCACGTAATCTCCCTTTCCCAGGGGTTATTGTGTAATTTAAGATTTCAAACTCTTGTCCTTATGTTCTGGCGTACAGGAATGGACAGGCTGCCGACATTGTTTTTTTTATATTGTATTCAGCTCAATTGGAGGCAAGTCCGAGCGTACCATGGTATAGTAGACTGTGCATGGCTTACAGCCAATGTTTGCGATTCACTGTGAATGCACACTCATATTTTGGATTTGGGGAAGTCATGTTTACTTAATACTGTTGCGACAAATGAACCAAACTCCAAACAGCACCAACATTGCATACGAAGACACGGCGACCACAATTGCACTGAAGCGAACGATTCTCAAGTCCACATTATCCGGCTCTTCAAATCCACTTTGCTAGTCTTAAACACTCCCCTGTTAACGCCAGCACCCGGTAAGCCACTAGAAGCCATATGAAGCCAGGTCTAAGCCATGCCTACATATGATGATAATACACAGAGGCAAGAATGGCAGCTACACAAGCACAGATAGACGGTAGGTAGAGATGTGGCTGCGTCTGAGGAGCCGTACACATCTAAGATGGCGGATATCATGATGAAGACGAGTGTGAGAAGTAAGGTCCATCTGGCATTGTGGAATAGCGGAGGGTGTACGGAGTCTTATTACGTCGGAGCGGCGGGCAACATCCATAGAGTAGGAGGAGGAGAGAGGAGACGAGGATGAACCCAAGATGCGGGATGCAGCTTGTAAGATCCCCTTTACATACCGACGTTTTGTAAGAGGTTGCATTTTGATGCAGGCACAAATCATCTCAACTGAGTCTGTGGTGCACAGTTATGTACTTCACTTGGAGCTGAAAAACACCAAAGTTTTTAGCAAACTTTCCTGTTTTGAGACCTTTGAACATAAAGAATAATAATAATGTTTATTGAACTTCTCTTTTTTTTCTCACCAATAAGCCGATTCACTATTACAACTGCACATGTCCGTCACATGACCTGACAACTGCTTTTGGAAGATAAACAATACTGCCACGTACCATTTTACCACGTACACCAATGCGTACACCAATGCCTGATACTCTACCAGAGTGCAAAATTAACAGTTGCACGTTGGCACGGGGCAACCCAAAAATCATCCAGGCAACCTGTGATTAAGTCGCCGTTGCCCGACGGGCAACCTTATGAAAAACAACAATTTAGGCCTAACCTGCTTATTGTGCTAGCTCAAAAGATCGTTTGAATTTTCCACACAACAAAATATTTTTTAACGTTTGAACCGCTGATCCTGGTCGCGCACGCGCTTTCCAGCGACCGCTGGTGCCGCGCAGTTGTCATGCTGCCAGTGTACGAGCGCGGGACCAGCTTACAATAATGATGCAAACACGATGAATGGAGGCTGCAAGCACGCGCGCTTTCTAGAAATTGCGCTTTCCAGGGATCACTGGTGCCACGCACTCGTTATGCTGCACATAAACAAGCGTGGGAACAGCGAGCGACCATGTGTTGAGCGCAGATCCACTCGCGTGGTTGTTGACAGTTCTAAAATTTACAAAAGTTTGGGTTTGGGTAAAAAAAATCTGTAAGGAGCAATACCGATGCTGGATTAACGGATGGTGAAGAAGATTGTATTGTATCTAAATCAGCAAAAAATACTTTAAATCACAGCGATGCGTCCCCTTCACGATCGGAGATTTCTGTTTCGATGTCAGCAAACTTTCTTAATCTTGTACCCTGTCTACCTTTTTCCCTGTTACTTTTAGGTCCCTTATACGTAAAAAATCCTTAGTGAGCTTACTGTCCAGTGATTTATCTCTTCTAATGTAAGATCTTCCATTCTACTTAAGAAACAAAACAGAAATATCGCATGTTACGCCCAGAAATTGCCACACTATTGTTAGTTTTCTGCACGGGAGTTAATACGTTTTACTGCTGGCAACGCAATTTGTTTATCTCCCGTGACCTTTGACAATACCCAGCATGCCTTGCGCCGCAATAAATAGTGAATCGGCTTATTAGGATAATGTTTATGTTTTACAATCTACCATTAGAGAGGTTTCGCAAGCGTATGGATTCCAATACAGATACAGATACGATAACCGTATCCGTTCACGTTAGATGCGTGTCAGGCCTGGGCCAAAGTATAGACACACGTTGGCACACAAAGTGTTGACGTAGCCGTATCCGTATGTGTATCCGTAGCCTTGAGAAACCTCTATTGTTAGGATGTACTGAATGTGATAATAAACCCATATCCGCCTGATTGGTCACAGCAGTACATTATAAACACTAGTACTTATTGCTGCAATACAAGAAACACTTATTGTTTAGTGCCTTGCATAAACATACCCCAGCAAACTGTCCATTGGTAAGAGCACACCAATCTCTATAATATGATACATTTTTTGCCATGTTTCCCATATCATTATTCATATTACAAGCAGTGCGAGTACAGAGAGAGACACTAACTTCTTGTTTATCTAGTCTACGGATTTTCCAGTAGTTTATAAATGTGCAACACTTAAAGACACGTCAGTAGGCCTACACGTCGTTTGGTAATGACTCTGAAAACTAGACATTAAGTGTTTGTGTACAAACACGAAGCTGTTCCTGTTTGTTGCACTTTGATTGAATGATTCAGACATTTCTATATTAAAACATTAAACCTAATTTTGTGTGTCTTTGTCTTACTGAGTACATGTATGTTCTTGGGCTAATATAGTAAATAATTTATGGGGTATGAGTTATTGTTTATTTTGGCTATTGAGGCTATTGACCCCAAATCCAACACTGACCCTATTACAAGATGGTATGTTACCCCAAGTAATGCCTTTCAAGAAGAACCCTAAACGAACGTTGGAATTTCATCTGTTGTTCATGTCAAGAAGAACCCTAAACGAACGTTGGAATTTCATCTGTTGTTCATGCACAAAATCCAATGAGCTAATTTTATTTCCTTGAATTAATCGGAAATATTAGAAAAAAGAAGACAGTTTTTAATATCCATTAACTATGGAAAGCAATGTACATTAGTAAAAAACAAAACAAAAAAAACAGTAATTTTAATTTTGGCAATGAGGAAAAAAAAAAAAAAAAAAAAAAAAAAGTTGGCAGCCCAAGTTCCGAACTGGGGTCCCTACACATTCAAGTCAACAGCAGTAGCCACCACACCACGATGAATAATGAACAAATGATGGTATTTGACACTATATAAAATTGTAGTTATTCGCGTTTGCGTTACAGACACTTGTGTCCGGGAGTATATCGAATATTATTGAGTTCTAATTGGCATACAATTATTTCGGTGATTGATGATTTAAAATTTGGTAAGTGTGCTATTGCATCAAACACGTCTAGGTCTCTACACAGAATCATCCGGCGTTGCAATCCCGGTCAGCTCAGCGTGTGCATTCAGCGTGCATTTCCAACCAAGCGGAGTTTCGCGAGCAAGAACAATTCTTTTAAAAAAATGTGTTTTTCATACTAACACAATTTTTAAGGTACAAGATGGTATAATTCATCCCCATTTAATGCCTTTTAACGAAAACCCTACAGAACCTACGTAGAAATTGCAAATACTAGTCATGCAGAATCGAATAGGCTATACACTAACCATGTGGTTTGAAACCTGAACAAGGAACTGAGCGGTGAAACACACGAAAGGTTAGTCTCCGACGCCTTGCCGTGATTGTGCGATCAGCAAGCTAGCCATGATGTCCGATTTTGTCACTTAATCGCTTATTATCGTGGAAACACATTGTGCTTTGATTAGTTTTATTGGCCTGGAATAACTCTTAGTAAAAGCACTTGTGTTTTAAACATGATTTGTGTATTATAAGTAACTAAAATGTAACTTATTTTGAAAAGTTGTGTTTTTAACTATTACTTTTAAGACCCATTGGTTTTGTGCATAGATACAAAACGCGCGATAAATGACGTCATTGTGACGTCGTCCGTAATTTTAGGCCATGATGCACATAAACAGTATTCCAGAAGTATAAAACTGAAAAAAGTATGACAATTGGGGGTATACTTTTAGAGATATGGTGCTCACCAGGTTGGCTAATTAAATATTCACCTCTCTATAAAGTGGCTAATTAATTTAGAAATTTAACATTTATTATATTTAAAGTTAAGTTTATGTTCTAAGCTTCAAATTGATATAGGATCTAACTCTTAAATATTTAAACATTAGGAGATAAGGCGTATAAAAAAATATGTGTACAAATGCTATGGGGCTTGGGCGGAAACAAAGAATAATAATAATAACTAGACCTTAAGTGTTTGTGAACAAACACAAAGCTGTTCCGCTTTGTTTTATATTGATTAAACGCTCTGTATTAAGCTAGCGAACATCACAAAGATTATGACTTTATGACATGTGGTTCAGGAGATATAATTTTTAATACCGATCATATAGCCATGAAAAGGGAATTTTTTATTTTATACGCCTTTCATCAATCAGCTGTCTTTATTGTCCTATTGCAATTCCCACCAAGTGTTTTGTTTGCTACACGGCGATTTCCGAAGTAATGCGTTTGCATAAGAAGACTCAAACATGTTTTCCGGCGAACGGGTCCCGAGCGCAAACGAGTCTGCCATCCACCCGCACAATCGTCCCAAAACACAGGTGGTATGTTTTCTACGTTCACGCTGAAACCTGAATAGGGAACTGAGCGTGAAGAGCAAGCACAACTCTTCTCGATTCTTGTGAATAAACGAAGACTTGTGTAAGTCGGCGACCGTAAGGACTCTATGTTTATTCTTAAAAAAATTCAATAACACTGGTCATAAATGGCCGTAGGACTTAATTGAGTTTAGAGTGTTATAATTTTCTTTAATACAAACCTAATTTGACGCCGTACCCATTCCGTGAAAATTTTCCTGGGAATTCGGATTTTTTTCTACTAACAATGTTTGAATAAGTTTTGATACTTTTAAATTGACTGTCAATAAAGTCTGTCTGTCTTTAAGAAAGATTTCTGCAATATAAGACATGTAATTTGACCTTAATCGAATAATTATGTTTCTGGAAGTCGGATTTGTTTTCACTTTATCCTATGTGTTTTGTACACAGATACAAAACGCGCAATAAATGACGTCATTGTGACGTCGTCCGTAATTTTAGGCCAGAAGGCACATCTACAGTATTCCAGAAGTCTAAAACTGAAAAAAGTTTGACGATCGGCGGTACACTTTTTGAGTTATGGTTCCAACAAAGTTGGCTAATTAAATATTCACATCGCTGTAAAGTGGCTAATTAATGAAAAATTTTACCAGTATTAAAATAATTGTTTAGTTTTTGTACTAGGCTTCAGTTTGATTTAGGATCTAAGTCTTTCATAATCACTAAGGTTTTTTTTAAGAATTAAACAACAACATTGTGTACAAATGCTATGGGGATTTAGGCAGATAGAAAGAAAAATAATAATAATAAAAATAATAAAAATCTTGACGAAAACAAAACCTGTTCCGACTTCTAAGTCGGAACAGCTAATGAAGAGGCAAAATAGCTTTAATTCGAACGCTAGAAAATTCAATTGGCTGTTCATTTGCCGAATTTGACCGAGAAAACCTATAGTACATTAATGATTATACATAGTCAAATAAATTGTCATCAATGGTGACTTCAACCACTGCGCATTTAAGAAAAGTAACTTTTATCGTCAAGTCACATGCCATACCCGTGGAACAACAATTCTGGACCAATGCTACACTATCGTGAAACATGCCTACGTTTCAACTAAATTACCCAATCTTGGAAGCGCAGACCACAATTTGGTTCTTCTTAGCCCTAAATACATACCTCTAGTTCAACGCCAGAAACCGAGGAATATAAAAGTTCAGTTCATAGATACTTCCAATAATGTCATTGAACTTACTGAGACTGTCTGTGCTTATAATTGAGTTTTGCAAAGATGTGATTGTTCCACCTAAAGTCGTCAAAGTTTATGCTAATAATAAGCCATGGATTACTGGTAGTGTAAAGAAACTGCTTAATCTAAAAAGAAAATTGTCAAGTTGTTAATGGGGATAAGATTCAATTGAAACATGTTCAGAAAGAGCTTAACCGTGTGATTCGCAAAGAAAAAATGGTTTATAAAGGAAAGATTGAAAAACACTTCACCGATAATGATATGAAGAAGGTTTGGAATGGCATGAGGCTGATGAGTGGGTTCGCTAATGGTAAGAGGCAATCTTGTAATTTACCAGATATTTCATCTTATTATGCTAACGATCTTAATAATTTTTTTAATCGGTTGATTTGCATGACTTCACTAGTGAGACAAAGAAGTGGAGCCAGATGCTTTGTCCGACCGAACAGGTTAATACATATACCACCAAGGAAGATACGGTCACGTTTCAAACGCATTAACTCTTGTAAAGGTTCAGGTCCAGATAAATTAATGCCTCGTATTTTGAAAACATGTGCTGACCAATTAAGTTATATCTTCATGACCATTTTTAATATGTGTTTTAGCTTACAGAAGTTACCAGATATCTGGAAGACTTCATGTATTGTACCTATTCCAACGAAGCCTATCATGGAATGTATGGATGACCTGAGGCCTAATGCTCTTACATCTGCTGCCATGCAAGTATTTGAGAAAATTCTTTCGAATCATTTGAAGCCTCTTGTCACCAAATTTGTTGACCCCCTGCAATTTGCATACAGTATCAACTGCAGTACTGACGATGCAGTTGTATATAAGTTAGAACAGTTGTATTCTCACTTAGAGGGTTCTAGAAATGGTAATTCTGTTCGGATAATGTATTATGATTTCTTTTCTGCTTTCAATACAATACAACCTCATCTCCTCACCCGCAAGTTATTGAATATGGACGTTCCTCATCAACTGGTTAGGCTTATTCTTGATTTTCTCACCAATCGTAGTCAATTTGTAAAGTTAAATGATAATGTACAGTCCAAGTGCTTATAATCACCAACACAGGTGCTCCACAAGGTACAGTTTTAGCGCCATTCCATTTCACTGTGTATACAATTGACTTTCGATCCAGTCACACTGACTGTCTGGTTATTAAATTTGCTGATGATACTGCTTTGCTGGGTCTTATTAAACACGATGATGATAGTCATTATAGAGCTGAAATTGATAATTTTGTTGGGTACTGTAAAGATAACTATCTTATACTCAATGTGTCTAAGACTAAAGAGCTTGTCATTGACTTTCGTAAAAGTAAGCTTGAGCCTAGTAATATTGTGATTAATAACAACTGTGTTGAAAGGGTAAATACATATAAATACCTTGGAGTTATGTTCGATGATAAACTGGATTGGTGTGATCACTTGGATTACGTAATGAAAAAGCTTAACTCACGAATGTATTGTCTTCGTAAAATGAATGCTTTCAGGGTCAGCAATGAAATTCTTGTGACATTCTATTTATCAGTGATCTGTGGGGAGAATGACTGGGGTGTGTTTGCAGTCGGTAGACTCTCTTTACCGGGAGCGGGTGACTGGCATGTTTAGTCGTGCTTTGACGACAATAGCCACCCGCTTCATGGTAAACTTACTGGTCATGTCATTCCAAGAAGTGGTAGAATGAGACTGCCGGCTGTTCGCACTGACCGCCATCTTCACTCATTTGTCCCTATGGGTATTCAAATTTTTTAAGGAACTGTATAAAAGATGAGTGCTGGTTCATAAATTTGCATATTTTTATCTTGTTTTGTTCACATGGCTAGACTGGGTGTGTGGTAGAAATGGATTTTATTTATTAATCCTTGTGCATTGTTTCTTGTGCAATATTTTTTATCAGCCTCTCGTAACTTTTTTGATCTTTGTAGTGTTTTTAAACTTGTGCGAGCAATGTAATTTCTTCTTCTTGGAGAGTAATAAAGTTTCTTATGTCTTATGTCTTAAATGGGGTAAATAGATATTTAAAGTCACCTGGAAATAGATTCTTTTCTAAACACAAGAGTTTATGTTTATTAACAATAAAACAATTTTTTGAGTAATTGTTTGTGAGGATTTATGTGTAAAAAAAAAAAAAATTGGGGGGTGACTACGCCCATCCCCTTTTGTGACGTCAATCAAGGCAGACTTCGCCTCGATCGAACATCGACCCCCCTCGAGTAGTGATGTTGTACGTTTCGAAAAAGTTTTTTTTTCTTGCATTTTCCCGCCATGCCGACCAGGTGTATTGCTGCTGTATGCAGCTAAACAACTAATGATGGGGTCAGTCTGCATTTGTTTCCTGCAGATCCCAAGTATAAGCGGTTGTGGGCCGCGAAAGTCAGACTAACGACGTTGTTTTCGGCGCGATGTGCCAGTTAGTATACGCTAGCTAGTACATGTGTACTGAGATGTGGGTGACGTCCGCATACGCACATTTTTTCTTCTTAAAATATCGTGCCTTGATTGACGTCATGAACAGCGCCACCATGTGTCAAGGTAAAGGGGGGCCTACTCTTAAATTTGTAATTAAAATAAAAACTAATTTTTAAAAACCTTAATTAATTGTTTATTCACATTCCACTCATCAAAATACGTATATTAAGGATAAAAGCTTTGTTTTTACAAAATACCACTGCCAGGTGCCTTTAAATAGTGTGTACAACATTGGTTGTTGAATTGAACCTTGAAACTTGGCATAAACTTATTATAGGTCTTGGGTTCGAATCCTACCCGAGTAACTATATGCTTGGATTTTTGTTCACAGGACTCAGGAAAGTACTGAGTATACAGTGTATTACACACACCGGTGTAAGAGTAAAACCAAATAATAAGCTATATATTATTGGGAATGTTGTCCAAAGACATACAAGTTGCAAAAAAGTGACCTTATGTGACCTTGACTGTCGGCCTTTTAGTTTAATGAATTTCTATTTATTGATTTTTCTGACACTGTAGACAAGAGTAAAGCTGAAGAGCTTCAACATTTCTGTGAAGACATGAAGCAGAAACTGCAAAAGGAACCACATCTGATGGATCCATCTTTGAAAGCATTTCTAATTGCTACAAACAAATAAAAACACAAACAAATTTATGTTCTGCCTTGCACACATTAATTGGCAAGTACCACGGTGCTGCTGCTGCGCTAATGTAGGAACAGTAAAACAGCATCCCACAGCGCGGTGTTCGTTGGAGTTGGCAAGCGCGACCACAGTTGGAGCGGTTACAGCGCCACCACGCGGCGGCGGGCAAACACTGTCTGCCTGCCTCGTGTGTTGGTCCGGCCAACCCAACTGTAAATACAGGTATGGATTTTCTTTAATTTAATCAGTACGAACGGGACAGAAATTTATTAAGCATGATCAGATAACTTTATAGGTGGTACTCACAGGTTGAGATATTTCAGAAACTTACTCGGGCTGTTAATTTTCAGTTTCAGTTATTGTTTACTTTTATCCAAGATGGCGCCGCCCATGTCACGTAGCTTTATGCTAGAACGGCATCACATGTTGTTGGATACGGTGGTGTAACGAATTAACGCACAAGTCATTTTATAGGGGTACTTGTGTAAAACCTAATATTATAGTCAGGTCCATGGTGTATCTCTGTTAAACTAAAGATTGTTTGCACTGTTTTTTTTAGGCCTCCTTACTTTGTATTGTTTAGGGGTATTTCTGCTAGAATTTACATGCACACGTATTCAGCATAAAGAGCGCCCTCATTCATCACCTGTATGGGGAATTTTTGGTGTATTATAAATTAGATTGTAGCATATTTTAGAGGATACAATTCTAGCCTACTGTAGATTGATTTAGCTTAGACTGGAGCTGAGGTGACTCACTTAAGGTTGGCATAATTATTTGGGTGCACATAGACACAGTGGTTGGCATTAGACTTCTCCTAGTCCTGCTAACATTGTTGCCCGGTCAGGCTTCATTTGTATTCGTACCCTCCGGTTGGCCTAGGTTGCGACATCACTGTCCAATTAGGCGAAGCCTGTAGTTTTATAGCCCTGTTAATTTTATTTGTCATAATTTGTACTTCCTGTAGTATGGTTTCATCTAATTTTGTAACTAATGGATTTTGTTTTCTTTTTCTATTCCATCCTTGTGTACGTTGTCTTGTGAAATACAACACTGTCTGCCTGCCTCGTGTGTTGGTCCGGCCAACCCAACTGTAAATACAGCCAATTTCGAACCCACTGTGTGGTTATTATTCAGTTATTTACAACAACTAGTTTAATACCACTTTTAGTCCTCACCACAAGTGTCAGAAGTGGGATTGGCTAAAGACAAAAACAAAAACAAATTTAATCAATCTATCAAAGCTTTTAATCGAGGCAGACAGCAGTTTTTCGTCAACGTTGTCCGAATGTCCTAGTACAGATATGGCACCGGACCCAAATACAGTGAAAGTTAGACTGAGTCCAGATGAGAAACCAGTTCAGTTAGCCCTACACAAGAACTGCATCTCCTTAGCAACCCTACAAGTCAAGTTCCAGGGGCCAGAGGTCTTGCTTATACCACTGATGACGATGAAGTAATCCTAACCGTTGACAATGGAGCAGTGCTACCGCCAACTGATGGATGGGAGGGCAGAATTTTTGATGTGGTTGTCCAGAAACAAGAGACACCCAATCCTGTGAAGCAAGCTCCAGTAATTCTTGCTCCTGAACGCAAGGTCCCAATTTTTGAAGGCAGGGATGACACCGTCGGCAGGTCAGTACCAATTGATGAGTTTGTCACTGCTATAACCCACGCATTTGACCGCTATGGGATACTTCAGCACCAAAGCGGGCAGTTTCTACTAGATTCACTAAAGGGCGCTCCACGAGTTGAAGCCAAGGCTTTACTTAATGAAGGAACGACAGCAGAGGAAGTATTAGTCTACCTGAAAGATTCCTACGCTGAAGGGTTAACAAGCAGTGAGTTACAACGGAGGCTGTTGGATCGGCGCCAATAAAATGGAGCGAGTGTTCGTGAGTTTTCAGTTGCTTTACAACGGTTATTCCTGAGGCATAGAAAAAAGAAAGAGAAAATCTACCAGGCTCCAGACCTAATGCTAAAGGAACAGTTTGTTGACGGCCTAGAGATGGAAGGTCTCCGTCACTCTTGCAGAGATCTGTTAGACCGCTGCCCAGAGATGTCTTTCACCGAGCTTAAGAATTGGACCATTAAGAGGCAGGAGAGAGAGGGGGCCCGTGAAAGTAAGACAGCCCAACAAGGAGCAGTTGCTGCTCTTCAAAATGGAGATAGTTCCCTTAGCCAGAGTTAGAGAAACTGGAAAAGGCAATTGAGACCCTCACACTGAGAGCAGCCCCTCCACCAGCACCACTTACTCACACTGGCCCAGTGCGGAGTAACCCACGACCCAGAGAGTATACCCCTCCGATGCAACCCAACGGCATTTACATGCCACGTGCCCCGACCCATGCACCACCACCTCCCCTGTGTTACAACTGCGGTGGCCCAGGACATTTCGCACGCTCCTGCCCATTTCCCCGCCAGGGTTCACCAGCCCACCAGTTCCACAGACAGCGATCCGATAATGCACTTCAGCAGGAAAACCAGCACCCCCAGTTTTCGGGAGCCAGACGACTGGTGGGGGGTGGAACGGCTCAGTAGACCATCAGTTTCTTGATAAAGCTGTTTCCGAATGTTACTCCGTCACTATTTTACTTGGTAGTTGCTTACAACCTGTGCACTGTCTACTTGATACTGGCTCAATGGTCACCACCGTTACTGAATCATACTACGATCAGGTTCTCAGGCCACGAGGGTTGGAGATGAAGTCTGTTCCAGAATATTTCTGGTTATTCTCAGCAAATGGAGCCAACATACCATATATTGGCTGTTTTGAGACAGAAGTGACTGTACTGAACATCAACATACCCTCGCGATTGATACTAGTAATCAAGGAAGAAGGGGAAGTAAGTTCTACCACAAATCCACCATGCATCTTAGGCATGAACATTCTGAAGGAGTGCTAGGCCAATCTCGTTCAAGACAATGGACACGAATACTTAGAGCGGCTCCACACCAGCAAACAGGGGTCAACATGGGGAAAGGCTTTGAGAGCCACGGATAAGAGTATCAAGTTTGGAGACATGAAAGGAAAGATAAGTCGGGTATATACACCAAAGGGGTGTGCTAGAGAGACAAAATGCCGATGTGATCAAAACAGATGGAAGCAGTCTCAACCATGGCAACCTCTCGGATATGCAAACAGCCGGTTGCTCTGCAATTGGTACCCAGACTCCAATGGGTCTACCAACGGGTCAATTTGAAGCTGGGATCACACTATCAACGGAGGAGCGAGTCAGGTTTGAGGAACTCCTGGAGAATCACGAAGGTATCTTTTCAAAGCACGACCGAGACCTTGGGTTCTGTGACACAATTAAAACACCATTGAGACGGGCGACACTCCCCCTATCAGACAGAGGTATAGGTCACTACCCCCATCGCAGTACCAGGATGTTCGAGAGCATATACAGGAACTTGTTGATGCAGGTGTAACTCGTGAGAGCGTTAGTCCCTGGGCATCCCCCATCGTAGTAGTCCGCAAGAAGGATCACTCCATCCGCCTATGTGTCGATTACCGGAGACTAAATGCTGTTACATCCAAGAACTCCTTCCCCCTGCCCCGTATTGATGAGTCACTGCAAGCCCTTGGGGGAGCGAAGTACTTCAGCGTTCTTGACCTGACTTCAGGATACTACCAGGTAGCCATGGAGGAGACGGATCAAGCAAAGACAGCATTCGCGACTCCATTTGGGTTATGGGAGTATACCCGGATGCCCTTTGGGCTGTGTAATAGTCCAGCCACATTCCAGCGTCTGATGCAGCGCTGCCTTGGTGACCAAGCCTTCCAGAGTATCCTAATCTACCTAGACGACATAATAATATTTTCCAGAACCTTTTATGAACACCTTGAACGACTGGAGCGAGTGTTTTCCCGGTTACGTGAACATGGGTTGAAGGTCAAACCATCGAAGTGTTTCTTTCTTCAGACTCAAGTCAAGTACTTGGGCCATCTGGTGGTAGCAGGAGAGGGAGTCAAACCAGACCCTGACAAGGTATCCGTGGTACACGAATGGCCGCAACCAACAACGAGGACTGAACTTCGATCCTTCTTGGGATTCACAGGGTTCTTCAGAAAGTTTATCCACCAATACTCCAGCATCGCATCTCCCCTATTCACCTACCTGAAGGGAACTGGCAATAGGTCCAAAACGAAGGTAAAAAAGCAGGGCAGTCGGATCAACCTAGACAGTGTAGCTGTCTCAGCATTTCTTGCTCTCAAGACGAAGTTGACTACTGCTCCAGTTCTGCAGTTTGCGGACTTCAGTCTACCCTTTACAGTCGAAACAGATGCCTCTGGAACTGGCCTGGGCGCAGTTCTTGGCCAAACTCGAGAGGATGGAACAAAGGCAGTGATAGCCTACGCATCAAGGTCTCTACGGCCCGCCGAACGAAACGATCACAATCTCTCATCATTTAAGTTGGAGCTGCTTGCTGTTCGTTGGGCAGTTTGCCAGACTTTCAAGGACTACTTGATGGGGAATAGATGCACCATCTATACAGATCACAACCCACTGAAATACCTGGACACTGCCAACCTCAGTGCTGCAGAACTAAGATAGGTTCAACAATTATCTTCCTTCGACTACCGACTAGAGTAAAGGCCTGCAAAAATAATCAGGCTCCCAACACCCTATCTCGACTAGTTCCGAAGACTGCATTTGAACCACAGCCCCTCCATCAAAACCCACCAGTTGAGGTATCGTCTGGTGCAGTCCGTGCCACCTGTGGCACCCTAGACTCTAGTTTGGTTTTGCCAGCCAACCTTCTCCATCATATAAGAGTGGATCAACAGGATGGAAGTCGTTGTTTGCCCGGATACACTACAGCAGACCTTCGAGCCCTCCAAGGTGAAGATGTCATTCTGAAGAGAGTCCGGACTTACTTTGGGAGAGGCCGTAAACCAACTCATCAGGAAAGGCAAAATGATCCGCAAGCAGTGTCTGCCGTACTGAAACACTGGGGCCAACTCCAGCTGAAGGATGGAGTGTTGTACCGACAGTCAACCTTCTACGGAGGAAAGAAGTGTGACCGTCTAGTAGTTCCAGATAGATTACAGGAGGTTGTATTGAAATCCTTCCATGACGACATGGGCCACTTCGGGGCAAAGCGAACCCTCAAGTTAATCCAGCCCCTCTTCTTCTGGCCAAAGTTGGAGAACTTCGTCAGAGCGTGGTGTCAACAGTGTGTAAGATGCAGTGTCAGCAAGCAGCCTAATCGTCGTACCAAACCACCGCTGGGGACCTTGAGAGCCACGGCTCCATTGGAAGTGGTAGCCATGGACTTCACCATACTTGAGCGTTCATCAAGTGGACATGAGAATGTTTTGGTCCTGACTGATAGCTTCACCAAGTTCGCTTGGGCCATCCCCACCAAAGACCAACAAGCAGAAACAGTGGCTCGTGCTCTAGTCAAACACCTGATAACACCATTTGGAGCTCCACTCAGAATCCACTCGGACAACGGGAAGTGCTTTGTAGCCCAGGTGATCCAGGAGCTGTGTAAGTTGTATGGCATTGGACGTTCACACACTACTCCCTACCATCCCCAAGGAAATGGACAGTGTGAAAGTTTCAATCGCACCCTGCATAATTTGATCAGAGTACTACCTACACAGAAGAAGTCAAGATGGGCAGACTACTTACCGCAGCTCGTAGCAACCTACAACAATACGATCCATAGCAGTACTGGTTATGAGCCCTTTTACTTACTTTTTGGAAGAGTAACACGTCTGCCACAGCACCTTGCATTAGGGTAGATTACCCTCAGTTGGATGGAGTACTTCCACACCACTACGTGAGGAAACACCGATCCGAGCTCGAGACTGCCCAGAAGATCGCTGCCTCTAACTTAGCCAAAGCAGCAACGAACAGAAGGGAGGCTCAGGAGAAGAATGTACATGAACATCCTCTGAGGATTGGGGAATACGTTCTGATCAGGGATCGCGCGCATAGGGGTCGATGTAAGGTTCAAGACTTCTGGGAAGAGACGACATACTTGGTAGTTGGACGACCCTACGAGGGACAACCGTTTATGAGGTGCGTAACCTGACAGGGCACAGAAAGGTTCTCCATCGTATGAACTAAAGCATTGTCCTTGGAATGTCAAGCCCCCATCAACAGAGACAACCAATGAGGAGGTGACTATGCCTGATACTTCATCTGTGGACCAGGCACCTAGCACAGAGAGCAGCACCGATTGGGGCAAGACAGTACTTCATCTGGCCGATACCGTCGTCCAGGGAGGGAGCTTTTGGGTTTGGCTCCTGTTCCTAGCGTGGTTGTCACAGAGCCGGGGGAAGTAGTAATGACCAGGCAGACTGGAGAATCAACGACTGTGGGAGGAGATCCCAACGACGATGACCAGACGATCGAGGATAGTGAGACCAGTCAACAGACGAGACCTCGTAGATCCAGGCGAGTGACCAAGGGGAAACCACCCTCCAGGTACCAGTTCAGCAGCGTCATCCGGTTACTTGAACAGGTGAGGAGACTTGCCACTCGGGATGAAACCGATATTGACACTTATTCAGACAGTGACTCAGATCAGTGATTTTGAGACAAAACCAAAAACTATATGTGTTCTACTGCAGCAGGCTAAAATGGGACTTTAGTTTATGTACATTGTGAGCTGCCTACACCTCTGCTATCGGTGTGGATTGAACTGTAGAGTCCGAACTTGAACTGTAGAGTCCGAACTGACTGTATTGCACTAGCTTAGATTAGTGCAAATTAGTCATTGACCAGGTGCCATTTGTGTGCACTTTTTGTTGGAACTTGTAGAACATTATTATACCAATGTTTCTCTTGCCAGTTTTATTGTTGCATTTTAAGTGTTCTCTTACCCAGTTGTTAATTAGGAGTTAGATGTTCTCTTGCCAAGTTTTACTATTAGATGTTAGAAGTTTTAGACTAAAGAGTGGGACCCAGAACCTCGACACCCCTGGAGTTTCTTCGTCGTCGGGGCGACGACATTTTACTTTGGGAGAGTATGTAGGATCAGTAAAACAGCATCCCACAGCGTTCGTTGGAGTTGGCAAGCGCGACCACAGTTGGAGCGGTTACGGCGCCACCACGCGGCGGCGGGCAAACACTGTCTGCCTGCCTCGTGTGTTGGTCCGGCCAACCCAACTGTAAATACAGGTATGGATTTTTTTAAATTTAATCAGTAAGAACGGGACAGAAATTTATTAAGCATGATCAGATAACTTTATAGGTGGTACTCACAGGTTGAGATATTTCAGAAACTTACTCGTGGCTGTTAATTTTCAGTTTGTTATTGTTTACTTTTATCCAAGATGGCACCGCCCATGTCACGTAGCTTTATGCTAGGACGGCATCACATGTTGTTGGATACGGTGGTGTAACGAATTAACGCACAAGTCATTTTATAGGGGTACTTGTGTAAAACCTAATATTATAGTCAGGTTCATGGTGTATCTCTGTTAAACTAAAGATGATTTGCACTGTTTTTTTAGGCCTCCTTACTTTGTATTGTTTAGGGGTATTTCTGCTAGAATTTACATGCACATGTATTCAGCATAAAGAGCGCCCTCATTCATCACCTGTATGGGGAATTTTTGGTGTATTATAAACTAGATTGTAGCATATTTTAGAGGATACAATTCTAGCCTACTGTAGATTGATTTAGCTTAGACTGGAGCTGAGGTGACTCACTTAAGGTTGGCATAACTATTTGGGTGCACATAGACACAGTGGTTGGCATTAGACTTCTCCTAGTCCTGCTAACATTGTTGCCCGGTCAGGCTTCATTTGTATTCGTACCCTCCGGTTGGCCTAGGTTGCCACATCACTGTCCAATTAGGCGAAGCCTGTAGTTTTATAGCCCCGTTAATTTTACTTGTCATGATTTGTACTTCCTGTAGTATGGTTTCATCTAATTTTGTAACTAATGGATTTGTTTTCTTTTTCTATTCCATCCTTGTGTACGTTGTCTTGTGAAATACAACACTGTCTGCCTGCCTCGTGTGTTGGTCCGGCCAACCCAACTGTAAATACAGCCAATTTCGAACCCACTGTGTGGTTATTATTCAGTTATTTACAACAACTAGTTTAACACCACTTTTAGCCCTCACCACACTAAGAAGTGCAACAAAGTTAAAGAGGAGGTCAATCGAGAGACTAAGTGAAAGCAAGATGATTGGTGTTCAACCCACTTCACTGGCCGGCAGAAGAATCCACATGGGAAGAGGGCTAGACGATTAACAGCTGGAAGACCCGCAGAGGCCTCATTTAGTTCAGAGCATGGTTATGCTGTGGAACCCTCTCAGAGGCGGTCCGTGATGCCTGTACATCGACCACAAAGACCTGCTCCCCATAGCATAAGCCATGCTCTAACTTATAACCACTCTCTGGGTAAAACCCACAGTGCCAATAAAATGAAAATTCAACAGGGTATTTTTGGGAAAGCTAACATAAAGCCATACTTTAACTTAACCACCATTCTCTAGGTAATACCCATAGTGCAAAATAAATGAAAATTCAACAGGATATTTTGGGGAAAGCTTAATTTTGATTTGAAAAGTGTAGATAATGTCCAGGGCCCAATTTCATAGAGCTGCTAAGCACAACAATTGGCTTAGCATGACATTTCTTCATTGATAAAAACAGGATTACCGACCAATATTGGGCCCAGGGTAAGTCGAACAATATCTTAGATTAAAAAATAGTAAAACTCATTCGTAACAGCAAAATAATTAAAATCTGTTTAACATTTTCAGTTAAATCGTTCAGCTTCTGTTATTTCTTTTTGCAATAAACAGGAATTTGTTTGAGGTGTTCCCATTTTTGTGATTAAAACAGGCTGTCTTTTATTTCTATGTAACCCGGTGTTTGTTTGCTTCTTTGTTTGGTTTTTTGAGGTCTTCGTGCAACAGCGCGAACAACTCATTGTTTTTGTTCGAGATGTTTTAGGTGTTCGTAGCCTAGCGCGCAACACATCTTGTTTTTGTTCTTTTTTTCCTCTTAATACTTCTTCGTCTTCTTCTTCTCCCCGTCTTTGTCCGCTATCAATGACGTCATTAGAAATACACTAAATCAAAGTTTGTTATTTAAATTAATCATAACTCAAGAACCCTTAATTGGATTGTCACAATCTAAACGTTATCGGAAAGGAAATTAAACACTCAACAAACAATACATAGAATGTGACCCCATTTGACCTCGACTTCCGGTTCATATCGGAAGTTGAACATTTCAAAAATTCATATCTCAATAACCACTTATCATTTCGTCACAATTTTTACATCAAATTTCAATTTTACCTAACTTTTTGGTCGAAATCAGACGTAAGACGCTGTCATTTGTTGTCCCGCATTTACTGTGTATATGCAAAAGCACTGTGGCTGGTTGTTCCGCTCCATTGATCAGACTGACTGACCACAAACTGATTTGGTATGATGTTGTGTTAGTCTAATCCACGCAAACATGCTAAATTACAGCACTTTTGTCATCCAACTAAGACACACTTTCGGTGGTCTAGTGGTAATACATCTGCTCTAGCAGTGCAACTGTCTTGGGTTCGAATCCCACCCGCATAATGTGCCTGTTTTGTTCTTTCTTGTCTTACGCAACTCAGGAAAGTACTAAGTATACAGTGCTTAATACACATATGGAAAGGTTTAAATGGTTTATAAAAGTCTTGATAAAAAAATCAGTTTTAAAATCAAATTGATGCATCGGTTTCCGAATTACTCAATGTATCTTATTCCAAATTTAAAAATCTTTAGAGTTTATCAATATTTCGTATAAAGACATGTTCAAAACTAACTCGGACATGTCTACATCGAACACCTTGTTTTTGTTTCTGCAAAAATGTATGTCTAGTTTAAAAAACAAAGTTTTTCTTATTCTTCCGAACGACACTTGTCCGCAGGCAAACGCATAGTTGCGACCTTTTGATCAACTTGAAACTCAAAACTTGAAACTTTGAAAATCAAAGTTAAATACTTCATAAAATCATAACTCAAGAAGTACATTAGCTATTGCTACAATCTATACATCATCGGAGAGGTCATGAAAAATGTAGCAAATACTACACAAAGTCCTACACCATTTGACCTTGACTTCCTGTTTAAACCGGAAGTTGAAAATTTCAAATTCATACTTTAAGAAATATTCATACTTTTTACACATACACTACTCACAAATGTTACACCATGTTGTAGGTCCATAAGCGGTCTCAAACTTTGCCACAGGGATGTTACCTATTTGACCTTCACTTTCGGTTGAAATCGGGTATGCATTGACCCGCTGTTAAACCGCTGGAAAATAACTGCACTGAAAACACACACAATGCGTGATTTATACAGTTGCATTGTGAGTGGCTTTTCGCTCTATGGTCTATGGACCACAGGGTCTATATAAAGTCCAAACATGCTTGTACTCTAGTTTCTGTTCAAGGTTCACGCAACCTGATTTTGGCAATAGCTTTGTTAGTCTCTAAAACAGCCGGCCATGCAAACCTCGCTAACAATCAAATGGCAGGCTTTTAATCGTGTTTTTTATAGACTTTTGCTAAAGTGTGTAGCTTGTTAGGCGCGCCAGAAAACAGTGATAACACCAAATTTAACTAAATGCAATAGCTCACGCGTTGACACAAGACTGACCTCATTGATAGCCGAACACCTCGTTTTAATTGTTTGTACAAACACTAAATTCTAGTTTTCATTTATATTCTTCTCTTGTATTCCAATGGTACTGTCTTTTCAACTTTATTCAAGTTGTTATAATGTGCTGGAGAAACCCATCAGCTTCCCATCATAGTTCCCCTTCACTTCAGAGCGACCATACATTTATCATATTATATCAAAATTCATCAGGCATTACAAAATACAAGAATAACGCATCAAATGATTGGTTTTATCTAGAGACCATGATGTGATGACTATACAGAGAACAGTGTATCAAGTGTATCGGTGGATTAGAAGAATGGGCAGGAGATATAACATTAAAGTTTGTTTAGTTTTCTAATACCTCTTGCCTCTATTTTTATTATCACCGATTAACGCGATTATCACCGATTAACCTTGGCGCGAGCGTGCCACACGCTGTAAACCAGGCTCTGCGGCTGGCTAGGCTAGCGCCGTGTATCACCAGGGCCCAATTTCATAGAGCTGCTTATGCACAAAAAGTAGCTAAGCACAACAAAATTATGCTTAGCAGAATAAGGTTACCAGCCAAAGTACCATGTCTTATGTACAATTTGTGACTGGTATCCTGCTCATTTCTGCTTAGCAGAAAATTGTTAAGCAATATTTTCTGCTTAAAGGAACATTACAGAATTGGTTTTTGCTAACAAAACAGTTGCTGGCAGTGTAAGCACTGTATGTAATCCACCATATACATAAACTGACAAACTTGTAGAAGTTTGAGATCGATCGGCCATCTGGGTCACGAGAAAATAGTGAAAAACCGATTAGGCCTACACATTTGCATGAAATCACTATAGATTCAACAAATGAATAAAACGCTCACTGTGCGATAAACTCCAATCGGAAAATTAGTTTATTCCTTTCTCATCAAATATGGCATTTCAGACAGAAATATTTCAAGGGATGTTTTCTACTATCATCATCATTAGACTGTGTTAGTTTTATGAAAAACTGTGATAAACAAGTATATTTTACAAGTTTTTTTCTTACCAATTCTGTAATGTACCTTTAAGCAGCTCTATGAAATTGGGCCCAGTTCCTAGTTGGCCTCATTTAAAATGCAGGAAATATGCAAACACGGACCAATGAGAGCGCTTTATTGTGGGTAAGACCATAGAGTTATATAACTCTTTGGTAAAGACCCATTGCATTTGACGTGACCCCCCAAAAAAGGAGGCAGATCATTGGACGATAGCTGTTCTCTGTGCGTAAAAACGTGCGCGTGACGCCAGCGTACCTCAGCGTTTCGCGTTAGAGAGAGAGAGCCATTGATTTATATAGACCTCTTACACAACACACTAACGCGCCTCCGAACAACTTGTGCGTAATTTTGGGTGTCGACTCTCTTTTGTGCATGTTTGTATACGATTTTGACACCCAAAATGACACCCGGGATAGGCACATGCGAGTACGCTGTGCGTTGTGCAAGGGGTCTATTGTCTCTTGTGTGGTACAGAAAAAAAAATCGCGTCCCGTCGCGTTTGTGCACGCAGCACGCATCACGCAGCATTCCCAGTGCGCCCTCTAGTTCTTATACAAAACTATGGTCTGTGTTCAAAACGGAGGATCGGCGACCAAGTGAGCAAACTGGGGAGTACTGAAATGCGCGATGTTGTGTGAGGTTCATCATCGGTTAACTGGGAGCAAAAAGGACAAATAATTCGTAAGTTAAAAAAGGATAATTTGGTGATTTGGTTATTAAAGTAGACATAAAAATTGCCCCCAAAATGCTGATTTATTTCTTGAAATAGAAATTGAAATTGCCCATTCGTGTCAATTGCCAGACAGGAAGTATGAATCTGTAGTGTAAAACTGTAAGTTTGCCTTAAATAATATTAATAACACTGTACTTTGGGTACTTGTCTTAAGACTAACATTACAACAGTAACACTAACACAGAATTAGGTCTTTTGCACGGGATTGAATCAAATGGCAGGCAAATTTTCTGCAGTATGCCACCACTCTATCTCCAACAATTTTCAAATCGAGTTTGCACAAAGTATGTACGTGATTTTATTTGAAGGAATCAGCCATGACGTATAATGTGTTTAATTGAATTGTCTTTATTAGATTTAGTATCAGTTTTTATTCAGTATTCTTATCTTTTATTAATTAACTTAGATGAAAAGTAATTGACGAGTGAGAGAAAAAGTGACAAAGTAATTCTTCTTCACCATGGACGATACTGCCTTAACTACTAAGAGACTTTTTGATGAGCTTACTCCCCAAGCCGAGATCTTCCGTTCGAAACTTATTGAGGACTTTCATCTGTTGGACAGCCTTGATGAGCATGGGCAGTCTGATGTACCAAAATATTACTCACAGGAATTCTCTGGTAAATGAATAATAGTAATACTGATATTTATTTTTAAACAACTGATAAAACTAACAGAAAGTAAATTAATGAAAACTTCAAAACCTCTGTGGACCATCCTGCATGTCATCTTAGACAAGTTTGTGTCGTGCTTGACTCAAAACTCATTGTACTTGTTCCAGATACTTCATCAAATTGATAATGCATCCAATGTTTGTTTCAGTTTGTATTATAATAGCTCAGTTGGTAGAGTGACGGCACGCTACTGGAGGTCACAAATTCAAATCTAGTCAATTTGTTGGTATTTTTTCAGTTTTTGACAATTAAACTTCTTTGATTTCTTCTCTATTTTTGTTTGTTGAGCACTTATACGGATTTGTTGCTAATTCATTTTTGTTTGTTTTGTTTTCTAATTTGATATATATTGACTACTTGTGTCATTTACTATGTAAAAGGCCAATATAAGTTCTTTGAAGTACAGTCTTGTAATTTTGTATTGGATATTAAACCTAAATTAATATCACTCAAAGATTTTGTTAAAATTACCCAGTCGGTTTCATTTCAGTATTACTTGGTACATTAGGGGGCTTACAAACAAACATATAAAAAGAAGCAAACAATGCTGTGATTGGCTATACTTGAACAACATTGTGATTGGCTACTCATTCTTACACTCCTTAACAAATATTTAATTTTTTACTTACTTTGTTGTTTTCATGTCCAAAGATCAAGTGAAGCTTCACAAGATGATGCTAGACAATCCGGGAGGACTTGTCAAGTTTCAGGTGTACTCCAGCAAAGATAAGGCAGAAATCAGCAAGAGTGATCGCCGAAAGAACCGTGTCCGCAATAAAAACTCCAGAAATCCAGCTCTGAATATATGGGCAAACTTTGTGCTGAACAGTATCCTTTTAAAAGTTACATTGCCCCTTGACCCACTGGGCCACTGATGGGATGTCTGTATAGGCCTCGCCCCTTTCCATCTTCCCTCATGCCACCTCAGCTTTGAGCTTCCTTCATGTTTATTGAAGCCCAAGGGTGGTTTTGTTCACACTATTGTTGAGTATGAAACGTAATGGACTGTTTTCTACGTAGAGTATGGGCATTACTCTTAAAATAGCACCAAACACAGAGTAAGAATAGCAGGCCTGGAATTTCATCTTGGAGACGGTAAGGCCATTTTCGTTTTGTAAAGAGCACTTCCATTGGAAATTCTTAGAGTCTTTGGGAAACTTTTGAAGTCAAGACCAGGGCAACGGAGGCCGTGGCCTCCGTGTAATTCCAGGCCTGGAATGGACTGTAAAGATGTTACCAAACTTCAAACCTAGAGTTGCCTCGGGGAAAGGTGGGTTCTCGTAGACAGCGACAAATATTATTCGATAAAAAGACTGCATAGCAATTTATTTACCAACAAGTTGTGATATTGAACTGAACCATTTTCTACAAATTTAAGTAATCCGTTTGTAAACAAAACTCTCTGAAAGTAGTCGTTTAAAGAAAGTTTGTGTAAGCAACAACTCGACTTTGAATGAGCTCCCACATTAGTTGTTTTGAACTCAGTTTGTACCCTTTCTTCTAAATTTAGATTTTCTTACTTTTTAAAGTAGCATTACCTTAACAACATGAAGGCTCTCTCTTCCAGAATTTTATGCTGATCTTGATTTTAGCAAACTCCATCGCTCTTGGAATACAATCAGGTAATTTGTTAATTAATCATTAAAAACAACACTGCATTATAGAGAGGTGTATTGCATTCATTTGATTGATTTGAATTTTCAATTCCATTCGTTTGTCAGAGGTGTCCAGTAACAACGACCCAGGCCTATCTGGTTTGAAGCAAGCTCTTGTTATCTTTGACTACTGCTCCTTGTTCATCTTCATGATGGAAATTATTCTAAAATGGATGGATGACTTTATATCATTCTGGAAGAATGGATGGAATATCTTCGACTTTATTGTGACAGTTGGGTAAGTACATATAGCTGATTTAATTGGTGGTACATTTTGTAATTCATTTCAGAGTGCGGCTCCTCACACTATTATTGCCATTAATAAATACTTTTAACAAAAAAACTGTCAGAATTTGTAATTTTCCTTCGCCAATATTTGTAGAATTTGTTTTATTCATGTTCAAGGGCCATTCTTTGGGCTGTACATTTTTTTGCATGGGACCTAATCTCTTACACAACTATTAATGCATATTTGCTAGAATAAGTGCTTTGAAAATTAACAGCACCATAAATAGAAATACTTTGGTTGGTGTTCGGCTTTATGCTTTGCGTTATGTTGGTTTCATGTGCTTACCAGCTACCTCAACTTGATACATTGTCTGCGGGTTCATGGTATGGGCGCCGCCATCTGTCCATGCCAAAAAAAAAACCAAACAAACACAGTGCTTACAGAAATTTTACAAGCCATATGCTTGTTTAGAGGCCATTTATTCGCTATTTCACAGAGCCAGTTTTTATATCACATGTTAATACACCCCCATTTTACCAGAGTGTATTTACTCTCTGCGGTATTGTTAACTAGCACATCATGTAATTAATAATCAATCTTTCCAAAAGAATGCAAGTTCAAATGCTCTTGATTTTTGTGTGCTGGAAAACTTAATTATTGCATAGTTTAAAACTATCTAATTAAAAGTCTATTACCATACTGTTTATATTCTTCCAACACATGCTGTACCTGTTTATTTTATTTAGAATATAGCTGCTAATAAAAAATATCCTTGTTCGCCCTTTTTGAGAAAAAAATCTGAACCCACTTTCATGGCTCTGAAAAAATAAGAGTTTATGATAGCAGAGACATCAATATTTCACAAGTTAGCAACAAGAAGATTTTTCTTGTGTTCATCACGTTACTCAACGTTCTTTGCTTACACAGCCAGGGTTCTGCCCAGGATTTCTTTAGTGGTGGAAAAATGTTTCCTGGAAACCATTGCGAGACGGATCAGTTACACGGTAGATCATATAAATAGACTCAAATCAAAGATACTCAAAATTCATGGCTTTGGATACCATTTTTACTGGTAAATACCCAATTTTACATTTCGTTGAAAACCTTTGAAATGAAATTGTAAGTTTCTTTTTAAAAATGTTGAAAATGTGTATTGGTCAGAAACAGAGAAAATTCTGCCAGTGGTGGTTGGGGAACCCTGAATGGCCGGGCGGATTTGCCGGCACCGACCACTGTGGGCAGAACCCTGACAGCTAGTGCAGAGTTTTTGTGCTAACACTGTAAACATAAGCAGAATACTTCACAGTAAGCAGAGCCATGTACACTTATTGTGTTTTTCTCTCTCTATTTGAAGTCATTTGTTCCAGAGATCATTGCATTTACTGCTGGCGATTTGAAGGAGTTACGTGTCATTGTTAGTAATCTACGAGTCTTTCGTATCTTACGATCCCTCAAGATGGTGTCTCGCTTCCAGCAGGCTCGACTGATTGCTTTGGCCATCACCAAAGCCTTTAAGGTCATATTAATCTCAATAAACTAACATTCTAAGCCATTTCCAAATGCCAGAGAACAAAGTTCTGCAGTTTTAAACATTCCAAAGAGAACCAAGATGCAAAAGAGAGAAGAAAAAAAAAGCTTTTGCTGTAATTTTTGTGGAGAAAAATTCTCAATTGTTTGCTGCCAGGTTAGGATTAACCTGCACTATACAAGTAGAATAATTCTCAACCTAGATGCAGCCATCTTGTTTTTCTTTTATTCAAATGAACTTGCAACCAAACTGAGGCTGGGATGGCCGAATAGTCTGATCCCTTTTTAGGGCTCGATTTTTACACTGGACCGCAGGCCCGGGGCCAGTGATTTTAGCATCGGTCTTGTGTGTTTGTTATTTACCCATAATATACAAATGAGATAAATCTTCTCTTAGTGCTTTCTCAAATTCAAACAGTTCAATTATTAACCTGTGTAAGCAGTTTTTCTTCCCACTTAAATTCTGGTCTTGTACTCAGAATTCTGGTCGGGTAAACATTTTGAGCTACAAGCCCTGCGGTCTTGTGGGTTTTTCCCCTAAATTCTAACCCTGCTTTTGGTAACATGATAATTCAGGTCTCATTAATGCTATCAAATTCAGGGAACATGACAATGGATGATTAAGGTCTATAAGAGACGAAATTTTCCAAACTAAAATGAAGAAAGAAATCTCATGTACGGCTGGTATATTTATTTTAATGAATGATAATTGATATGAATTTATGCAATGGTTTTTTACTCATAACGTATCCATTCTATTTTTACATCCAGTAGGCCATGACGTTCATCATGTTACTACTAATCCTTTTTGCTTACATCTTTGCTATTGCTGGAGTCATCTTCTTTGATAACTACACTAGGTCAGACCGTCAAGATTTACTCTATAAAGACAGCTTCAGGTACAAGACAGGAAAACTTGTCTCCATATCGTACTCAGTGACTTGAATTTCTGTCTAGATGATGCAGCAATTTATATCAGATGAAAAGATCGCCATTTGTGCATTTCATGCTTTTTAAAGATGAAAACAATCTCAGTATTATACACAACATCAATAGAAAAAGAATCAATCAGTTAATTTTTTGTAAAGTTTTAAACTAAAACGAATTTTCTTGATTTTAAAAACTTTTAATTCTTATTGTAAATTGTTGCAATTCAGCATGTGGCCGCTTATAACAAGTTTGTCAATAAAGCATTCTATAACACAAGCTACTGAGTATAAAAAAAAAATTTACAGGACACTCTTGTTGCAAAGATAAGACAATAATCACTTTTACTTTCTTGCTGTATTTGACATTTCTACAGAGGATGAGGAGAATAATTACTAGCATTGCCAGCAGAACTTCAATTTCAATGAGTACTTATTTTGGAGATGAACATTGTAAAAACAAACTAAGAAAGCATTCAAGTCATTAATTACACCATCACAATTTAGTTTGATTTGTTTCGTTCCACTCCGATCCTTAGGTGCTTGCATTTTTGAAAGAAAATCAATTAATAGATTAATTTCTTTTGTTGAAAGTATTTGGGTGTGTAGCAAAACTATACTCAATAGCAACACTATAAATGGGATTGTACACTCTCTTGTTAAAGGAACATTACAGAATTGGTAAGAAAAAAACTTGTAAAATATACTTTTGATCACAGATTTACATAAAACTTACACGGTCTAATGACGATGATAGTAGAAAACATCCCTTGAAATATTTCTGAGTTTATCGCTCAGTGAGCGTTTTATTCATTTGATGAATCTATATGATTTCATGCAAATGTGTAATCGGTTTTTCACTATTTTCTCGTGACCCAGATGGCCGATCGATCTCAAACTTCTACAGGTTTTGTCAGTTTATGTATATGGTGGATTTCATAAAGTGCTTACACTGCCAGCAACTGTTTTGTTAGCAAAAACCAATTCTGTAATGTTCCTTTAAAAGTATTTGGGTGTGTAGCAAAACTATACTCGATAGCAACACTATAAATGGGATTGTACACTCTTGTTAAAGTTCAATCGCTAGTTTGGTAGCACACTAAATGGGATTTTTTCCTCTCATTAAAGGTAGGGTGATGATCGTTTGTTTTTTTTATCAACGTAGTGCTTATTTTTAGGCAATATTATAAAGAAAGATGCAATAAAAGTCACAGCAAAGAACTCACAGCATTTTCACATGAACATCAAATCTAGCGGCGAGGTGACAGCGGGTACCAACCACTTCTCTGGCATCGCAATTGGACACCCACCCTCAGAAACCTGGGAAACGATTTATGCGTGAATGGTTTCTCAGATTCAAATGTTTTTATTGATTTCTAATCAATGGAGGCATTTCAAACGAAAACATTTCTCAAGATGTTTACTACCATTACCATCTTTATAATAAGTAAGCTTTCGGAAAGAAATTATGCAAATTTTTTTTTCTCTGGGTCATTTTGAATCGATGAACCTACCTTTAAAGTTCAATCACTAGTTTTGTAATAAGTTGTTTGAAGATTTGTGTACTCTTATATCCCTGGTTCCCTGCAGTACTATAACCAATGCACTGATCACGTTGTTCCAGCTCTTCACATTGGATCAATGGTATAAGGTTATGATGGACATGTGGAAGGTTACCGACCGATTCTTCACTACATTCTACATTATGTTGTGGATCTGTATCGGTTCCTTCATATTCCGCAATATCTTTGTTGGAATCATGGGTGAGCAATGCAACATCTAACTACATGTAATGGTTTACAAAATAATGGATGTGATTCTTATTCCAATGACTGAACACCCAAAACATTATAAATCGTCGGCTCAGTACTATAAGGTCCTTAACAAATGTGATGGACAAAAGGTCGTTAACAATTTTTTTTTTAAAGCCTATAAAACAAAATAATAAAATACAACTATCAGAAATTAATGTTTCCTTATGAAAATCTGAAAATTGATTTTCATAAGGAAACATTAATTTCTGATAGTTGCATTTTATTATTTTGTTTTACAGGCTTTAAAAAAAAAATTGTTAACGACCTTTTTTCCATCACGTTTGTTAAGGACCTTATAGTTCTCACGCGACGAAATGAAAGTCATCATGTTTAATTTCAATCAATCGGTACAGACGATGTGACCTGTGACGTCACATGTTTACAAAAGAGCCACAGAGCCTGGACTTCCGGCGGGCACTTTTGTACACAGCTCAATGGAAGAATACAACAAATCTTATGTTTTATGGAGATCGCACTGGCTGATTTTCCTCAACTTTTGATATGAAGAAAGGGGGGACATCTCAAAAGCTGTACAGCTGTTGCTTTTTGTAAATTTTGAATTTATGTGAAAATTATGACACAAAATGTAAATTTTCCCATTGAGCCTGTGTAGCATCTTGCCCGTCAGGAATAGCATTATAATGTACGAGGTCACCACTCTGTAAACAAATGTAACCTGGTCTGTACATAACATGATTATACTCGAACAGCTCAATCCACCATGACACTAATGCATTTAGAATGGTACGTGTTTGCTCTTTCATGCCAGAGTTTCAGATCAGATAGGAATTATGAGACTACCCTGATGGAGGGTTGGTTTCAGACTTGATTGATCTAACCATTAGTACTTGTCACTAAGCAGGGTTTAACAATCTAATTATTATTTTATTTTCTCCAAGTGAATAATTTCCAGTCTATCCGTAATGACCTCTTCAATGAGGTCAAAGGTCATGCAGAGACGAGAGAGATTGCTCGCAATGCAGAGAAGTTTAATGAGGAGCTCATTAAACAGGACCAGAAGCTTAAAGCAAGGTTAGCTGAATTTAAAGAGGATTTAATAACCATCATCTATTTAACCAGACTTAGCGTTAACTACTATCAGTTTAAGAGGAGCTAATTAAACAGGGCCAGGGGCCCACTTTCATAGAGCTGCTTAAGCATAAAAAGTAGCTAAGCACAACAAAATTATGCTTACCAGAACAAGGTTACCAGCCAAACTACCATATCACTTCAACAATTTGTGACTGGTATCCTGCTCATTCCTGCTTAGCAGGCATCTGTTAAGCTATACTTTCTGCTTAATCAGCTCTATGAAATTGGGCCCTGAAGCTTAAAGCAAGGTTAGCTGAATTTAAACAGGTTTAAATAACCATCATATGTTTTTACCAGGCTTATAGTGTTAACCTAATATCAGTTTATGAGGAGCTAAATGCAAGGTTGACTGAATTCAATCAGATTCAATGTCAGTTTAGATAAATATCCAGGGATGAGAATTTCTCTGAATTCAGACTTTTTAACTTCTGCCTGTTGCAAAAAAATCCAACTGTTATTTCTTCAGATATATAAATCATGACTCCTTGATCTACTTCTCTAGTGCTGAGGATAATGTTCCCAGAAGCTCATTGAAATATGTATCTTGAGGGTTTATCCAAAGATGGAACTGTCATCATTTTAACATACTAGCTAAGATCTGGGCCCAATTTCATAGAGCTGCTTAAGCAGAAAACATTGCTTAAAAACATTCTGCTAAGCATCAATAAGCAGGATACCAGTCACAAATGCTACATGTGAAATGGTATTTTAGCTGGTAACCTTTTTGTAATAAGCATAATTTTGTTGTGCTTAGTTTGTTTTTGTGCTTATAAGCAGCTCTATGAAATTAGGCCCTGGCTCCAAGTTTCAGACCTTTTTGTCAGCAGCAATGACTCTCAGCCTTGATTATCAAAAAGATCCACTTTATTACCAGGACTAAATACAGCTGTGGTTACATGTTTTCATGATCACTGTATGCCCATGTATAGACGGATGACAATCACAGCCAATCAGCAGTTACTTGCTAAAGCGAACCAAAGTGAAGAAGAAAATATCTCCAAAGCTGCAATGGCCTCATCGCAGCACAGGTATGCACAGCTTTCCTGCCCAATCCAATAAACCAATTTAAAGATTATACAGGACAGAATTTATACAATTCTTGATGAATTTGTTTTGCACAATGGTGATTAAATTTGACGAAGTGCTGAAATAGTGTCTAAACTAAATCTGTGTCTAAACATTGAAACATGAGAAAACTTACTTCAAAACTTCACAAGAAACTGATCATGTCTTCAAATATTTTCAGGCAATACCTGAAGAAACCAGCTGCAATTTCTTTATGGAAAACAAAAATTACTTAAAAAAATGATAAAAATAGATAAATAAATGAGAAGAATAGAAAAGTCAAATGAGGGGATTTCTCAAAGCTGGTTCATGTGGTTTTGTGATTACCAGTCTACTTGTTAAAGTCCAATTCATTTGAATATAATCAATACTCGATACTGTCTTATCCAGCACGACAGATGCAACAAAAGAAAATGGACAACCCAAAGAAGCATGGACAAGGTGAGAACAAAATACTAAAATTAAATAAAGGTCAGAAATAAAAATCCACTTTGAAGTTGCTGATTGGTATGGTTTATATAGAGATCATGAAACTTCTGGAATAATAGATAGTTCCCAGTAGACGCCATCTTTACGGGCAAATTGCATTTTGGCTTGCAGGTGCGTCAAACGCTCAACTTATTAATGCAGCCGCATTGTTCACTGACCAATCCTGCAATGAGTTTCGTGAAATGCGCGCGTGTTGCACGCTGTTCGTGAAATGCGCGCGTGTTGCACGCCGTTCTCACACGAAACGCACGACTGTTTGTTCTAAACTGCCCGTAAAGATGGCCAGTTACATCACACTGCAACCTATCTATAAGTTTATATCAGTTGACTTCATTCATTGGTTTTATTACATATCTTCATGTCATCATCAGGGCCCAATTTCATGGCTCAGCTTACCGCCGAATTCTGTGCTTGCGATTACCATTCTTCACTAACAGGGCAAGGGCTGAATTTCTGCACTAGCTGTGTAAGCGAAGAATGCCTAGTAACGTGGACTAAGCATGCGCACAAGCAGAAATTCCCTGCTAACCTGCGAAATACGCTTGATGTAAGCGCGGAATTCCCTGCTTCGTAAGCGCCGATTACTTGCTTACCGTAAGCAGAGCCATGGAAATGGGTCCAGGTGTTTTAATGTACAGTCAGCTGTAATTTAGGCATAGCATTCCATTTTTGTAATTAAAAGGCCACATTATTAATAATCAATATGTCCCTCAAAAGTCGTTAGGAACCAAAGTCAAGACAACATGAAATTCAAAGTTAAAGAATCCATTGAATATAGGAATGTGTCTGTAATTATTGAAGATTATTATTTTCATGTCTCTGTCAGTGCTTCTGAAGGAAAACTAGCCCAAGGAACTGTAGAAGAACTCACAAGTCAGATTAGTTATAACCAAATGGAAGATGAACAATCTTCAGAGAGTAAGTAATTGATTCCAATCTATTTATTGATTTAATAATAAAAGAGTTCAGATCACTTGAAAAGTACAACGGGATTTAAGACAAATTCAGTTATGTTTAGAGATGAGCAATTCATACATGAAAGAATATTAGTGTGGTGTGACAACTCATATCTGTATTATACATTATGCATAAATGACAATTCTGATGTGTTGAATCTTAGCATACATAGTACACACATGAGTTATGTGGTATAACTTTTGCTACTTAATTAGCATCTCATAACAGTTTCCATAAGCCATGTTGAGGTATGATAGACACATTACTAGGGCGGGCACTATTTGGTTTGGGTAAAATTGTCTGTATACACCCAAACCAAACAGTGCAACCCAAAAGGCTAATTGCACTTTTTAGAATGACATCGGAAAGACCATCTTTGTCACATTCTCTTTTGACAACGACAGTTCTAAATTGTACGCAAATGGAAGCCAGACTATTTTCCCTTCCAGCCTCACTTTGGTTATATTGACTTGAATGGAGGTAAAGTAAGATGTCAGTACTTTGATCCAGGTCTTGAGCTTGTTTCTGACTCTCTTTAGATTGGGAGAAGCTTGTACATGATAACATGCAGCTGTTGTTAAAGACTCCAACAGAGACTCTATGGCCAAGAGATACTCTCTTCAGATATTTCCAGTTGATGGAATCTCTCCAAGAAAATCTTCAAGAAAGACAAGATCTTATGGATCTCTCTTGTAAGAATAAACCCACTTGTTAAACTTTCTTAAGTGTCTTACTGTTGACAGTGAAGTCGGGGTCTTGTCTGCATACCATGCATTCTGTGTTCATGTACGGGGTAACTTGTAAACCTTGTAAATCCCGATTCTCAGATATGATTCTCAATGTGTTTATTATCACTACTACATTTACTCCCAAAACTTATGCCCAGAATGTGATTTTCTTTGTTACTTTTTATCTATAAGTATAAGTACACTTATGTAATAAATGCCTATCCCCTTGATAACCATTAATTACTTAAAATATTTTTAAGTTAGGTAAAACTGGACAACATGAATAATTTTAAGTATATAATTCGCTGTAAAATGATATATTGAATCCACAACTTACTTTTTACTTACAAAGCATTTAATTTAGTTTATCTAATGTCCTTCATTGAACCATTTTGTCATTTACAGATCATGCAGTATTGCAGATATTTGATTCTTAGCTGATGCTTTCTGCTTCGTTATGATGCGACTGTAACAAACCTTCCAGAAAAGAGCAATTGTACAATCCCTGGAGTCTTGGAATGTTGAACATAGACGTTTTCACTAAACGACCCATTCCTGTTTTTATGTCAGCAACTCCCAAAGTACATAATTATCAAATGTAGATTCCTCACCTAACTCATTTACAAATTAAATTCCGATTGATAAACCCTAATTTATTAGTCTTATTTGGCACGATGTAAATCTTGTCAAATTTATGCATAGGTTGGTTTCAGGAATTGTAGTTTTCTTTTTTGTTAGTACATTGAAATGACGTACATAATTTGAACTTTGAAAATGAACTTTATTTATTGTTGGCCCTTGAAATGTAATGTAAATTTTCAATTGTTTGACATTAAAATGTTTGTCTCTTTCTTTGAAAAGTTTTTCTTTTTGAGACTACCCGTTTAATTTGTTTGATTAAATAAGAGTTGTCCTCGCATTTTGGTCAATATGCCATACAGCATTTGATTATTATAAAAAGAACACGCAGAGTGCAGCAGAACCCCTAATTGACTTCACAAAAATCTTTAAATTAAATTAGATGTTTCAAAGTAAAGATGTGTTTATTCACTTCCTTGAAGCAATGCGCATACAATTAACAAATAAACCAGGATTTAGCATGTACGTGTACTCACACCTCAATACAAAGCATATGCATTTAGAGTACTGTTCATTAGTTTTAAAAAATCAATTAAACTAATACAAAATTTTAAAACTTTCAGCATAACAATGAGCAACTGTTGTGTGTTTACAGGATTACATTAATATGGTTAAACTTTACTGTAAAATTGATTGAAAATCAGTCATTGAAGTCCAACCACTACAAACAGTAAACAAATGTAAAATTCAAGGAAAGCGACAAATGTTTTGAAATTTGTACTATTTTGATCATTATTGACTTGAACTGCATGTGACAAATTACACAGTCTAGTGTTATAAAGGTGGTCGGGGTATTTTCTGAATTGTGACACTCCATGTGAAAAGCAGAGACTTCCTGTCAAGTTAGGATACTACAATGGTTTATTTACCCTCCTACTGTCAGTGACTCTTGGCAACATTTTCCAGTGAGTTGACCAACCATTTGAAACCATTCGACTGCCAAGGTTGTGTAAGGTGGCACAACTGTGCACAGAACTAACTGTGTACTGTGTACATGCATTCCCTCATGGTATCATATTATCTATCATTCAAAACCACAGTGAATGGTATTGAATGGTCTCAGACAGCAAGAGGTTAAACAAATGATGGCACCTAACTAGGTCTATAAGGTCAGAATGTTCAATACGTCACATCCAAATTGATCCTTTGGTTGTCTTCACTTAAAAATGCCATTTCACTTTTTTTCTTCACCTGTCTGATTTTGGCGTATAGCATCACATTTATATATTATTCCAATTCTCCAAGTCAATTAAATTGAATTTGCTTACAGTGATAGCAAATAACATGAGTGGCCCTGTATCTCAACCATGTTTAAATATTTGCATTTATATTATTTTTTATTATGGGTTGTAATCCCAGTTAGTCTTACATTTGTAACCCTTAATTTTTTTGTTATACTATAGGATCATCTCCTGTGACAAAGTCCATGGGAAACTCTATTCCCCAAATATTTAATTCTGTTCATGGTGATACGCCTGCCCAATACCAAACATCATGCTATTGGAGTTTGCTGGGTTTGGGTTGCTTAGAGGGAATGAACAAGATTATAAACTGTTACACATAATGTCATACACGAAAAGCCTTTTACAGTTTTTGTATGATACAATTCTATACAATTAGCTCACTATTTACATGAATATTTATCAAGCAAATATACTCTGTACATAAATTACAAGAAAAATCAATGTACATATTTTCTACAGCTTGTCTACAAAAATAGATCAAGTAGATATTTATTTGAAGAAATTGCACACAGTTGTATAAACAAAGCCACAAACATTGGCTCAATAGATAACAATCCACATTTCATCACATCAGTGCAAAAAGTTTGTATTTTAATTTGATACAATAATTATCTGCACAAGAGAGGCAAAACATTGTACTTAAAGGAACAGTACAGAATTGGTAAGAAAAAACTTGTAAAATATACCCTTTGGTCACAGATTTGCATAAAACTTACGGGGTCTAATGATGATGATAGTAGAAAACATCCCTTGAAATATTTCTGTCTGAAATGAATAAACTAATTTTCTGATTGGAGTTTATCGCTCAGTGAGCGTTTTATTCATTTGTTAATCTATATGATTTCATGCAAATGTGTAATCGGTTTTTCACTATTTTCTCGTGACCCAGATGGCCGATCGATCTCAAACTTCCACAGGTTTGTCAGTTTATGTATATGGTGGATTACATAAAGTGCCTGCACTACCAGCGACTGTTTTGTTAGCAAAAACCAATTCTGTAATGTTCCTTTAACAGATGCCTGCTATGCAGAAATGAGCAGGATAACAGTCACAAATTGTTGAAGTGATATGGTAGTTTGGCTGGTAACCTTGTTCTGGTAAGCATAATTTTGTTGTGCTTAGCTGTAATGTTCATTTAAGCGCTATTAAGTTTCTGTGTACACTTGGCACAGCTTTAGTCAGCTACAGCCTCAGTGCTTTCAAACACAACTTGCAAAAAGACTATTAAAAAAACAATATATACAAAGATTTTTGCACTGATACAAACATGCTATTTTGGAGTTTATTTAGTCTCCACAGGCATTATGATATAATAATAGTATAGGTTTTGAATATTACTAAGGTTAGGTTATTGCTTCCATTACCTGCCTTGTTTTGACCTTAGTCTCCTTAAATAATTGTTCCTATAGAATTTGTGATAATCTAAACTCTGAAGATGCTATTTTCTCAGGTAATGGCCTTGCCCCACCAGATAAGAAATACCAAGCCTTTAAAAGCTTACAAACTATTTCCATTTAAAAATATTAATACACATACTTTTATCTACATTTTGTAAATAATATTGTTGGCCTTGTTATTACTTACAGACGTTTCTTTAGGTTGATGCTAACTTTTAATATGACAGAGTAAAACGTAAAAATTTGTTCTGAATTTTTACTTTTTTTCGTGGGTCACTGACAAAACTTTCAAATATGTTGAACATTTGGAAAATATTTGTTACCTCTGTCGGAGAGAGTGAGACAAAACGCTAATGGTTAAAGCAGTTCTAAAACCTTGTTTTTTTCCAATGCTGTACATACCCTTCTTTGTTAAACTAATTCAGATGAGAAATTTGAAATTTTCAAAATAAGAACCGACAAATTTTAGGAAAACATTACAGAAATGTAAATGTATCATCAATTTTTGGCTGGTAACCTGGGCCCAATTTCACTGAGCTGCTTCAGCAGAAAATATTGCTTAGCAATTTTCTCTGCTAAGCAGGATACCAGTCACAAATTGTACATGTGACTAGTTTCGGTAACCTTATTCTGGTAAGCATAATTTTGTTTTGCTTAGCTACTTTTTTGTGCTGAAGCAGCTCTATGAAATGGGCCCTGTTTTTGCTGAGAAACATGTTGTCCCTTGCATATAAAGTCAGGCATGGCTTGTGAAATACAAACATGTGGTTAACACAAAGTATAAAGTCACACAGCAATAAGTGCATTGTGCATTGCAATATCAGATGTATAAACAAACCTAGTTGGCAAGCCTCCACAACATATCAATTATAAGTAGCTAAAGAATCAATATACCAGCTTCATTCAAAGGCCTCAGGTTAATGTAACAGCCACAGTAATAGTAACATTAAGATATGATACAAAATCAATAATTGTCAATTGAAAAAATAAAAAAGATTGGAATAATCTTCATGACTGGGTGTAGATTCAAACCCATGTTAAGATGGATCCTTAATCCAAAGGGTTTTCTCACACAAAAGAGCCAGCCTTTGGTGTCCACCAAAAATGTGAATAGTTTAAGACATTCTGCCATTCAATTGAAGATACTTCACTTGTTGTCAGTATTACATTTAAAGCACTGATTGGTGACAGCCATGTGCTATGAAAAAAAAAGATTTTAAAATTCTGACAAATGTACATTTTCTTAAGGCAAGTTCGAATTGTTTGCCATCATTGGAGTGTTATTACTCGACACATTACAACACTGGGGCTCAAATAAAAAAATTAAAAAAAAAATCAAAACAATTTGCTGATTTTCTAAATCAAGCATGACAAACAGAACACTGGGAAGATCTATTCATGTTTGACAGTATCCATGAGACGTGCTTCCCCTGGATCTCAATTTGATATCATTTTTCATTTTATCTGCAAGAGAAAGTTCATTTCGGTTATGACAATTTTCACACCCACATCATCTGATCATTCTTTAACCCCCTTCCATACCTTGCATCTTCTAACTGAACTGCTCAGTGTTGATGCTACCATATGAATTAGAGTGTCGTGGCCGAGCGGATAAGAGCACCGAATTCAAGCTCTGGTGTTTCTGTTCAGCAGAGTGTGGGTTCGAATCCCGGTCGTGACACCTGTGTCCCTGAGCAAGACACTTTACTATATTGCTTCTCTCCACCCAGGGGTAAATGGGTACCTGTGAGGGCAGAGATGGTTCTTGTGATTGATTTAGCTTAGTGCGCTACATATTTGGCAGCACAGGCTGTATACTCCCCAGAGAGCTGAGATGGTTTAAGGAATGAAATGGCCCAGTGATCAGGGTACTAATGTTGGAAGCGCTTTGAGACATGGTGTATAAAGCGCTATATATAAAAACCGAACATTATTATTATTTTAATTCCATCTTCCACACAACTTGAACTCCACAAAACCCAAGTCTTAACTTTACACAGACTCGTACTCCTTCTGCCATCTCAGATATTTATCTTTGAGTAGTTTTGCTGAGGGCTTAGTGTGAGCCAAGGCCGCTGTGACGTCATCCGTTGTAATGGCATCAATACAAAAGTCTGGAATCTTCTCCTCTGTAATAGAATAACAAGTTACGTGTATTTGATCAATCAAGCATTAAGAGTCCAAAGAATGAGTTGTTTTTGTAGTCATTTCACTGAGATTGAGTGCATCATATAACGGAATCTCAAACAAACTAATGCACTGGGAATTGTCAATCTTTATGGATTTTGTTTAAAGGCAGTGGACACTATTGGTAATTACTCAAAATAATTATTAGCATAAAACCTTACTTGGTAACGAGTAATGGGGAGAGGTTGACAGTATAAAACATTGTGAGAAACGGCTCCCTCTGAAGTGACATAGTTTTCGAGAAAGAAGTAATTTTCCACAAATTTGATTTCGAGACCTCAGAATTAGAATTTGAGGTCTCGAAATCAACAATCTGAAAGCACACAACATCGTGTGACAAGGGTGTTTTTTCTTTCATAGTTATATCGCAACTTCGATGACCAATTGAGCTCAAGTTTTTACAGGTTTGTTATTTTATCCATATGTTGAGATACATTGTACACCAAGTGAGAAGACTGGTCTTTGACAATTACCAAAGGTGTCCAGTGTCTTTAAAGAGGCGGGGGGGGGTCGATTTCACAAAACACTACGATTCATCTTAGCTTGAGTTGTTAATTTCACCATAGTGATTAATTTTGTATTGTGACATCACACTTTGCTTAGCAGAAAGAGTGATAAATATATTAAGATCAATCTTGGCTCTTTGTCAAATCCAGCAGAAAACATTTTCATTTAAAGAACAAGTCCTATAGACAGACATCACAAGAAAATAAAATACTTACTTCATATAAAATGAATATTAAAGACACTGGACATTATTGGTAATTGTCAAAGACCAGTCTTCTCACTTGGTGTATCTCAACATATGGATAAAATAACAAACCTGTAAAAACTTGAGCTCAATTGGTCGTCGAAGTTGCAAGATAACTATGAAAGAAAAAACACCCTTGTCACACGAAGTTGTGTGCTTTCAGATGGTTGATTTCGAGACCTCAAAATCCAATTCTGAGGTCTCGAAATCAAATTCGTGGAAAAATTACTTCTTTCTCAAAAACTATGTCACTTCAGAGGGAGCCGTTTCTCACAATGTTTTATACTATCAACAGCTCTCCATTGCTCGTTACCAGGTAAGGTTTTATGCTAATAATTATTTTGAGTAATTACCAATAGATGAGTGTCCACTGCCTTTAAATATATTCATTTTATACAAAGTATGCTTTTTGTAATATTGATCATCAAGATGACAAAGAATATGACTCATTTGTGACATAGATGTATACAGGCCTCCAAGGCACTATATGATCATCATTATTCTATGCCAATCCAAACAATCAACATTATGGTGTTAGTTCAAAGACAAAGTGGAACATTTTACATGGTAAAGTGTGCAACTCAAACTCTGGCAAACAACACATTGTATATCAACCATCTGTCAAATTGGTGTCAATCGGATCACATGATGGTATGGTGCACAATAGGGATTCAGATTCAGTCCATGTATACACTGCAAATGTGTCTACTAGCCCCTCCCCCAGCAATCTGCAAACGTGTCTACCCCCTCCCCCAATTCTGCAAATGTGTCTAGCCCCTCCCCCAGCAATCTGCAAATGTGTCTAGCCCCTCCCAAGCATCTACAATCCCGGACAAAATGCTTGGGCCACCCGTTCCTAGCGTTACAATAACCATACAATAACCATTCCCTGTCTCACAATAAACATTCTCTCCCCCGTCCCCCCGCTCAATGTTGACTGGAACGCAGAAGACCGTGCAACAATGTGATTCAAAATTGAAAGGGGGCAGGGGGGCCCAACGAGATATGGCCGGGATTGTAGCCCCTCCCCAAGCATACTTTGAATGTGTCTAGCCCCTCCCCTAGCATACAGGGCCCAAATTTGGGGGGGGGGGGGTAAAATTCACAAGACTACAGGGCTTGGAAGCTAACAATTTTACAGGACCGCAATACATTTCACAAGACCGGAATCAAATTGAGTTGAACAAGCACTGAGTGTATGGGTACACGTTAATACTAAATAGAATAGAAAACTGTATTTTTATCAGACTCTTAGCCATGATTTTTCACAAAGTATTTTATACACAGTGAAGTATTATTGTTCAACTGAAAGACACAAGTCCACTGGGCTTGTCCGGTCATGAGTTTACTAAAATCACTGGCCTTGGGCCTGTGGTCCAGTGTTAATTTTGAGCCCTGACATACTGCATAGTGTGTCTAGTTAGTAGTCCCTCCCTCAGCCCTCGCAAAAAGAAAAAGGAAAAAAGCCTGGAAGTAATCAATGACGTCTTTCACACAGGGTTTTCAGTTCACTTTATGCCATTAATAAAATTTTGGTTAATAAATTAGTAGATCTTGAAAAAATTTCAGAATCACATGACGAGTTTGACACAAACACACTACTCACTTTTCCAATATAAATTATCATACTTGTCTGTATGAATCAAGGAAACAAAGTCAAAAACAGTACATTAAATCATACCGCCTCTAAATCCCCTGGTCATTGCCTTGGTGCCCCTGTGCCTCTATTCCCTTGGTGCCCCTGTGCCTCTATTCCCTTGGCCAGTGCCTTGGTGCCCCTGTGCCTCTATTCCCTTGGTCATTGCCTTGGTGCCCCTGTGCCTCTATTCCCTTGGCCAGTGCCTTGGTGCCCCCTGTGCCTCTATTCCCCTGGTCAGTGCCTTGGTGCCCCTGTGCCTCTATTCCCTTGGTCATTGCCTTGGTGCCCCTGTACCTCTATTCCCTTGGTCAGTGCATTGGTGTCCCAGTACCTCATTTCCCCCCTGGTCATTATACTTATGTTGGCTCAAGCAATGTATTGATGTATTATGTCTGTAAAGCTAGAGTCCCTGATCGTCATTATTTGTTAATTAAGTTTGTTAACGTACCTACTGTACTGGATTCTAATATATCAAAGATCTTGCGGACCGGTCTCATTGCAGCCTCCTTACAAACCAGTCTAAGATCAGATCCAGAGTACCCATCTGTTACCTAGTAAGACAATAACAGGATTATTCAACCACAGATTTTAATTCTGTAGAATATGAACTTAATCATAATCTCATTCAGATGTCAAGATTGGGGAAGAGGTGGGGCTGGAAGGAGCATTGGTAAATAAGATCAGGGTAAAGGTTGAAGGATGAGGTATGTGAGAGGAAGTGACTAAGGTGAGGGGGAACTGACTAATAGTGGGTTAGGAACTAAAGGAGAGTTGGTTTAAGGTGGTTGGCAGGTTGAGGTTTAGGATGGGGAGGACTGATGTATGTATATGAGGGATGATTGGTAGTAGGGACTAACTAGCCCGAACATCTGACGTCATACTTCGAGGTTCGTGAATAACGCCAGAGACCGGCTTTAAGCGTTTGGAGGGATCCTGACAAACGCACCTTTGACCTTGCATTCCCATTGCGGTTTTGCGGCTAAGGACAGGGGACCAGTCTAGCAGTGACCATCATTTTAATTAATAGACCGGTGCCAGAGACCGGTTTTGAGCATTTGGAGGGATCCTGACAAACACACCTTTGACCTTGCATTCCCATTGCGGTCTTGCGGATAAGGACAGGGGACCGGTCTAGCAGTGACCATCATTTTGATTAATAGACAGGTGCCTGTCCTTATCCTTGCAGATAAGGACAGGGGACCAGTCTAGGGACTATTTAGAGGGGTAGGAAGGAGGTCAGAGGAGAATGTGGAGATAAGATGAGTGAGGGTAATGAAAAAGGGAACGTGATTAGGGAATAAGTGAGTATCATACGGAAGGGATAACAAGGGAATGGGCAGGTCAATTAGATAAGGAACATTTGAAGAAGGCTTAGTGATTAGAATTACTTACCCCTGCTAAGTACTCGTAATCAATATCTGTCTTAATCTCTAATGCACAGTCGGGATTAATGACCTCTGGTAAGTGAAATTCAATCATCTTCTTTCTGGCATCCAGGACAGGCAAGTCAACTAAGATTCTCTTCTCTAATCTACGAAGCATAGCATGGTCTAATTCCCTGTCAAAACAAAACACACATTGTAATCCAATGAAATAGAGAATGGCAACTACTACTGTGAGAAGTATTGCTTCTTATAAACGCACTCTGCAACTGTGGAATAATGTATACAGAATCAGCTAGCTGTATCAATTTTACAGTACGACTGTAGGAAGTAGTGCTTCTTATAACCCTGCACTGTGATAATGTAACAGAATCAGCTAGCTGTATCATTACAGTACACTGTAGAAGATGTTCTAACCACCAGTGGAATAATGTATACAGAATCAGCTAGCTGTATCAATTTTACAGTACGACTGTAGGAAGTAGTGCTTCTTATAAACACACCCTGCAACTGTGGAATAATGTATACAGAATCAGCTAGCTGTATCAATTTTACAGTACGACTGTAGGAAGTAGTGCTTCTTATAAACACACCTGCAACTATATCCGCAAGCAATATCAAGCGAAGCCTCAATTCTTTCAGGCACAAGTCTTACACCAAAGTTATTGTTGGGCTTCTTCTTTCTATAAAAAAGAAAACTACCAGATTATATTAATACTGAATACACAACAGCTCACTTTCCTACATACATTGCATTAACAATAAACGTTAATCATGATTTCATGAGGAAGGATGGTAGAGCTGAGATGGGTGGACTGTTTCCTTTTTACATGTCAAGATTTCTATGAGAGAGTTACTTGTTTACAAGTTCACACTGTTATGTCTTAAAAAGCACTGCAGAGAAATGTATATGAAATGGGATAGACACAAAGAATTTGTAAGTAAAGGCACATACCATGGAAGGTTAGAAGCGGCTAGTAAGAAGACTAGATCGTCTGATTTCGAGAGGCCGTCCATCTGGACAAGAAGTTCCGTCTTCATGCGTCTGCTGCCCTCATGCTCCCTATTCATAAATCAAATTTACATTTTTTTCCGTTTCTAAACTGATGTTTGGGGGGGGATAAATTTGACACAAACAAGTCAAACTTCCTCGGATGACACTATAAGATGGTTCTTCTAATTCATCACACATTCTCTAGAATCCAGTGAGATTTTACTGAAGCTGCATCAACACTCTAAAACAACATCCCACTGAATCTACTTCCTTTAACTCGTTCTTTCAAATCTCTTTAAAAGACAAACATGTTATTATTTCATCTGACACTTATGTACATACAAGCACTTTACAATTTTGACTTTTTAAAAAGATGATTTTGACAAGGTAGCTGGAGGCACTTACCCTCCTGGGGTTGCTCCCCTCTGCCCCATAACAGACTCCAACTCATCCAAAAATATCGTTGATGGTGCATGGAATCTTGCCAACTCAAATAAAACCTTCACATGAAACAAATCCAAATACATTGTCATTGTAACACACAAAAAAAACGTTTGTATGATTATTTCTTATTAATTAGTAATAAAAGACAACAATATTAACTAGCTTTAGCAGGTGGTGAGGATTTACTAATAAATTATAGTTAAGTTTCACCAAGACCATCTTACCCTGACTAGCTTCTCCGAGTCTCCTCTCCATTTACTGACGATACTAGAGGCAGAGATATTGAAGAATGTGGTGTTACACTCAGTTGCTACTGCTTTGGCCAGCAACGTCTTACCAGTTCCTGGTGGACCATAGAGTAAGAGGCCTTTCCATGGGGATAGGATCCCTGTGAAAAGCTGTGGATACTGAGAATCAAAGTAGATAAAGCAAGAAAGTAAGACTTTGGATGACAATCCCGTGACAGTAACTCTTCTAAGAAAAGTGGTGGTTCTGAAAAGCATTAGGGTGAGATAGTCCCAATGTAATTAGAGGTGAGGCCTTGAAATAGTTTCAGATGAATCTTAGTTCTGGGGATTGACAATGCTGAACATTTTACCACTTTGTAGTAAGTTTGTGCATGGATTGGATAATGTGTGGACCACACAGTACATTTTCTTCTATTACAGTTTTCGTATCATTCAGAAGCCCAACAAACATAATCTTAAAGTGACTAATACAACAGTAAAGTGACTAATAAACAGTAAGTGACTAATACAACAGTAAGTGACTAAATACAACAGTAAGTGACTAAATACAACAGTGAAGTGACTAAACAAAGTAAAGTGACTAAATAACAGTAAAGTGACTAAATACAACTCAAGGGTACTTGGTTTTGGTTTCTACCTTTATTGGATAGACCACAGATTCTTTGACTAATCTCTTGGCGTTATCCAATCCGATGATATCATCCCATCTAACATTGGGATTATGTAAGTAGATATCTTTACTGATGCTTTGAGCTAGCTCACGCCATTCCAATGTATACCCAGAATAACCACCAAGAGGCTTTAGTAAGCGATCCTGAAAAGAAGAAAGGACAGAAATCTATTGTTACCATATATTGCTTCACTTCACCTAGGAGTAACATGGTTACCCGAAATGAGAGAGCAGAAATGTGATAAAGCCTAATACGTTTCCAGTGTTGCACCTTGGCATGTTTACTCTCCAGAGAGCCTCTTCTCTTAAAGGAACATTACAGAATTGGTTTTTGCTAACAAAACAGTTGCTGGCAGTGTAAGCACTTTATGTAATCCACCATATACATAAACTGACAAACCTGTAGAAGTCTGAGATCGATCGACCATCTGGGTCACGAGAAAATAGTGAAAAACAACATTAATGTCAATGCAAAATGTATTCTTTGTCATTATAAATGGGGACTTACACGAGAGATTCACAAAATTCAAAGCACGTTTAAACTTGGAAGAAATGTATTTGTTTGGCCAACATGACAACACTCTTATCCCATTCTGACAAACACTTACTGATGGATCACCATCTCCCACGTATTGTTGTGTGGCTCCTTTGATGGCATTATTTAACATTGCTCTCATGTCAATAATAGGGCCTCTCTTATGAGGAATCTTTCCAGAGTCATTGTTGATGTTACCCTCACTAGATTTATTTACAACTGCTGTAGATCCAGACACTGACAGATCAGACAGAGGATCTACGAATCCATTCACTTGTGATGTCTGTAAAAAAAGAATCAAACACATAAAGAATCAAGTCTTATATAGACTCATTTATGTAACAACTATATACTCCCATCAAAAGACATTACTCTACATGTACTTTAGTCCAATTAATAAAACAGATTCACTCTCTTAAATTAATTTGATGGAGAAGTTTTAGTTTGTGTTTTGCCTTGATGACCCAGATTATTAACAAACTGAAGTTGTTATATCTTCAACGATAAAGTATTGTTGCTGAATTGCCGTCTTCACAAAACTTCAATTACCTTTCCTTTTAGTTTTGGCTCGTTTTAAAGTAAAAGCAATAGAGTTTGGTCTGGTGCTTATTGCTATTAAAGACACTGGACACCTTTGGTAATTGTCAAAGACCAGTCTTCTCACTTGGTGTATCTCAACATACGCACAAAATAACAAACCTGTGAAAATTTGAACTCAATTGGTCATCGAAGTTGCGAGATAATAATGGAAGAAAAAACACCCTTGTCACACAAAGTTGTGTGCTTTCAGATGCTTGATTTTGAGTCCTCACACGTGAGGTCTCAAAATCAATTCAAATATTTTACTGAGAAATTACTTCTTCTCAAAAACATGTTACTTCAGAGGGAGCCGTTTCTCACAATTTTTTATACTATCAATAGCTCTCCATTGCTCGTTACCAAGTAAGTTTTTATGCTAACAATTATTTTGAGTAATTACAAATAGTGTCCTGGGCCCAATTTCATAGAGCTGCTTAAGCAGAAAATATTGCTTAACAATTTTCTGCTTAGCAGAAATCAGCAGGATACCAGTCACAAAATGTACATGTGACATGGTAGTTTGGCCGGTAACCTTTTTCTGGTAAGCATAATTTTATTTTGCTTAGCTACTTTTTGTGCTTAAGCAGCTCTATGAAATTGGGCCCAGTGCCTTTAAGATGGGGGTTGATAACAACAGTTTAATTTCCCATGGTCTAATGGAGTTTAGACAACAAACTGACCTGCCTACTGAGATTCTCCTTTGCTGGTTTTCTGTCGATACTGGGTTTTCTGTTGGATGTTGCCGTGCTGGAGTTTGGTCTACGTCTGCCTAGGTGTGATGGGGCTGAAGCAGGTCCAGTATTTGGATCTGGTGCTTGGGGATGCGTGATGCGAGGTAATGTTGGCGTACTGCCATTTTTGGAACTAGAAAATAATTTTAATAACAAGACATCACCTTAAACTTTGCATTAAAAAAAAAAAAAACTTGAAAAATTATAAAATAAGATTAGTAGACTGGCACAGATCTGTTCTTCAAATTAAATTACACAACAGATTTACATGACATGACTTTTCTTTTATAACTTAAAAACATTTCATAAAGCATAAAAAGAGGGCAACTCCAAATTAAATATTACTTACAATTTTTTAGAGCCTTTGGGAGGAATATTTCCTAGAAGAGAGGTTTAAAAAACAATATATATTCTTAAAAATTATCATTGATACATTGGTTTCTGGTGCAAACAAAATGTACTCCAACCATGTAGTTCTTATCACGTGGGCCCAATTTCATAGAGCTGCTTAAGCACAAAAAGTAGCTAAGCACAACAAAATTATGCTTACCAGAATAAGGTTACTGGCCAAACGACCATGTCACATGTACAATTTGTGACTGGTATCCTGCTCATTTCTGCTTAGCAGGCAATTGTTAAGCAATATTTTGTGCTTAAGCAGCTCTATGAAATTGGGCCCTGATCTATTTCACTGAAAATGATCCAACTGATATAGAGGGAGACAGAGAGAAAATTAAAACACGACTTGTGTTACTCACACAATAAGTTTATTCAGTCAGGAAAAGTGACATTCCCTAAGTAGGAACACATTTCTAAGCAAGACAATACCTATCATTAAATTAAACTCAATAACAAGTAGTAGTAAATATCCTTACCGTCTGTGTATATTTTCTTGGTGACCTTTGGGTACTTTTGAAACTTGACAAAGTAGTAGGATTCATATTCCTTTTGGAGACAAAAAGAGAATGGAAAACTTGTATTTACTAGGCTGAGGAATTTTCACAAGAGGCAATCGCCAGGGCTTGATTTCACAAAGAGCTAAGATTGATCTTAAGTGCGAATCAATCTTAACTGCTAAGCAACGTCTTTACGTCACAATACAAATAACTATGGTAATACTGACAACTCATCTTAAAGGAACATTACAGAATTGGTTTTTGCCAACAAAACAGTTGCTGGCAGTGTGAGCACTTTATGTAATCCACCATATACATAAACTGACAAACCAAGTTTGAGATCGATCGGCTATCTGGGTCACGAGAAAATAGTGAAAAACCGATTACACATTTGCATGAAATCATTTAGATTCAACAAATGAATAAAACGCTCACTGAGCGATAAACTCCAATCGGAAAATTAGTTTATTCATTTCTCATCAAATATGACTCATCACAACCTGCCCCCTGTTTAAACCACCAAATGGCATCCCTGGGCTGATGGAAGTAGATGAGGCCACTACAGAGTGGCTGCTTCACAGTACTTAGGAAATCGAATAAGTTTTACTCTCGACATACGCAAGAAGAAGAAGAAGATCAAATATGACATTTCAGACAGAAATATTTCAAGGGATGTTTTCTACTATCATCATCATTACACCGTGTAAGTTTTGTGTAAATCTGTGATCAAAAGTATATTTTACAAGTTTTTTTCTTACCAATTCTGTAATGTTCCTTTAAGATGAATCTTAGTGCTTTGTGAAATCGAGCCCAGGTGTCTTAAATAGAAAGTGAGTTTGGTTTTACCAGTGCTTTGTGTCAAGCCTCTAGTAAGCTCTGCCAATCATACATACCATAAGTATTGTTTCTAGGTCCACATTGTCACACACTTCAAAGCGACTGAAACTGAGACTACTTTCATGTTCCAGTGACTTAGCAGCCTCTGTGTATCCTTCTTGAACAAGATGATGTAGAATTAAAACAAGCAGGTTTTTCTTGCGCTGCTCAACCCTTTGTTCATCCTGAGATAAAAACATGTTAAATAATTTTTTACTTTTATCAGTTGAGTGTATTGTTTCACTTTTTATTATTCGTTTAATTATTATTAAAAAACACATTACAAGTGAAAATCCAATCAATGGAAGAGCTTTAAACTTCAAATTACTCCCTTTTTCTAATGAAACAATCGCACGACCCTATTTGAAAGGTAAGGCAGCAACATCTCCAACATACTTAGGTTCAAGTTTATGTCAATTTTATCGATAGTTGAGCTCTTTCAGTGGACTTTGGAGCAGTGAAATTTTTTGGGGGCTTTTTAAAGTATGTACACATGATACGATAGTGCAGTTTTTTTATGTTGTGCTTGATCTATGTAGGCTTCAACTTCTCAGTTTGAATGTCGCAGATGACTTCAAAGACTTCCTTCACAACTGTCTAGTTTGCGATGCGACTGTCGGGAGGATAGAGCCAGACGAAGTACAGACACAATACAGACAGACGAGGAGAGCCCCCCCAGAGATCGAGGCAGAAAAGAAAGGTTACAACCAGACAACTTACAACACTACAGTGAGTTACACAGTATTACTTAGAAAAGTTAAAGAATTACTATTTTTCATCACAACTAAACTATGAACTAATTTGAACTATTGGCTCCAGTGGGAAGTTGACGTTCCCCCTAGGCCTAGTCATTTGAATTTGGGGGGGTGGATTGGCCAATCATGTAAGAAAAAAATGACAGACCCACTGCTGCTGCACCGCACCGGATGAAAGACGATTATTTGTTTACACTACACAGTTTACAAAACTTCCAACAATTTAAAAACAAACTGATTAAAAATACTAATTTGTTGGTAACGCATGTTTTACACTCTTTACATTGAGTAAATTCTTACCGCTTCTCTTGCGTGATTTGCCGTTTTAATGGCGACATAACTCAGCGATTCCATGATTAACTTTCACAAAATCGTGAATGCGTCCCCCGTTGCCTGGACTTTTGACGATTCTGACCTTTTCGGCTCGTGCGTCAAATAGCAGACTTGGTTGTTGTTTTATAAAAATTTAAAAAATAAAAATTTTTAAAAACAGTATTTCATAGCTTTGACCCAGAAAATAATAATTTTAAAAATTTACGTGTATTAAAAAAAGTATATTAATTTGTAAACTAATTGAGAGAGGCAGTACTTGCGCAAGCGCAGTTGTTTCCAATCGGTATGGAAAAAATCGTGAAAGGACCTTCAATCTACACAAATGTCGTCGACAGCGCCCCGATATGGCGGATTTTGATGATTTAAAGGTGACAAAACTTACTTTAAATTGTAAATTTGTGTACGGTATCAGTCACATTATTTATTATGTGTTCATTTTTGTTAAGAATTGAGTGTTTTATTGTGAATTTACGTGTTAATTTTGAGTTGAATCGAAGAATGTGTCTTGTGTTGTTGATCGAGAGAACGTCATATCTAAACACACACAGCATTATGGCATAGGGATGTGTGTACGCAGTTAATTGCATTCTCAACATGCTCAAATCAATGAATGATTGTTGAACGGTTTTTGACAATCAGAGCGAAAAAGTTCCATTTCTGATTGCCACTTTATATCGTAAGATTTTTTAACACCAGTTCCCTTCGTGATTATAAATTATTTTTTTGTTAGTGTTAACCCGTCGTGCCGGATTATTTTTAAAAGCAAATTTCAAATTAAAGTTAAACCCTTTCTTAATTTTTCTTTTACAAAGACAATGTTAATTCCTTCTGTATCCAATTCTCAAAGACAAAGTGAAGGATTTGAAACGACTTTGGTCGTAAAGAACGTGCTAAATAAAACCCATTTACACGACTTTTGATAGATTATTATTTTTCCTTTAGTGTACAGAATAAGGTCGAAATTCTGACTTGGTTCATGGTTAGTTGCACGTTTCCTTTTCCATTTTTTCCATTGGCTGTATGCTGAAGCTCGATTATAAGAATCAAACAAGAATATTATTACTCCACGTTTTTGAATGACCCTCTCTCATGAAAAGAGGTTTATAAATTATATACGCAACTACCACCATGGGAAAATTTCTTATAATAATCAGCGTGAGTGGAATCTACTGCAAAAAACAGTGCAAGATCAACGGGTATTTTTCATTCAATTAAGATAATCGGTTATAGAGATGAGTGGATCACAAAAAATAAAAATCACAAAGATATTGATATTTTTGTTGGTGATTTGTCCTGGTTTTTATTTCTGTTGTGTTGAAATAAGTTTAAATTTGTGGTCAAAGCCAGACATTTGCTCCTTGGAACCATTGTTGTTGTTTTTTTTGGGTTTTTTGTTTTAAGCCGAATGAAAAGTTAAAATAAAATAAGGGTTGATCTGGTAACCGGAAACAGAATGTTTTTGTTTTGGCCGAACGATTCAGGTTTTCTTACATTGTAGTTTGTTATCATCCAACTGCAACCTTTTGTTCATAGAAATGCAAAAACGTAACTTTTCTTCAGACTTGGAGTTCAAACAGGAAAAATGAAAACACAACAAAAAAGTGTGCCACTTTATGTGTGTAGGCCGAGTAGGCAGAGCAGTCAAGTTTTGCGGGGGGGGGGGGGGGGGGGGGCTTTGTTGTGGGCAACTATGCTAGGGGCGGGATGACTAGTTTCCCGCACTGATTTCCCCTTTGATTCTTTATTAAGTGAAAAAGTGGAAGAAGGGTTTCAGATTGTCAAGAACCATACTACACTTAAAGTGCATGTAGGGTTATGATTGGGCATGATGGGTTTAATTCCAGGCCTGCATGCAAATCAGAATAAATAACTCGCAATTCTAATTCAGCAATTGCAAGCGGGACATTTTATAAGAATAAGAAAATAATTTATTGGCCTACTTTCATTCAGTGATACTTAATTGTTGTTTCCCCAAGAAAACACGGTGCCAGAAGTTTATCAGGCACTATGTTTGTCAAATTTTTGGGGAATTAGTCTCTTGCAAATATTTAAAACCCTATCTCATTGTTGATTCATGTACGTACTTGATATGTAATTTCAGCGTAAGTAACAACAATGTCGATTTAAAAAAAAAATTACGTTTAAACAAATGAAGACCATAATCTTTCTTGACGATAGTCCAAATATCAGCAAAAAAATGGTGTTGTAATTTTTTTTTATGGATTGAAAACTTTACTTTTTGATTATTATTGTTGCCATTCCTGTAAAATGTGAATGGGAACGAAGTTCAAGAACTGTTTATTTGCTTAATGGATGTATGTTCTTTCCATTGCAGCACATGGTGATGAGTTTTCGGGTTTCAGAACTCCAAGTGCTCCTTGGCTATGCGGGAAGAAATAAGAGCGGTCGCAAACACGAACTACAGACCCGTGGCCTGACTCTACTCAAGAGTGGCTGTAGTACCTCCGTCCAAATCAAAATCCGGGAGTTATACCGAAGGAGGTTCCCCAGAAGACTGATTAACCCACCCCAATTCATGCCGGGCATGCCAGAAGGGGCAGGGTCAGGTAGCACAGGGACTCACCACAGTTCAAGTAACCCACCACTTCCATCCTACCCTGGTACCATGAATATTCATCAGACTGTCCCTCATGAACTCTTGGGAGGCTCGTGTCAGCCCCAGCCGTTTCATCCCGATGTGAAGTTGAAATTATTGCCCTTTTATGATGTACTAGGAGAGCTTGTCAAACCTACAGGATTGAGTAAGTTGAATCAATCATTCAATGACATTTATGATTACATGTTTGTCTCAACCATATCCCTGGTAGTGTATTGTGCTTGGGATCTTCCTTATAAGCTCAGAGTCTCTTGAATACTGAACACCAAAACCTTTTGGTCAAAAGTTCCCGGCCCTTCGTAAAGCATTGTTGGGTCCTGTTATTTGCAGTGTTGATTACCAAAAATAAGGCAAAAAATCAGTTACAAAGGGTTTTTATCATTTGTTTCCCAAATCAGACTTTGAAAAAATGCATTTTTCAAATCAAGATCATATCCATTCTGTAGGCCTACATGTATGTGCAGAGTTTCCTGACAAAACATTTGTGTTAGTCTCTGGAAAACATGTCAGCTGGGAATTCTGGAATTTTTCTGTGCTCACCCTTGGGATTAATTTTAGGAATTTCCGGAATATTTTTATGGGTAGAATTTGGACTTCTTTTTCTCTTTGGATAGAATGTGGTATGTGTTCACACTCGCAGTGAATCGGCCCAACTCTTGGCCGTGCTGGAATCTCAGAGTTACTTCCAATTGGCAAATATAATTATGTAAACAATGGTGGCAGCCTATTGATCTCTCGTAGTCCTCACTTGTTGTACACTGTAAAGGACGAAGGTCTTGATTTGCAGATTCCAGTACCCTTTGTTTCTCTTTGTACTGGGCAAATGGCTTCTGGCATTAACCAGTTAACCAGTGATATCACATTTTTAAGCTTTTGGCAATGTTTGGAGCCCTATGGGATGAATAATGTACATCTAAAACTTTTATGCATGGACACAAGAACAGAAGTCGGACAAACCAATTTAAAAAAAAAAATCTAGGGATGCTTTCGGCAGACGTCATAACACGCTCTGACATTCACAATGTACAGTATGCACTCATCGTTTTATGCTTCGTTTGCCCTGAAACAAAGAGGCACAATCGGTACTGGAATTCATGCAACTGAAAATTCTCCCTTATTGTACGGATGTTTGTCCTTAGTCCTTTTGTAGGACAAACCAGGATTACAATATATTATTAGGCTGACACAATTGTATTTGACATGGGAGTGTGGGAGGTAAGTCTGAGATTCAAGCTTCAAGCCGATTATCAGCAGTGTGTGGCTTGTGTACATGTACATGTACAGCCAAGGTTTGGCCATTTTATGGTGAACAAAAGCCACGTTTGAGAATGTTGGTTGTCTACTTCGTTTCATTGTTACAATGATATCCATAACACCTAAAAAATATATTTAGATATTCCGGAAATTCCGAAATTTAACCCTGCCTTCTGGCCTTTGAGAAATACTGTCAGTAAGGTACAGAACATGTACATACTACATGTCTAAGTGATTGAACAGGAAAAAGGTAAGTTTCCTTTAAAGTTCAAAGATAAAGATCAATAACCTCTGACTTTTGTCTCAGTTACAAGAAACAAAAATGTTAAATGTACACACTGGACAAGGTTAGTGTACATGTATGTAATATGGATCCTTTACTTGTACCATGGCTATAGTGGTTTACTGGTCTTACAAACATGACATGTGCTGGCAGAGTCTGCATACTGCAAATAAATACACTTGTGTACATTGTAGTCTGTATACGCTGCATGGTACTGTACAAAAAAAGATAATTGTATTCTGAATAACATCATGACTATTACTCAATAGGTACATGGCATGTACATTGTGTACATGTAGCTGTGTGTACCATATCTTACAAGTACTATTTTGTAATTAATACACTTTAGTGTAATGCCCTGAAATAATTACTCCCCTGTCTACATTGTACACGTGTATACATGCCAGTTATACTCGTTTTCAATGATAAAACTCTTTCCATGTAGTCTTCCAATGCAAGTTTTAAAAAAACATGTTTCTATGGCGACGAAGTGAGGTTATTCAAAGAAGGAAAAACCCCAGAAGGCTTCAAGGAAAATTGACCATTATCGTCATGGTTTTATTATTTGATCCACTGCGTAAACCGATCCAGCGAGAAACACCCACATTAATCTCGCAAAGGTTGGCAGTCATGCTGATCATACATGTAGCTCTATGGTTGGCATGACACAATACCAGTTGCACACATTTTTCCCTGGGGTGGTGAAGGCCTCCATTCAATTCAATGCACAGCAGTGGGCAGAGTGTGTACAAACTCTGACATGTATTTAAATGGAAATTGTCTTTTACCACACTAGGGAAAAAACTATTTACTTTCTTTACAACTGTTTTTACGAAACGTTGAATGAGTTTCACGTTGCATTATGTGATGGTACATGAAGTGCATCTTTTTCTGGTGAGTTTGTAAGTGCAGGTTGGATTGGTTTTTGGTGTACATGTATGATTCATAGCACTTTCTGAACATGTGTTTTTGTTTATCCATGTTTGTTTTTGCAACGACAGAAAACTTATCAGAATAAACATTTTAAAAAGAGAAAAAAACTTATGCCCCTATTTTGAATTGGCATGTACATGTAATTAGAAGTCGCTCTTTGAATAGATCCCCTCAGAATTAGACACACAGCACAGGGCTCGAATTTGGGGGGAAAGTCCACAAGACCACAGGACTTGCATCTCAAAATGTTTACTGGACCAGAACTAATTTTACAAGACCAGATTCAAACTGAGAAAAGACTTCCTTGCACAGTTTAACTTGCATTTAATTGAACAAGCAGTAAGACATAAAAGAGAAGACTTACCTCATTTGTCTTTAAGGGTATTAAGAATATTTCAAATCATTACTCAAAGTCAACATTTGAACATAATTTGTTTCTGTTCAAGATATTATAGAGTGAGGAACATGATCTGTTATTGAATTGAAAACACAAGACCGCCGGACTTGTCCGGTCTGAGTTTACTGGCCCAATGCTAAAATCACTGGCCTCGGGCCTGCGGTCCAGTGTCAAATTCGAGCCCTGACACACATGCCCTACATTCAGTGATCATCCATCATGGTTGATGATAATAATGGCTCATTTCAGTCAGATCACATTACATTGTACCCGACACTCGGCTGTATACGGATTTTGTAAAATTACAGCATTTTTACTCATAAAATGTGTAAATGTCGTTTGATGTACATGTACATTCATGTGCATACATGTAGACACATTGTACTAAACTGTACAAATATTTCATTGCAATAATGTGTGTGTTTAGTCTGTTCATTGAATTCATTTTTTCTGTTATAATTTTGAAGAAAAAGTAATGATATTTCATGAAAAACCTGCTTGATACATGTGTCATGCACACGTATGCACGTGCACATGTACACATGTATGCACGTGCACATGTACACATGTGTACATGTACTTTTGTGTAAGCACATGTACATGAACATGTGTACATACATGTATGTATGCACATGTTTGCACTATGTATGCAAATGTTTGCACATGTATGCACATGTACATGTATGCACATGTACATGTATGCACATGTACATGTATGCACATGTAAACTGTTAATGTACTGTACTGTAAATGCAGGCCTTGCGCTTAGGCTTTTTGTAAAGTAGCCCACCGGGCCAGTAAACTGTGCATTTTACTTGCCCCAGGAAGTTTTAGTAGCCCGGATTTTAAACAGGAATTGCCATAAATGTAATGTTCTGATGTGTTAATGTTAACAATCACAACCAGTTTAATGATCAAATGAAGGTATATTCACACACTCAATAACAGTTAACACATTTTATACATTAATTATTCACATCTGAAAAGGAAGAAATGAGCATTTCAAACAAGTAGGTTGCACAGTTTTTAGTAGCCCACAGGGCAAGTTGAGAAGTGGTGTTTACTAGCCCAGAGCATTTTTTACTAGACAATGTACGCCGGGCTAGTGTTAAGGGCGAGCCCTGAAATGTACTGTAATGTATTTTATTGCATTAAGATTGAAGTCATACTCATACATTACAATTATTGCATACAATGTAGTAGACAAAATAAATGCAAATTTCTGCAAGTTTTTGGAAACTGTTTCATAACTGCATTTTCATATAATTTCCCAGGGAAAGATCAGTGGACCCGTAACTATTCACAAACTACACATGTATACACCCATGCACCATGTGGTACATGTATTTCGGCTGGTGACCTACATGTACACATGTATGCATTATGTACTTATTATACTAGTACACAAATTTTAGCGTAAAATAATTGGCAAATTAAGAGCTCTATGAAAGCAGTGGATACTTTTGGTAATAACTTAAGAAATACTTTAAATACGGGTTTCTTGAAAAAAAAAAAAGGAGGAGGGGCTTTTAATTTTTTATTTTTTTATTTCAAGATGGCCGCCATTCTTTTTTAAATTTCAAATATCCATTGCTTTTTCTACTGTTCAAACACACAATACATATAAAAGAAACATGTTGGACTTTTTCAAAAAGAGGAGGAGACAGGGCGCTACTATTTTACTATTTTTTGCTATTTTTTCCAAGATGGCCGCCATGCTAAATATGGCTGGTCAAGGTATATTTATTCACAGACTTTGTGCTATTTTAGTGTACTGATGCAATGTATGACAAAACAAATGATTTGTATCATTTTAGTCATTTTTTTTTTCTTTTTTTCTTTTTAAATAAAATAGTAAAAAGTAAAAAAAAAAGGAGGCGGCCAAAAAGGAGGCGGGCGGGGACGCTAAACATGTTTGTTTTTTTACTTGGCCTTACAGTGCGTACCAATTTTACCTTAATTTCATGAATGTTTACTTTGTACCAAAGGAGGCAATGGGGTCAATTGCCTCCACTCCTCTAACCATTGCCCCTTGGATATATGGTCTGGGTACAAAATGTTCACTTCTCTTGTACATGTACATAGATGTACATGTGTACATGTATAGAGGTGTTGTTCAAGAGGTACAAGTAAGTAGGCCTATCAGTCCTGCTATTGTTGTTATGATGCTGTTTTTGATGAAGTAGAAGAGATGCTTTCATGTTTATTTAGTGGGATTATGCCAAAATGAATCAAACATCAAATGTCAAATATTCATAATGACTGTGTTTCAGAATTCTTGTGCACACTGTATACATGGTATACATCCTGCATCATATCTCACACATCTGTATGTGTCAAATTACTTGGTGGTGAGAGTAACTTAATAATGTATAGCATGTATAGAGGTTATGGGTGAGTATATATGTATAAGAGCAAATTGTGAATATCCCCCTGGTTAGTAAATAGAAGGTTCTGTCATCTGAGAATGTGTGTGTTTGGATAAGAGTATTTCTGTGCCAAAGGTTCAAGTTATTTACTTACTGATAATGTGTTGGTTTTTTTTTCCTTTTTATGCAAGCTTACAAAACTATTTTATCAATTTATTTTCCAACTTGTTAAATTGACAAACTTGTGAACCACCTTGATGCAGAGATACACTTGGGTTACAAATGATGTGTATTTTTTGTTTAAAAATAAGTTTTATGCTGTGTTGAAAAGCTTGACAGTTGTACACCAGGGTAAAGATAAACGGCTGGCACTGTACTACATTGAAAATAAAATGGATTTGTTTCAATCTGAAATCTCACTTTAAATAAGTATTTGAATCAGTACCAATCCATTCCTGCCAACTGTTCTCATTTTAGTTGGAATCGTCCTAATTATACATCTTAAAGGTATTGTACACTTTTGGTAACAGCTCAAAATCAGTGTCCACATTTTGTGTGATTAAACAACAAACAAACCTGTGAAAGTTTGAGCTCAATTGGTCATCGAGGTCACGAGAAAATAGTGAAAAGAGATCTTATGTGTTTTCTGTTTTTTCAAATTATCGCGCGCGATAATTACTATTGTTTTACTCGTTTCTCAGAAACGATAGCTTTTTAGGCAGAAATACTTTAAGGAACCCTTTCTACCATTACTTACATGTACTTTAAATCGTGTAAGTTATGTGTGAATCTGTGAACACTGTTTTTCGATCTTACCAATAGTGTACAGGGCCTTTAAACCTTAACAAATCGGAACAAAACCGATTTCTGAAATCAGGGAGGTAAAAAAGAAGGGAAAAAAAAGGGCACTATTTCACTGACAGTTGGAGAAAAATTAACAGAAGGGGTTGTTATTTGCTTAAAAAAGGTAGCTCGGCCATAATGTATCCATGACATGAATGATATGCGATAGACAGATAGAGAAACTTGTTCTGATGCAAGGATTACATGATTTGTTTTCCTTGCTCCAAGATGGGTAAAAACAAACTGAGTGATATGCCTGTGGAGTTTTAATCCCATGACTCAGGAAAGTATTGAGTATTAAGTGCTTAATACACATGGGGTGTAAAAACCAAGTCAAAAAGTCTCAAAATGAACTGTTAATGCATTGTCATTGCTAATTTATGCAAATACGGTCGAGCAGGCAGTAAAGAAATAATTATCTAATTGTTATTTCTGCAGGTACACATCCATTAAATAAAGTTGTCTATTAAAAAACTCTTCTACTGTCTGTCCATCTACATCCAAGGTGGTTTTGAATAATAGATTAACCATGTTAACTGTGCTAGGCCTGCAATATGATACGGTACTGAATGCAATTGTACAGGATACACATGTAGTTTTCTGCACATTTGTGCCACCGTAAGACACTCAGTGCAGTTGAATGGTTTCAAATGGTTGGTCAACTTGCTAGAAAATGTTTCCGAGCAGAAGGATTAGATACATAATTTATGCTGTGGTGTGGAATTGAAAATGGGAAACTCCTTTGTTTCAAACAGCTCTTTGAGGAAATTCGATGAGAATTGTATTTTTCGGTGTGCATTAGATACGTTTGAAACTAAGTTTTGTTGTGGGAATTCGCTCACATTATAAGTTAACTTCTTCAGCATGGATGTACACATGAATTCTCTAGGGAATTGAGGTACACATGAATTCACTATGGAATTGATGTACATATGAATTCACAAGGGAATTGATGTACATATGAATTCTCTAGGGAATTGATGTACATATGAATTCACTAGAGAATTGATGTACACATGAATTCATATGTACATTGAAGTATTCTCTAGGGAATTGATGAATTCACTAGGGAATTGATGTACACATGAATTCTCTAGAGAATTGATGTACTATATGAATTCACTAGAGAATTGATGTACATATGAATTCACTCGGGAATTGATGTACACATGAATTCACTAGGGAATTGATGTACACTAATTCTCTAGGGAATTATCCAAAGTGTGTGTATGTTCAGGTGTCAATGTATGCACAATATCCATGTACAGTACTTACACAAATGTATGTACTTATGTACGTAGTGTTCTTAGTCCCCCCCCACCCTAACCAAACATCATCATTCATTCTGAAGCCTGCTACATACTGTACATGTAGTGTACATGTACTGTGCATAGTTTCAGTCATTTTTCCCCTAATTTGTGTGTCTGCTCATGATTGATTCTATTGTGTACATTTTGAAGTCTTCCTCCCTGTCTCCCCTGTTGCACTCTTTTTTAAATGAAAATGTTGAAAACTCAGGGACAGCCCCTAAATGAGGAAGTACAAGTTTAGTGCAATTCAAGTCAACACAAACAATAACAATCTGGTACTAACCCTCAGTAATTACCTTCAGTTACTGGAATAACAGCTTCATGTTTTTTTTTAATTGATTATTTTCAGTGCCGCCAGTTGGAAACAAATTCCGAGAGGTACACAGAACGGTGTTTTTCCACTTCACCCCAGCACAGACGCAACAAATAATAGAGCAAAGAGCACAAGTGCAATTAAGGTAAACTATATACATCTCTTCCTTAACTGACTTTGATTGGGAGCCAGGAAAGGGATTAGACTGAATGTTAAAGGAACATTACAGAATTGGTTTTTGCTAACAAAACAGTTGCTGGCAGTGTAAGCACTTTATGTAATCCACACATAAACTGACAAACCTGTAGAAGTTTGAGATCGATCGGCCATCTGGGTCACGAAAAAATAGTGAAAAACGATTACACATTTGCATGAAATCATATAGATTCAACAAATGAATAAAACGCTCACTGAGCGATAAACTCCAATCAGAAAGTTAGTTTATTCATTACTCATCAAATATGGCATTTCAGACAGAAATATTTCAAGGGATGTTTTCTACTATCATCATTATTAGACCGTGTAAGTTTTATGTAAATCTGTGATCAAAAAGTATATTTTGCAAGTTTTTTTTCTTACCAATTCTGTAATGTTCCTTTAAATGCACATATTCTTTGTGGTCATTTTGAAATTAATATCAGTTTTTTAAAGACAAGGTACATGTACACGATTGGTAGTGATTGCAACAAAATCTTAGATTAATCTGAAGGTCCACTCATGAAATTGAAAGTTGAAAAAATAGAACGAGAAGACCCGACAAATCATCTGTGCATTCTTTGATTGTTGCAATCATAATAAGTGCAGAAACAAGCATACAAATCCCTGACATACAATGTACATTGTATAAACAGGTTTGAGTTATTTTCACAACAACTACCACGTGACCACAGGGTGCAATTAATTCAACTCTTCTAAAACCAATTCAGAATGTCTTAACCCTAAAGAACCCAAGTCCTACAATATCCTCATTGCCAAAGTGCAGGATTGTGAAGGATTTGGGCTATTAGGGATCTGCAACACAGGAGGATTTCGAAGGCTTTGGGCTAAAATGAGTTTTTGTTAGGGTAGGATTTCACAGGACTTGCGCTACCGGGCTGTTTTTACATAGGAGGATTTTGAAGGTTTTATGTATTATGCAGCTTAGCCAAAATAGGATTCTGAAGGTTTTGGGCTTTTTTGACATTTTTGACTCCCTAACTTCTGTCTCAAAAGGATTTTGAAGGATTGGGCTAATATGTATACTTACAATAAGTTGAAGGATATTGAAGGATTTGGGCACTTTAGGTTTATTACAACTTTAATCCGAAGGATATTGAAGGATTTGGGCAGTATGTTTACCCAAAGGTCTGGTCTGTTAGGGTGAATCTATCAGGGGCAATGTCGGGAAAGTTTGATTCTTTTGTTTTAATTACCCAGTGAAGCAATTCCAAACGGGGGATCAACTTTGTTAAAACCATCAAGTCAGTTTTTGAAATTAACTGCGAGTAAAGTTGTCGGAATGTTACTGATCAGTCAGAATTGTAACTTTATTTGAAGTGCTTTACTTTTCCTAAATTTGTGGAAATTTGTAAGAAGTGATACAATTTGTCTAAACAGTTCTTGAAAGAAAATCTGCAGATCTACTACATGTAGGATATTTGATGAATATGTTCCTGTCTTTCAAAAGATTAATTTACAGTTTGTACTTGTTGATTTCAAGCATTTTTATCTTCCTGTTAATTCTGTACATTTGGTTGATAGTCATAACATGTTATTGTGCCACTGTGTATCTAGGACAAAAGTTGTATGGTGTGTTTTAACTACATGTATACTTAAGGACTGTTTAGCGGTAGTCAGTGGGTGTATTGTGTGGGTGGATAAGGTACTGGTGAACACAATGTATTTTAGTTTCGTGAACCAAGTGAATTCGTGCATCAAGTAACGATGTTGTGACCAAAATAGCCAGTCTCTTGGAACGTTTTTGCAAAATCTGCACAAGCTACTTGCTCTAAGATTCCGCATTGAAATCTCTGAAATACATGCATTAACCATGAGCATAGTCTGAGGTTGGACATGTAGTATTTTTGTATCATCTTGACGTCAGTGTACGTTCATACTGAGAAACAAGAATATGTTGTTACTACATGTAAGTCTATGGTAACGTTAGTGGAGATCAGAGTTACATAAAACTCCTGTCTTCACAAGGTATCCAGTTGCTTCTATTCTTTAAACCCTAACAGACCAGACCTTTGGGTAAACATACTGCCCAAATCCTTCTATATCCTTCAGATTAAAGTTGTCATAAACCTAAAGTGTCCAAATCCTTCTATATCCTTCTCCTTATTGTAAATTAACATATTAGCCCAAATCCTTCTAATCCTTTTGAGACAGAAGTTAGGGAGTCAACTAAAAGCCCAAAACATTAAGAATCCTATTTTGGCTAAGCTGCATAAGACCTAAAACCTTCTAAATCCTCCTATGTAAAAACAGCCATAGCCCAAGTCCTGCTAAATCCTACCCTAACAAAAACTCATTGTAGCCCAAACCCTTCTAAGTCCTCCTGTGTTGCAGATCCCTAAAACCCAAATCCTTCTCAATCCTGCACTTTGGCAATGAGGATATTGACGGACTTGGGCCCTTAAGGGTTAATAGAAGAAAATCTCTTTTTAAAACTCTTATCCTGCAGTCAATGTTGGCCTTGAACTGTGCAGTAGCCATACAAATTCTTCTGTGTAAAAATACTTAAAACTGACAGCGTTTACTAATCAAACACTGCCATACCTGGGGAAGGAATTCAGGAAAGGTTGATGTAGTGGATGAAATGTTTGGGTTGGACAAACAATGAAGGGCTAATTGACCATCCATTAACACTGGCGTTTATGCATGTATGTCCACCTGTCCAAGAATTGTATTAATATTTGAAACAATGAGACAGAAAGACCACAACCTGAACATATATTTATCAGAAAATAGACCCTGGATAAATTATGAAGGCAATTAAATTCCGCCAGCATTGTTTATTGTCTATACACTGTAAGTGTGGACAATCCGTCATTTGATGGCTCTACAGTGTTTATTTTGTCATTAAGCACACAAACAAAAAGGAAAGTACATTTTAATATTTGTTAAGTACTTTTTTTTTTAGTTCAAGGGAAAACTGATATTGTGTAGTGATAAACCATTCTGCCAATAATGTCAATATTTCTACACCTTAATCCCCCTGACAAAAAAAACCTTTCCCCTAGTGATTTGCATAGTGGTGGATACTAATCTATCTTAATGGCTATAAACACAGTGGTTTGTATTTTCTTTGTAGGTTTTGTCTTGCAGAAACAAGCTGTGATCAGGATGATAAGTTCCCTTCCAGTGTGTGTGTCAAAGTCAATGGGAAACTCTGTCCTCTGCCAGTAAGTATTTAGGACCATTTGCAGAAATCAAATATCATTTGTGAATGAATAGCATTCTTAAAGGCAGTGGACACTATTGGTAATTACTCAAAATAATTGTTACCATAAAAACTTACTTGGTAACGAGCAATGGAGAGCTGTTGATAGTATAAAACATTGTGAGAAACGGCTCCCTCTGAAGTAACGTAGTTTTTGAGAAAGAAGTAAATATTTGAATTGATTTTGAGACCTCACGCGTGAGTTCTCGAAATCAAGCATCTAAAAGCACACAACTTCGTGTGACAAGGGTGTTTTTTCTTCCATTATTATCTCACAACTTCGACGACCAATTGAGTTCAAATTTTCACAGGTTTGTAATTTTGTGCATATGTTGAGATACACCAAGTGAGAAGACTAGTCTTTGACAATTACCAAAGGTGTCCAGTGTCTTTAAAGAAACAGATTGCCTTAGATTGGGCGATTTGGACTATAAAAAACGTTTGAAAGCATTTGGTATGAAATGAATATGGTTGGAAAGATGTTTCAAGAGTAGAATATAATTACCCATACAAATATGCCTCAAAATTGTGTGATCTTCCTTTCACTTTGTGAACTAACACGGTTCGCCATTTTGTGGAGTCATAAATTTGGTTCTACAGGTGCTTTCAAAACATCTTTTCAACCATATAAATTGCATAATACATGTAAATGCTTTCAAACGCTTGTTATAGTCCGAATCGCCCACTCCAAGGCAACGTGTCCCTTTATTTAACACACTGTTATTATGAAGCTGTACATTTCTTTCAGAAATCGATCACAGCTTTCATAACGCCTGGAGGCATTGTAGCTTCAATGGTTGGTTTAGCTGCAAAATACTAAAGAATTTGCTTTTTCTTTTTTTCCCTCTTTAAGTTCTTTTGATGAACGTTCAGATATAAACAAGGAAATGATTTAACCCTGTATGTACATATGTGGATGTACATGTACATCTACATGTACATGTACATGTACATGTACATGTGGATGTACATGTACATGTACATGTACAATGTACATGTACATGTACATGTACATGTACAATGTACATGTACATCTACATGTAATGTACACATACATGTATGTAGTGTACATTTAATGTACATGTACATGTTGTATGCACACACATTATATGTTTAGTCACACACATTATATGTTTAGTGTTACACCAAATTACCAAGTTTCAACCTTTTGGACATGATGTACAGGGTAATTAGAAAGATTAATTACACAATGTTAAATCCTTCTAAATATGTACATGTGTAGAATCAACCTCATACTTGTTCTTATTACACCTTCATTATTTTATACATACAATGTAGAATTCGTAAAATTGTAAAGTAAATGCAAAGTACTGAAGAGGACGGATTCTAAGGTTTTTTTTAAAGGCCCTGTACACTATTGGTAAGATCGAAAAACACAATGTTCACAGATTCAAACATAACTTACATGATTTAAAGTAAGTAATGGTAGAAAGGGTTCCTTAAAATATTTCTGCCTAAAATGCTATCGTTTCTGAGAAACAAGTAAAACAATAGTAATTATCGCGCACAATAATTTGAAAAAACAGAAAACACATAAGATCTCTTTTCTCTATTTTCTCGTGACCTCGATGACCAATTGAGCTCAAACTTTCACAGGTTTGTTTGTTCATGCATATGTTTAATCACACAAAATGTGGACACTGATTTTGAGCTGTTACCAAAAGTGTACAATACCTTTAATACAAGAATAAATTGCATAAAGATTTATGCTCCACATGCTAACTACTGTATACATTCAAACACGTACTGGCTGGTTTTCTTTCACTACATAATGATATACAGAGAAAATCAGTCTTTTCACAGAATGGAGTATTTATAGTCAGTCCGGCTGTTAGGATTCTATTTTTAATTTCAAACTGCATCACGCTACTCATTGGAGAATTGCATTGCTGAAGATGGTACATTGTACGTGTAAATAATGAAGAGAAATAATCCTGATGATCCCACTGCAGAATACTGGTTGAAGCTTACTCTCCACACTGACCATCAATGATTGTACATGTCATCACAGAGGTCACACAGTTGACCTTTGACATGATTGTCAAAGAATAATACTATAAAAGTCCTAGGAAAGTTTCAGTCAAGTGGTCATAGACGATTGATAATGAACAAATAGTAATATATTTCCAAATCTAATACTTATTACATATTTTGCAACCATTTTAATGTACATGTTTGTAGGTACAGTATGTTAAAAAATGTTCATTTATAAAAATTGCGTGTTGTGCCGAATACATTTACTTGAGATATAATCGTCAACATGAGATATAATCAACCTTTTTTTTGGGAGCTCTTTTGCAGAATTCCATGCATATCATTAAATGAAAGGATAACAATGAGAGCCTTTCCTGTGAATGTAAAATTAGTTTTTTATTAAAATCTGGGTAATTTCCCTTTTCAAATAATGCAGACTTATTGACCCACTTCCTAGAAATATTGATATTTTAATAACATTTCAACATCTGGGGAAAAACCCATTATCAGTAACTAGCCAGCGGGACCAGTTAGCTTTTCATTTTACTGCTCTGACGTCCTTTTCACTGGAACATACTTCCTATTGAATAGAGACACTTTTCAACACTGAACTAGCCGGCAGGACCATTTGGAGAGACATTGGACTAGTCTTGGGGTGTTTGAACATTAAGTAGCATCTGGCCAGTGTATATAGGAGACTCATATACCATGATGTGTCAGGTTGAGCAAATGGAATACCCTTTTATCCATAAATGCCCTTGGTACCTGCAAGTTGAGCATATAGGCTGTTTACTTTTAAAATTTTAATAATCATGAAAAAGGTTACTCTATAATAATAAAATGTATTTTGTACAAGGCAATGTGTTGTCTGGTAAACGACCTAAAGTACATGTATGTACACTTTGTATACATATCAGACCATGATTAGCTGTGTTGATTATCTACAACTTGCTGGACTGGCTCTTGCCTCTGTCTTGTCCCTTAAACTTTTTGGATACAAAAAGTGATCTTAAAGAAGGATTTAGAGACAGTTGGTCAGTGAGGGAAGAGACCTATTTCATACAAATGAAGGAAGGCTCGCCAAACTGACAGTATTGACTTTGGCTTTCCCTTTAAAGCTGGTGTATTTTGACTGCAAATTTAAGGTACTTTTTAGTTGCCATAGGCAGTAGGGCTCGTCAGAGATAATCCATACACAAGCCCCCTACGGATGTTCTTCCCATTTACATTTTCCTCTCTGGAATATACATTAAATCAGTTTGTAGTGGCAAGGTGCTTTAGATGAATGCTTTTCATGCTACTCCAAACTTGTTAGTGGTTCCCTCAGTAAATACTGCGAATGCTAATTTCATGTGAACTGGGTTTGCCAGCAGGAAATGATCAATCCATTTTAAGTAGATGGAATGGTTGATCAGTAGTAACGTACATGTGGTTAGGTTTCCTTGAGTGTTTCATGACCACACCAAGGCTTATTAACCTCCATGATGATTCTTGCACATCCCACTCCTGCACCCTTCTCTCCTCCACCCTCCTCTCTTCCACCTCTTCCCTTGTAGCCAAATTACTCTGTATCTCAAGGTGTATCGCTGTCTATTAATGTCTATTAGGGGACAACACTGTATCCCCAAACTTTACCTACATGTAGTCTAGAAATATACCACACACACACATGTGTGTGAGTATTTTAGCTGTGAAGGCGTTGCGAACTCGCAATGAAGCAACAAGCAAATTAGTTGCCATCATTTAGGTTTATTTTTAGATTTGGCTTCCTATGTTGGACAAACAAAAATCAATAGTCTTGTTGGGGGGTGGGGAACGTACATGTAGTCTGGTTGTGCTTGTGCTATGATTAACCCTGATAGAAAAACCAGTATGATGCTAGCACTACAAATCAAAATAAATTGTTTAGGTTCTAAGAGGTTAATCTTTATTCAAAGGGTACATGTTCACCATTGTACACGTACATTGTAAGCAAATTGTACATGTACAGAAGTTAAGTTTAATACCTTGATTGATTCCTGTATACTTTAAATATATTTCTTTAAAAAACAATCATCTAGACCCATTACGTAACATAATTAACTCACCTGCGATATATAAAGTAAAAATAAAGCTCAACAAACAATGTAAATTCTAATGATCATGAAACTATCAATAAGAATGTTATAATTTTTCTAGTGAAAGAATACACCAAATTTGATGCGAGTTTGAAATAGATCTCACATGAATCTACAGCTTAGTTACAGTGACATTATTATCAAACACTTATTTCCAAATGATTTTTGATTTTTATACACCATTAAAACACCCCAAGTAAAACACTTACACTAGGGGTTACAGCCAACCCATCAATATTGATCTCCTTGGCCCATCTTATTAAAATAAATGGCCCATTAGATTGACAACATGACAGATATGCGAGGTCTTTGTTAATATAGAAAGATAGACTGCACACTACATCATCATGATATCACATTCTGCATGGTGAAGGCTCGTTTAACTGTCCTGAAACTTGTTTCATTTTCTAGGACAGGCACATGTACATACGTAGTCCAATGTTATTTGTGCAACATCAAATTCAACCTCTTCTTTAAGAAACTACCACAGTTAGAATTGACATAGTTTGGGGACAGACTCCATTTCTTAAAGGAACATTACAGAATTGGTAAGAAAAACACTTGCAAAATATACTTTTTGATCACAGATTTACATAAAACTTACACGGTGTAATGATGATGATAGTAGAAAACATCCCTTGAAATATTTCAGTTTGAAATGCCATATTTGATGAGAAATGAATAAACGAATTTTCCGATTGGAATTTATTGCTCAGTGAGCATTTTATTCATTTGTTGAATCTATATGATTTCATGCAAATGTGTAATCGGTTTTTCACTATTTTCTCGTGACCCAGATGGCCGATCGATCTAAAACTTCTACAGGTTTTTCAGTTTATGTATATGGTGGATTACATAAAGTGCTTACACTGCCAGCAACTGTTTTGTTAGCAAAAACCAATTCTGTAATGTTCCTTTAAGTAGGAAATGGAGGGCAAGGCCAGGGAGATTAATCAATTGCAGTGATGTACATGTAACTAAGAGAAATGGGCACGTAATGTCCGTGATTCCTGGGTGTCCCCCCCCCCCCGCCATTTGATGTCAGGATTTTTTAGGTTTAAAATGACTAGAATAAAATGCAATTTTATAAGCTTTTACACAATATTGACAGTAATTTCAATGTATCTCCAAGTCATATTATCTCTTAGTATACAAGTAATAAATGACATAAAGAGAACTTTAAAGGGGCTTGTTTCAGAAAATTACAATTTGGAAACTACAATTTTAATTGGCCAGAAGTGCCCCCCTAGAAATAATGGTGAACCCCCTTGTGCCCCCCTTAAATTTTACCCTAGTTTTGTTGCTGTTCAATTGAGGTGCTTTGGGGAAAAACAGTTAATAATAGAAACAGGGGAAGAAGAGAAAAGAAATAATAGTTTGAATATACACATGTAATGCAACTCCTACAGAGTATTGCACATTCATGACCGTTGTGCATACTGTACAATCTATATTTAGACGTTTTTATCATTGTAGTTCAATCAAATCAGCGATTATGTCTGCCAGTGCAAAAAGCCCAATTCTTCAAATTTCTACGTTGGTCGTGAACGAACAAAATTGCTAAATGTACATGATGGACATGTACTTATAGCTGCTTCAACGAGATCCTACTTTCTGCATAATCTTCTTACACTAAGTCTGTATCATTAATACTTGTATTAAATATTTAACTGAATTGTGTCTTCTCTGTACATGAACATGCTTCTCTGTATTTTGATTAAGTGCAGCTCATTCCTTTAGTGAAGGTCTACTGCCCCTGAGTTTCTGTTATTTCACACCGTTCTTAATTTGGATTGGACAGAGTATGTTCCGCTTAAAACATGGGAACAGTGTACGTACTGTGTTAAAGGAAACTACTGTACCAAGACTAAACTAAAAAGAATATAATTTAGGTATTAGTCAAGATGTCATATGAACGATATTCAGATCATGTAGGTAATGACAATCATTGATTTGTTATACTTTAGGCCCTATTGAAGAGGAACTGCTAATCTTAACTTTGTCAGTGGTTGGTTTCCATCAGTAGTCCCTCTTCTAAAAGGGCACATGTGGGCATACATGTACCTCCCCCCAAACCCAAATCAACACCAAACAACCAAACATGCTAGTGAAAGCCAACAATGGGCAACGTGAAAACACTGACGTGTCTATTACATTTTTGTTTGCGTAGATGTGCGACAATATATTGTGCAATCACTGATTGTTAAATTGTTGTTTGCTTTTGCGATTTTATTTTTCTCAACTCAAAACCATCCAGCAATACGTAAAATGTGTGGTGAAAAGAAAACATCAAATTTGATTTGGCAAGCCCAGTGATTTGAATATTATTTCTTTACCTTTGGGAAAATTGCATTTATAGAATTTGCACAAACAACGTTGGGATAAACAGTAATGTTATTCATTTGGCATTGTGCCAGCGCTAATGTTTTTTTCTAAAGGTGCTGGGACGTTAAGCAATTCTGAAGCTAAGTGTACATGTATACTTGAGTTGACTATCTCCAGTACACGGTGTTCATGTATCCCTGTGTGAGCTAAGTACATCTTGCATGTAATGTAAGTTAGCCAGGTTGTCCTTAGGCTAGATGGCCTATGATGTGACCAGCCGACCGTGTCAAATATCATTCCAGAGGGAAAGAGAAATTTTAGTCCTGGTTTGGCTGTTTCATGGGTGACTGAGGGGATTGTAAATTCTCAACGTTTGCATGTTTTATGCAAAACACTAAGATATTTACAGGTCAGGGAAAATGTATTTTTGAATTTGCATTTTGTTGTTATGTTAGTGTTGTTTTGCCTGTGATCAAGGGAAACTCTTAACATAAGCTCGGCTACATTGTCCAGTCAAAGCTGCTACGGGCTTGTAAAATGTGTTGATTTATTTTTTGAGAGTGTGTGTAAGTGTAACTTCATTTGACCATTAAATCAGTTGTGATCGTAGCCAGTAACATCAAAAAGATGTAAGTTTAAAATCTGGGCTACAAAAACTTTCAGGGGGCAAGTAAGTTGCACACGTTACTAGCCCGATGGGCTTCTTTACAAAAAGCTTTTAAAGAGCAAGGCCTGCATGTTATAGTAAGTGACATTGTGACCTAATTCTGCAGAAAACAGCATCTGTTAGTTAATGGCGAAATGGACAATGTTATAGCGTACATGTACATTGTATGTGTGCCATTCATTGTGTACTTGAACATTATAATCAGAATATTTTAAAATAGAGGGGGCTATCTGGGTAGGTTATTAGAAGGAGAAACAGAAAAATGTAATAACAATAATACGTACATATTCACATCTTCATGTAAGTGGAATGTACATGTATGATAACAAACTTGATACGTTTCAAAACTGTGTTCTGTATCTGTAGGAGTTGTGGATCCTTTGGATGAAATATGTACATAAATAATAATAATAATAATGCATTTATAATGCGCAATCTATCTAGTGTACGAGACCCTATTCATAAAGCAGCAAAAGAGAAATATAGAATACAAAGACAATTATACAGATGAATAATCTAAGACATGTTACAAGCTAAGTGTATGTGGAGTTAAATAAATGAGTTTTCAGCAAGTTTTTAAACAATGGAAGAGAACTCATCTAATATATACATGTAGGATAGATGTACATATGTATGGTGTACATTGCCTTTGGCCAGAGTAGGACTCTGCGCCTGCATTCACTCAATGGGAATTCCCATGTTGTACTATAAAAAGAAATCCCATTAATCTTACATGTACAAACCATACATGTACTGAAAAACACTGAGGGTAATTCCCACTTGGGATGCAAGTGTGATTCTACTCAGCCATCATAATGTACATCATCAGCGTATGGTGTTGGACTTCACAGTAATAGTGTACATTGCACACTGAATGTGTTACATCAGTAGGATTGGATCCTTAGTGCAAATGTATTTCTTATTTTGACCTCTTACACAATTTAACAAATTGAATGTGGCAGGTCATGGCAATTGATTTCTGGAGGAAACCCTGGTTGTGACCATAATTCCATTGACCTCGGTATGCAAAGCTTGTGTCAAGGGTCTGTGATTTTTAGGAGTGTAGGTCTCAATGTTATACAAATAATGAATGTCTATGAGTGCAATGGTGCGAATATTTTCATTTGTTGAAAGATGGAATGTTCCATTCAACTTGGCTCCGCCTCGTTGAATGGAACATTCCATCTTTCAACGAATGAAAATATTCGCACCATTGCACGAATGAAAAACATTTATTATTTGTTTTATATAACATCCAAGTAGATCTTTGTCATTTTGATTGGAGGATACAATTTTCAAAACAAACAAAGCGTACAACATTTAATTGTGTCATTGCACCCATTTCTTTTGGTTCGGTTTGTTTGGATTCAACAGTGACTAAGCCCGTTCTGTACTGCTCAGATTTTGAGACACGCGAGCGCCGTAATGTGGTATGTGCCTTGCAGTATTACTGTACTACTGCATTATCAAAGACACGCACACGCAATGATGTGGTACGCACCGTGCAATAGAACAAATCGGATGGAACAAAAAATGCACGGTGAATGGAACGAAAAATGCACGGTTAATGACGTAGCGTGCAATGGTACGTTTATTTGCTATCACGTGACAGACAATTCTTCAATCAAATGGCAATGATCTGCTTGGTTGTTATATTAAAAAAAATCTATTTCATACACCATGAAGGTTAAATAGTGCATATATACAATAACCCCAAACACTTGAGTGTTATGAAGTAAATGTAGGGTGTTTGTACCAGGGTGGTTGTGGTTCTCATGGTACAAACATGAGTCTATGGTTACATGCTGTACATATATGTTCTAATGTAATACATATTAGATGACAGACATGATAGAACTAGGAGCAACCATCTTGTTTTTGATACATTTACATTCCACTTTATGTAACCAAACTAGGGTTGTGTCTGATTGGCAGCTGCAGCTGTTGCTGAAGGCAGCGTTGCTAAGGGCAGTCTCTGCTTCATTGAATATCACTGTGCTGTAATCCAGTCAGAGCCATTTAATCAGGAGAAATAGTCTGTTTCCTTGAAATGGGTTATAAAATCAAGTTTTTTTTGTCATTGAGGTTTTGTTTCCTTATATACAGGGAAGTTGACAAAGATGGCAAAGAAGAGATAACTTTTGAAATCCATTTATATTAAGTTATTGTCGCATCACCAGATCTGATTAGAATAATAGCTAACTCTTGTATAACTTTGCTTAATTTGACAGCCATTCCTGCCACAAACCAAAGCAGGGTCTGAACCTAAGCGACCGAGTAGACCAGTCAATATAACCCCGCTTTCTCGATTAACTCCTACCTCACCCAACCAAGTAGATGTCCAGTGGATCCCAGAGATAGGCCGGGTAAGTCACTCTCCATCATGTAGATACCAGTATAGACCCAACGCATACGACGTCACACTCTCAAAAAGGAGGCAGATCATTGGACGAAAGCTGTTCTCTGTGCGTAAAAACGTGCGCGTGACCTCAGTGTACCTGTAGCATTTTCGCGTTATGCAAAGGCGGTCTATTGATTTATATACAAAACACAGAACGCGCCTCCGAACAATGCGCATAATTTTGGGTGTCAACTCTCTTTTCTGCATGTTTGTATACGATTTTGACTCCCAAAATGACACTCAGGATAGGTATATGTGAGTACGTTGCACGTTGTGCAAGAGGTCTGTACAAATTGTCAGGAGATAGAAGTAGTTTTCTCTTGGACAGTATCAGCTCTCATTTTCTTATTTTGTGCTAAGTCCCTGACAAAACATAAAGGAACTTGTTATTTACATATTTCTTTCCTGAAAACATAACCACTTTATTGAAACAAGTAACAAGTTCTTGTAATAAATGGAGCACTTCTTCTTCTTCTTCTTTGATTTTCCTGAAATTGTGCAGTCCTACTGTGTTGCAGTCTACTTAGTCAGTCAACTTTCAGCAGAGATTCTCTACCAGAGATTGAAGAATAATGGAGTCAGGAATGCAGACCACTCCAGAGCACTCAGTAAGTCCTTCAACCTAGATCATAATATATGCCATGTTAAACAAATTGAGTAGAGTGATTTAGCTCATGAGAAATGCGATTAATTTGTAAACCATGCTGAACTCATTTTCTGGAAATGTTGGTTGTGTTCATTGTTTGTTTGTGTAGTGATTAAAGAAGATGGTAGTACCAGTTTTATTGGGACAGATTTGTGGGGAATTGTGCCTTTGATGATACAAGCATGGAATTTGTCACACAGTCAGAGTATGTCACGAGAAAGAAAATGACTTGACTATAGGGCCATCGCAGATTTGAATTTTGAAAAAGTATAGGTGAAATAACAAGCAGTGTTCAAATTTTTATTTTTAAATGGCTGCCTGCTTGTTATACTTCCTATGTTTTTCATAGGCCCTATCCTGTTGGTAAGTCATTATGTAAAACGCAGTGCATCTGAGTGTTTTTCGCTCCCTTCCGTCTTCAAATCTTCATATGTTTCTCTGTCATTTGACAGACAAACCCTCATGACATTGTCCAAAGACGTTTGTTATGAGTCTTTGCAAGACATTATGTGAAAGGCAAGTCCGATAATTGTTTTGTTCTTGCATAAATCATCCAAAACAAAACAGTTGAATGCATTTCCTGTGGGCTCCTTGCAATCGTTAGAGCCAGTTTGCCTGAAGTGGGCGTGGCACACTCACCAACAGGATAGCCGCGCTTGTATCATCAAAAAGCACAATCCCGTCATCCACCTGCCAGACTATTTGAGAGGTTATGCATCGACAAATAAATACACCATGCAGAGCTTAACCCTTTCATGCACCATTTATTTTGTGATAAATTGGTTATATGGACACATTAATTGTTCACTCAATTTTTGCAAATCACCACCCCCCCCCAAAAAAAAAAACTGGTCACAACAGTGCCCTAAAAAGTCCTCTTTCCCATTATGAAAATTGTGTGGCCGTGGGATCTTTAATTTTTGTTGTACAACTATTTGTCTGCGACTGGTCGGCGCTTGAAAGGGTTAACTCGTTGACTGCCGGTCATAGATTTGTAGGGCGTTCCCATTTGCCAAGTGCAGTGCGCATGCGTGCATACCAAATAGCTACTATACACAAACAAAATTGAACATACACATTCTAAGGATGTATGTCCTCACCACTGCCAGAAGCGTATTTGTTGCGTGCTCAGTGATGCCAGTGTATTCAATTAACAATACAAAGCCCTTTCATTCCCTACGAGTATACTCGTAGTGGTAGAATCCGTTACACCTGTTACTACGAATATACTCGTAGGCAACGTGTTAAAGACCTACTGAGTACACTAGCTTCCTTATGTAATAACTTGTATCTTTCTTTGCCTTTGCCCCATCAGTTAAAGAGAAGTTATCCCATGACCCAGAGAGTGAGATTGCAACCATGAGCCTTCGAGTTAGCTTAATGTGCCCCCTTGGCAAGATGCGCATGAGCACACCGTGTCGCCCAATCACCTGCAACCACCTGCAGTGTTTTGATGGCGTATTGTACCTTAAGATGAATGAGAAGAAACCCACGTGGATTTGTCCTGTGTGTGACAGGAAAGCACCCTTTGACTCCCTCATCATTGATGGGTTTGTACAAAAAAGCCTCTAAGTCTAAACTCCTAAGTCACTTAGACATATGTATTCGGTTTGCGGTAACACCATGTGTATAAATATCTACTTTGCTGTGTAGATTTTGTTCTTTAGAGAACTTGTCTTGCTATTTATCACTTAGACATAACAACACACCCGAATACTTAAATGGGTTGGACTAAGATTGATATGCCTGACCCATTAGAAATTGTGACCTGCTCTGTGAAAATGAGTCTGATTTTGACAATTTAAAGATTTGGATTATATACATGGCTGGAGAGAACATACCAACAGCAGTAATTTGGTATATGTCTAAGCTCTGGGGGTGTATCGCGTTGCTGAGTTACTCCTGTTTGAAATTAGCCAATATATCATTTTTTGTTGAAAACGAATTACAAGTAAATTGATGTTTAAAATTACCATTTCGCTCTACATATAAGCAAAAGGACACAAATTAGACTAAAGTATGATCATGCATAAATAGATTTATTTTTTATTTTTTAATACTTTACAAATTGAAACGTCCATTAAACAATAATGCATTGGGCGACATTTTTGTAGAGCGGGTCACAATTATTCTTGGTCCTCGGTTTAGCTCATTGCCTACAAGAAATCCAACAAACTCATGAAGATTCCTATAACTATTGAAGTTTAAATTGAAAGGTTTGTTGTTGTGGCTTGACTTTTAACCCTAATTCCCTGGTGTCTTTGTGCCATTTCCTCCAAAATACCCCCACTCTATGGTTTAACTCAACTTCCAACTGTTTGGATTTGGATGAGATTGGTGTGCTTGACCCAGTGATAAGCAATTGTTATCTGGGCCCAATTTCATAGAGCTGCTTAAGCTTAAGTTACAAAAAGTAACTAAGCACAACAATATTATGCTTACCAAATTAAGGTTACCAGCCAAACTAGCATAACACATGTACAATTTGTGACTGGTGTCCTGCTCATTTCTGCTTAGCAGAAAATTGTCAAGCAAAATTTTCTGCAACAACTTCCTGGATAGGATTTTGGAGGATTTGTGACTGTTGGAATCAATGATGAACGACTTGATGATAATTGATGGATCATCTGTATTCTCTTTCCAGCTTGTTCATGGAGATCTTAGCTCATCATACGCCCAGTCTTGAGATCCAGTTCCTGGAAGATGGGTCTTGGCAGCCACTCTCAGAGAAGAAACGAAGCTACAGCTCTGTTATGCTATGCGGTATGTCAGATGGGCAGTTTATTTGATTTGAGGGCGCTGTTCGTACCGCGACCACCGGCCTATTTTACTGTCTCTGTCTATATCGTTTTTGTGTCATTTTATCCGTTTTGTTACTTGTATGTGCCTATATTTTGAAAAGCAATTTTAAATGAACTTTTAGCTTTTAACATTTTGTCTTTTACTTTTTGTGTTCTTATACAGTGAAGTTTCATGGATTTTTGATGTATTTTGTACTGAAATGGTAAATTCTAATGTATTGTAATTTGTATATATTTATAACTTATTGATGTATTTATAACTTATTGATGTAAAGGCCGAAATGAATTTCCCGTTAAAGATAACAAAGTCAATTGAATTTCATATTAGTGTAAAGGTTTTAGATGAATATGAGCATTGTTCATTGTCAGGACATCACTGTGTCATGCTGGCACTCTGTATAGTTAAAGAGGATGTGCCATGGTGATTGAAGTTTACGTTCTTTTTTAGTTTTCTGCTTTCTATAATTTGTTGCATTTTTGTTAATATTACATTAACAAAAGAAGTGTTATTTGCAGGGAGTTTTTACTCCTTTCACTGGCCCGCCGCCTAAATTTATAAAAATCCCGTAAATGAGGGCAGCAAACCAAAAATGACACTATACGTACTGAATCCCCGGATGGTCTGTACTGAGCAATGCTTCAATGAGTAACAGCAAACAGCCGTTCGACAGAGGAGTACGTACTGCCACGTTACTATTCTTTTTAATTTTTGGAGACAGCTTTCTGGCACCGACTGCTGTTCTTATTTTGCCTGAGGGCGGGGGTGAAAAGAGGCTTGGAAACTGCGTTGTAACCGCATAACCATTCATTCTATAACCCTGTCACACTGTTTTCCTGGTAGATATAGGTGTACTTAAGGATGTAAAACTTTTTTTTAAAGAGTGACCTCTAGCGTGGCCCAACCTCTTTAAGAAACATCATTGGTAGTAGATGTCTGTTAATGCTGGGCTGTGTATGGGATCTTGCCAAACCAGTAATGGCAACATATCATAGTAGCTCAGATTTGTCGTTGAGTTTGAACATACCAATGTTAATTTGGTTGTTTTGAAGTTGGGCTGTTTTAAGGTTACAATGAAATTGGTTTTATAGGTAACAATAATGGTGTAGTTTTTAAGGATACAGTATTACTGCAGGATTTTGAGGTTCTGCATGCAGAAGTAATAAATTTTGTATTTTTTCAAGAGCAATTCTCGCAGAAGAGATTTTTATACAGTGTACCTTTAAAGAATTCATTTTGTGATTCTTACAAACGATAAACTTCAATATTTTATTTTAATTTTCCACCGTACAGGCGAGGACATGCCAAATAAGAGGTCCAATGTAGAATGCATTGACTTGACTGTCTCCAGCTCTGAAGATGAAGGTGATGAGACAGAAGAAGAAGTTAGTAGTGATACAGATGAGGAGGAAGAGCAGCCTGTCCCAAGACCTCAACACCGCGCTGCAACGATGAGAGTCACTGAGGATGAAGATGACCCTGAGCCTAATGTAATCTCTCCATCACCCAAATCACCACCACCACTGACGATGGCTAATAAACGGTTGGTATCACCCTTAAATCACCCTTCTCCGGTGCTATCTCCAGTACCATACAAATGTGACACTCCAACTGCGGCTAACCTTACGCATTACCATCGTAGCCGTTCAATACTTGGCTCATTATGTGCATCCCCTACTCTGGACAGACCAGCTAGATCAGCCAGTCAATCCGCTAGATTGGCAAATAATAAAACAAGGGGTTATAACCACCCTCTGTTTTCCTTTGATTATTGAGTCAGATTATCAGACGTTAACGGTTTTCCTTCCCTGTTGTTCTGTGGACCCTGGTTCGAATCCCTCCCCGGACTGGAGCCTTGCATGTGGATTAGGTTTTCAGTCCCTTTCCCTTTCAATTTCATAGAGCTGCATCAGCACAAAAAAAGTAGCTAAGCACAACAGAAAGATGCTTACCAGAACAAGGTTTCAACCAAACCACCTTGTCACATGTACAACTTGTGACTGGTATCCTGCTCATTTCTGCTTAGTAGAAAATTGTTAAGAAGCATTTTCTGCTTAAGCAGTTCTATGAAATTGGGCTGTGGCTTATGTGTGGTGTTTTTTTCAAATTGAGATTTTGTTTTCTCCCATATCTAAAACTAAACATTTCTTTATAATTTCCTGTTTATTCTGCTGTGTTTGTGTTGTTTGGTCTGTATAATGAAATAAATAAAATTCTTTCCAGAGTGTTTATCAGACTAACTAGTGCAAAGGGTTCCTTACCTGACAAACTTGATATTTTCTGTGCCTTGTGCTGATGCAGATAAGAAACTGTCCATTCCACAGTCTCAAATTAATTGTTCTTTCTTTATGTATCGCTTCAAAATTAAACACTTGAAGAGAAATGGTTAAAAAGTGTTGGTTTGACTCTTTTAGTTGAAGAGTTTATATTGGATTTGTTTTTGTTTGAATCATTGTGTAAATTCATGATGATATATTACTTATATAACAGATCTTACCCTGGGTTGCATAAATAGCAATTTGTTTGACGTCCAGACACGACCAGTAAATCAGTAATAGTTTGATATTGGTTTAATATGGAGAATTATTCTGGCTTGTCCAGGATTTGGATGCTACAGGAAAAAGCAAAGTTTCAAAGTTCTTTTCCTTACTTGGTAAAATTGAGCAATATTTATTTGAAAGATTTTCTTGAAGTTGAAACTTAAAATGCCGAAAGTTGCATTATCAGTAAAGTCATCAAATGATGTCGAGAAATATTGTTTTCTGTGTCTTTTTTTCAATGTCATTTTAGTGTAAAGAAATGTTTATTTCAACCTGAAAAAGTCCTGGTAATTATTATATCATTTCCATCTTCCAAGTATGACATTCTGCCCAAGTTGAGAAGAGGACACGGCATTTAAAGGGGGGGGGACTAAATTTGTATTATTTAATTTTTTTTAGGGGGGAGGAGGGGTTAAACAATATAAAATAAAGTTGCAATTTATATAAAAAATTGACATAGGTAGTTTGAGAAGTATCACCTTTTAAGGTTATCTTATTGTATTGGTTTTTTGTTTGGTTGTTGTTTGTTTTGGTTTTTTTTGTTGTGTGTGGGGGGAAATATATATTTGTTTGGGATTTGCTTGAGTTTGGTGGGGGATTTGAACCCAGCACCTATTACTGTCTAAGCCGGAGTTTTGCAAGCAGGCCACGCAGACCTTTAGTATCAATTGAGGCCAATCGCTTGTAAACTACAGAACTAAAGTCGCTGGACCATTGCTAACTATACAATAGTGATACACTGTTGTATTCAATCACTGGTCCTCTCATGTTGTGAAAGGCTTAGCTTGGACAATAGCCGTTGGATTACACACAGTGACATGGATGTAGGGATATTGTCACGATTGTTATGCAAATTTATTGAGTGTAATTGACTTTGTGGTTGAATAAGGCTTTAAGTTGTTTCTGACCGAGTTATGACACAAAACAAATCATTTATTGGCTCATTTTTATGTCTTGTTTAAGATGTGGTTGAACACTTTTATTTTCTCATACATGTAAATACTGTAGTGACATTCTAGATTCTAGAGTAACCTTAAAATGGTTAGATAGCAATAACAATAAATAAAGTAATACAAAATAGAAGTATGAGGCAGACAATTGATATGCATGTGGAAGGAGGCCTTCAAAAACCAATGCTTGTCTAGTAAGGGTCCCCTATAACTTAATCTTACCTGTTACAAGTCTTAGATATGATCTCCTGAACATAGTCATCAGCATGGTGGAGTACTAACTAGCTTTGATTCTTCTCTTCTCTAACCAGGTACCCCATAGATTACAGCTTACAGTCCCCACTGCCATGATCTCCTGAACATAGTCACCAGCATGGTGGAGTACTAACTAGCTTTGATTCTTCTCTTCTCTAACCAGGTACCCATAGATTACAGCTTACAGTCCCCACTGCCATGATCTCCTGAACATAGTCATCAGCATGGTGGAGTACTAACTAGCTTTGATTCTTCTCTTCTCTAACCAGGTACCCTATAGATTACAGCTTACAGTCCCCACTGCCATGATCTCCTGAACATAGTCATCAGCATGGTGGAGTACTAACTAGCTTTGATTCTTCTCTTCTCTAACCAGGTACCCCATAGATTACAGCTTACAGTCCCACTGCCATGATCTCCTGAACATAGTCATCAGCATGGTGGAGTACTAACTAGCTTTGATTCTTCTCTTCTCTAACCAGGTACCCCATAGATTACAGCTTACAGTCCCCACTGCCATGATCTCCTGAACATAGTCATCAGCATGGTGGAGTACTAACTAGCTTTGATTCTTCTCTTCTCTAACCAGGTACCCTATAGATTACAGCTTACAGTCCCCACTGCCATGATCTCCTGAACATAGTCATCAGCATGGTGGAGTACTAACTAGCTTTGATTCTTCTCTTCTCTAACCAGGTACCCCATAGATTACAGCTTACAGTCCCCACTGCCATGATCTCCTGAACATAGTCACCAGCATGGTGGAGTACTAACTAGCTTTGATTCTTCTCTTCTCTAACCAGGTACCCTATAGATTACAGCTTACAGTCCCCACTGCCATGATCTCCTGAACATAGTCATCAGCATGGTGGAGTACTAACTAGCTTTGATTCTTCTCTTCTCTAACCAGGTACCCTATAGATTACAGCTTACAGTCCCACTGCCATGATCTCCTGAACATAGTCATCAGCATGGTGGAGTACTAACTAGCTTTGATTCTTCTCTTCTCTAACCAGGTACCCCATAGATTACAGCTTACAGTCCCCACTGCCATGATCTCCTGAACATAGTCACCAGCATGGTGGAGTACTAACTAGCTTTGATTCTTCTCTTCTCTAACCAGGTACCCTATAGATTACAGCTTACAGTCCCCACTGCCATGATCTCCTGAACATAGTCATCAGCATGGTGGAGTACTAACTAGCTTTGATTCTTCTCTTCTCTAACCAGGTACCCCATAGATTACAGCTTACAGTCCCACTGCCATGATCTCCTGAACATAGTCATCAGCATGGTGGAGTACTAACTAGCTTTGATTCTTCTCTTCTCTAACCAGGTACCCTATAGATTACAGCTTACAGTCCCCACTGCCATGATCTCCTGAACATAGTCATCAGCATGGTGGAGTACTAACTAGCTTTGATTCTTCTCTTCTCTAACCAGGTACCCTATAGATTACAGCTTACAGTCCCCACTGCCATGATCTCCTGAACATAGTCATCAGCATGGTGGAGTACTAACTAGCTTTGATTCTTCTCTTCTCTAACCAGGTACCCCATAGATTACAGCTTACAGTCCCCACTGCCATGATCTCCTGAACATAGTCATCAGCATGGTGGAGTACTAACTAGCTTTGATTCTTCTCTTCTCTAACCAGGTACCCTATAGATTACAGCTTACAGTCCCCACTGCCATGATCTCCTGAACATAGTCATCAGCATGGTGGAGTACTAACTAGCTTTGATTCTTCTCTTCTCTAACCAGGTACCTATAGATTACAGCTTACAGTCCCCACTGCCATGATCTCCTGAACATAGTCATCAGCATGGTGGAGTACTAACTAGCTTTGATTCTTCTCTTCTCTAACCAGGTACCCCATAGATTACAGCTTACAGTCCCCACTGCCATGATCTCCTGAACATAGTCACCAGCATGGTGGAGTACTAACTAGCTTTGATTCTTCTCTTCTCTAACCAGGTACCCTATAGATTACAGCTTACAGTCCCCACTGCCATGATCTCCTGAACATAGTCATCAGCATGGTGGAGTACTAACTAGCTTTGATTCTTCTCTTCTCTAACCAGGTACCCTATAGATTACAGCTTACAGTCCCCACTGCCATGATCTCCTGAACATAGTCATCAGCATGGTGGAGTACTAACTAGCTTTGATTCTTCTCTTCTCTAACCAGGTACCCATAGATTACAGCTTACAGTCCCCACTGCCATGATCTCCTGAACATAGTCACCAGCATGGTGGAGTACTAACTAGCTTTGATTCTTCTCTTCTCTAACCAGGTACCCCATAGATTACAGCTTACAGTCCCCACTGCCATGATCTCCTGAACATAGTCACCAGCATGGTGGAGTACTAACTAGCTTTGATTCTTCTCTTCTCTAACCAGGTACCCCATAGATTACAGCTTACAGTCCCCACTGCCATGATCTCCTGAACATAGTCATCAGCATGGTGGAGTACTAACTAGCTTTGATTCTTCTCTTCTCTAACCAGGTACCCTATAGATTACAGCTTACAGTCCCCACTGCCATGATCTCCTGAACATAGTCATCAGCATGGTGGAGTACTAACTAGCTTTGATTCTTCTCTTCTCTAACCAGGTACCCTATAGATTACAGCTTACAGTCCCCACTGCCAACATCGCATCACTCTAGTTTGTTACCATCTATGGATCTGGGTCAGACAACACATTCTCAAATGCCTCTGTTTGGTGATTACAATTCGCCGTACCTGCCGATGCCACCATCAGATTACCCTGGTAAGTTGAGATTGGACTCGGTGCTCTTGTTCAAAAAGTCCCAAAGTCAGCCCACCTTCTTTGCTTTACAACTTGACTTGCTAAGCAATAAGTTGCAGGGGACAATTTACAAGATAAGTATTTTGGCATTTGGTAAGAAGGTTATACTTTATTTTTGTAATCATTGATAATACTACGTTTCGTTGATAGGGTCTCTTACCCATAGGAACCTCTGTCATTAATATCCACCTTCATAGAGCTGGTTAGCACAGACAAGTTTGGCTTACTAGAATTACTAGAATTTTGTGGTTTATTACTTGACATTTACTAGAATTAGGTTACCAGATTAAATGCTATTTATAAAGTAAGTGATTTTAATTTTTTTGTTATTGTCAACAGGAATGGATCTGTACTCTTTACTTCACAATGATTCACAGGTAAATCCAAAAATCTGATCAACTTACTTCACTCATTCTGTATACACTTGTTCTATCTTGTCTTTGTCCAATCAACTTACTGCTCTCATTCTGTATACACTTGTTCTATCTTGTTTTTGTCCAATCAACTTACTTCTCTCATTCTGTATACACTTGTTCTATTTTGTCTTTGTCCAATCAACTTACTTCTCTCATTCTGTATACACTTGTTCTATTTTGTCTTTGTCCAATCAACTTACTGCTCTCATTCTGTATGCGCTTGTTCTATCTTGTCTTTGTCCAATCAGCATTACTGTTTCTTGTTGTTTGGATGTTGTGTTTCTGTAGTGACTTTTCAAAACTGTAACATACTAATAATGAACAGTTGGAGTGCAAAGGTGAGAGCATTGTCATTGGTTGAAAGATGGATTGTTCCATTCATCGAGGCGAAGCTAAGTTGAATGGATCATTCCATCTTTCACTGAATGAAAACATTCTTGCCATTGTATGAATGCAAAACATTCATTATCTTTTATACAACATCCAAGTAGATCGTTATCATTTTTTGGGGAAAGCTGTCATAATAATGTACAAGATTGTGTTCTGACATCCACTATGAGGGTGTTTTGTACTGCTGTGTATAACTTGTGCATGCGCGCGGTGTGGTTTAGCGTCTGGTAGGTCAGGCTGCTTTTGTTTTGCTACAGTCTGGTGGTTTAATTTATTCATTGCTGTTTATTTCAGTTCACATTTATAAATAAAAGGTAATGGTTAATATTGAGGTTAGGCTTAGGACTAAGATTTCATTGATAGGTTGTTTAGGACTGGAGTCATGCCAGATAAAAAAATACAAACTGTGGAGAACACAAGAGAATAGAATCTAAAGGATATGGTTTAAGTAAGAGGTTGATCATAGAGAAGGAACTCATATTGATCAGCAGTTAGAATTTATAATTTGTGTATGATTTAAGACTTATGCATTATTGATAACAATTAAATAAGATGAAACAATTTATTACTACATGTATGGTAGCTTCATTACATTAATGATGCAATGAATGTGTAATTATTGTGTGATGTTCATACATGTTATTGATTACTTTGTTGAGCTTAGTTGATTAGACTGAGATTTATCACTTAACCGTTAAGTTCTGTTTATTTTGTATTATCTATGATTACAGTCACAATACATGCCACATCTCTATTTTGACCACCTCGCTGCCTCCAGCAACAGCATCCGCAGTGCCAGCAGCATCAGCACGACAAACAGCACCAGCAGTGGCACCAGCAGAACAGCCAGCAATGGTAGCGCCAGCGGTTACAACCTCGCCGATGTGATTGCGCTCGATTGACGTCTTGACCCCAGTCCAGCCGAAAGTACATCACCGAGAGCGGCCGGGCCGGGGAGCTACGTAACATACACCAGTAGTAGTCGACAACATCCATCCTATTACTATAACCCTCAGAGCTACCTTAACAGTTACACCAATAACTATCTATCTGAACTGAGGTAGTACCTGATTTCTACATGTCTAGTTTTATGTGTATGGTTTTCTAGTTGTACCACGTGGTTCTGTATGGTAAGATATTGCTGGGATGTACGTAGCGTTATAAATTGGTCCAGCTATGATGATGAGTGCCAGAGGGGGGGGGGGGACATAGATCAACATGACTGATTGTTTAAGACTACATACTGTGTATACATACTTTATTGTATAAACCAATGACTCAATCAAAACCAAACACCTGTTGTTTAATTGTCTTACGTTTGTGGTCATATCTTCATTAACACAAAGACATTATAATACGTATGAATCAACCTGATAAACTTTCATTGTCTGATTTTTTAGAATTGAAGTCAAGTTAGTTTCCTATAGCAAAGATTAATGAATTATTTAAATTATTATAATGGAAAGGACAGTTATAAATAACGAACAAGCAGAACATCTTCAAGAACGAAGTGAAACTTTGTCACATTGTCTCATGGTCATTGTAATACTGAAATGGGTGATTGACAAATAATTCATTCCAGATGCTACGTGTGTGTGTTCTTAGAAGGTTGATTGCTTTGGAGATCTTAGGATCTAGGCCGAAATTCATAAAGCTGTTAAGCAGAAAATAGTGCTTAACACATTTCTTTGCTAAGCAAAAAATGAGTGGGGTACCAGTCACAACAATGTAAACCTTATGAAATGTTGGCTGGTAGCCAGTTTCTGGTAAGCAATATTTTTCTGTGCTTAGCATTTTTGTTGCTTACAGGCTTTATGAAATTGGTCCCAGAACTGTTCATCAGTTTTAGTTTGGATGAGAACTTGTCAGAGATATTTCAGAATAAGTCTTCACAAAATCAGGAGAGACAAAAAGAAAAGCTTTGAATGTCTTTGTATCATCCTCCAATAATCTCCATTGTTGTGTACACAATGACCACCAGGGCTTCCTATAAAAATCAATCCAATAACAATGGTATTAAAGGAACAATAGAGATTCTTGGTAAATACATAGTGTGATAAAATCTCTTCAAAATGTCCGTGATGTCATAAGTATGAATTTGATGAACGCTTGATGAACTACTGCATTCAAAAGGAGTTGTAATCATTTCTAAATGATTTGTTTAATGTTTCTATGTTTTGTTTGAATCATGCTTCAAGGTCATAGAAAGTTAAGGGAAGAAGAAGAGGGAACCAGTTGTGGTTAGAATACCTGAACTAAAGAATGTAATTGTTGTTTACAATTGCCACGCAATCATTAGCATTAAGCATTCTTCTCCCTGAGCATTAGTTTAAAACCCTTGTAAATTATTAAACCAAAGAGATATCATATTTTAAAAAAAGCCTAGCACATTTAAATGTAATTTTCTCTCTATACAGAAGATGTGTTGAGCTCAGTCAGTGACCTTGGGGAAGGTCAAATGCTGGCATATCATAAGCACCACCAAGTACAACTAATCATTTGCTATGCACGTATAAATATTGCTCAGCAGGTATGGGTTACCAGCCGAAGTACCATGGCAAAAGTTTCTCATAAGTGGTTTTCTGCTGAAAGTTTGCTAAGCAGATTAGTATTGTCAGTAACAGTTTATGCTTAGTTACTTTATGATATTGGGCCCATGTACATTCCATAATGGAATCGCTTTGTTTCAATGGCACGTTCTAGGAGTTTAATATGCTGTGAGGATCATTAAGAAATCCTCCTCTAAACCAAGGTTAGAGAATGCAATACATCCATGGTGTTTCTTCACACAGCCTTTTAGCCCACAGGGGTCTGTTTCATAGAAGTGCTTAGCATATACCTTTTTGGCTTAGCAGAACATGGTTACCACTCAAAATACTAAATGATGTTATTAAATGTATATTACTGGTTCCCTTTATTATTTACTTAGCAAATCAATTTGTGAAGAAGGATTTTATACAATGCAGCTCTTTGAAATGATTGGGCAAACTTTACTTTAAACAAATATAATACACAGAGCCCCCCTTTGTAATTGGAGAGTTTCTTTGGCTAAAGGTTAAACAATTAGTTTTTTATTTAAGTTGTAAAAGGATTTTTATGTAATAAAGTGTGTTTTATGATTAATGACTAGCTATAATTGTTTTGTTCATTTTCACAGTTATAAAGTGATGAGCACTATTGAGCGCTTCAACACAACATAGATGGTGTAGCAATGGCATTTTCATTTGACTATGGAAATATGATGATTTAGTATTTAGCCTGTGTTTGAACCAATCTTAAATGCTTGTGATATGTTTATAGTGGATGCGCAGGCAATCAAGCTTAACAAACTTGCTTAACAAGATAGCATTACTAGGTGAAATATATCACTGAGTAGAAATATTCAGCACCATGGGTCTGTGGCCGCATGAATGCTTCCAGGTTAACAACATTGCCGGGTAAAGCTGCTATTAGACTGATACAAGTCTAGGGTTAAGTTAATGCTGGTGTAGACGTTGACAATATTTATTCTTTACAATCCCTGAATGAAATGAATGAAAATTGATTGCTGTTGTAATTATGGGAAGATGACAAAAGTGATTACAAAGGTATTTAGTATTAATTACTAAATTGACTTGATTAGTATGACCAATCTTACAACTAGGTTATCAACCCAACTGCTCTTTTTTGTACCTTTTGAATTAAACAATAATAATAAAGACCTGCAAACAGTCACGACCAGAAGTTGATTAAATTCACAAAGTTTAAAAGATTGATAGCCCTAGCTTGACTTTAGCTGTGACAGTTCTGTTGCTTAATCTGAGTGACCTCTTTTCATTGATTGCCTTTGTCTTAACAGATGAAGTTTGGGGTAGTTGATTAAAGGCACTGGACACTATTTGTAATTACTCAAAATAATTGTTAGCATAAAAACTTATTTGGTAACGAGCAATGGAGAGCTGTTGATAGTATAAAACATTGTGAGAAACGGCTCCCTCTGAAGTAATGTAGTAAAGAAGTAAAATATTTGAATTGATTTTGAGACCTCACGCATGAGGTCTCGAAATCAAGCATCTGAAAGCACACAACTTTGTGTGACAAGGGTGTTTTTTCTTCCATTATTATCTCGCAACTTCGACGACCAATTGAGTTCAAATTTTCACAGGTTTGTTATTTTGTGCATATGTTGAGATAACACCAAGTGAGAAGACTGGTCTTTGACAATTACCAAAGGTGTCCAGTGTCTTCAAACACCAGAGGTACCTTCCTAGCAATGTGAAGTCACATAGCAGCACAGTGTACTTGGCCTCAAACTGTGTACCAAAGCCCATTTCAGCTGTGACTAAACAAAAACTTATTTATGAAAATTTATAACTTGGTATTTATAAACGGAGTATTTTTAATGAAGAGTCTCCTATCTTGGCACTCTTCGTCTTGTACAAAGTGTAGCTATATGCCTCAGTGTACATTTGAAGGTGGTTGTTGTTTTTTAAAAGGTGGTGTTCAATGTTCCATTGTTATCGTGAAATTTGTGTTTTTTTATTATGAATATTAATTAGATAGATTGACATTAATCTCAATTAGTTTCTTATTGGGGGGTTGTGCTCACTTTACGGAAAAACTTGAATTTTCTCTTATTTTTTAGATATATCCTTGCCAACTCAAAACACTCGGCAAAAATAGCGATTGTGTTTCAGTTGTTCAAAATCTTTTATAGTAATTGACACATTTTACTTTAATGAAATTGGGATTGTAGGATTTTCTAAAATGCACCTTCTATGTTATATGTAAAGAGTTCAAATATATCTTTAGGAAAATGTATTAAGATTTAAAAGGCAGATTCTTCAATTCTTTTTAAGCTGACTAAGCATGAATTTTTGTGTTTTTTATGAGACAAACTCTGTTAATTTATGCTGAATGAATTGTTTATGCGTTTCTGAAATCGTATAAAATCCAATATTATTCTATTACTTGTCTTTTTCTTTCTATAGCTGCAAATTTGAGTTGTATTATCATCGTCAATCTTGTGAATAAAACTTAAAGCAATACATGTTTAGTCCTAGTCCGGTACATTATAGAATTCATAGCAATTACACTAACATTTATGAACTGTACTTTAATCTGTTGTAAAATATGCTTAGTCTACAATTCCTGAACTTGTCCGAGTCTCTCTAAGAAGTCATAAAGCCAGGATAATGTTGATGCTTTTCTGAAGCTCCATAGATGGTATTAATTTAAAGGACCCTTACAAGTCGATGTCTGTAATATTGATTTCCTACAAGGTTTTTTTTGTTTTGTTCGAAGTCTCTGCTCAGTGTACATCATAGAGGAGGATGTTTTAACTACGTTTTTTGAAAAGAATTCAAAGCATTTGTTACTGCCATTTGTCAGCATTTGGATTTATTTTGTGGGGGTTAGTTTCAGATATTAGTTTATAAAGTAATCACCACTTGTTTATCATTTTGAAAAGTATTTAATGTCTATTATTCTCCACCAATTTATTATGCTTATAAACTTTTCTTCACGATATTGTTTATCAGTCATGTATTTTCTTTCCATCTTGTCATAAAGATGGACTTATGACAATTCTTTATAGACCATGTGTAAATGAAGTCTTGGGAATTGTGTACTTTCTTATAATGACGTTATCACTGATGACCATGTTTTGTTGGATGTTCTGCCTCCTGCCAGGAGCAGTAAATACAACACTTTATCCTTGCAGGAAGGTTAAAGCATTAAACCCGACTGCATTTTGAGACAAATGAAATTATTTATATACAAATGAATTATTGATAAAAAAAAACTCTCAATGTATTATTTCCCAGTCTGATTTTTCCCCCATCATTTATTGATGTTTGACAACAATTCTCATTTGACTTTCTGGTACACAAAGTGCACAGAATGTTTTTTTTTATTTATAAAACTCCATTGAAACCAACATGATGGGAAAATAACAGGCAATTATAACATCAATTGGTGTTACACAAATATAGCCCATTCTGAGAAAGTGCATTCATCTTTAAGAAAAAGAGACAATCAAACCATTTGCTCTTTAAATTATTTATATCAAGCTTTCACAGCCAGGAGATTTGTTTACTTCTTGGTTTGTTTACTGTGATTTTTTACACAAAGTAACTCAATGGAAGAGGGAAACATCAATTCTTGTCAAGTTGATTTTATTTGCAAATCAAAACCATACAAATATTCATGTACATGTGAAGAGTAAACAATAAACAAGCGAAGGTTAATCACATGTGGACATAATTAGGTGCAAGAAGATGAACAATGACTTAATATAATGAGGGTAAAAAAAGCAGAAAAAAACTTGAATCTTGTTGAGTATGCCCTCATTACATTGTGTGTAAATTGCGACCCTGATGAGTAAAAAGAAGATGGTTGCAAGTCACAAATAAAACACCAACAGTCAATAAATATGAGATAAACACAGATTGTATCCCCTTTAACCAGGGGCTCTAAGGTTAAAATCAATTTTGTGATGTACTCATTTATCCCATAAAAGTGGGGACAAATTACAAGTCTATAACCTCATGTTAAAATGGTGATTATTTCATACCCTTTCACTTAGTTTCAGAGCAAATTTTGAAACATGACGTCATCAGACTTAAAAAACAGGTCTGTTCATTCCAAGGAGGAAATTGTGTACCAGTCAAAAGGTCACATTCAATGCGATCAAAATTCAGGAATGATCTACAACATTCTCTGCACAAAAAATGTACAGACCATATATTTGAAATGTAATGCCGTTGAAAGTTTTTGGATTTTGACAAAAATCGCACTTGAACGGTATCGAACACACTGGTATTTTTGAATCGTTTCAACTTGAGGTTAGAGACTGGAGAATTTTCTGAATTTTTTTCTGAACCCTGGCTCTATTGGAAAAAGAGTGCATCACTTAACTTAATTTGATTGTGGAGACCGTGGAAAGTCACTTCAGAATAAACCAAGAAATAATATTGTATCCGATTTAAAGGCACCCCTCTCTTCCAAGATGTGGAAACACTAAATTAGTTATTGTTCCTTTTTGAAATGTTTAAACTTGTGGCTACTTCACGTATTCAAAGAAACAGAGATATGAAATATATCTTGGATATGTCTAAACAAACAAACTCTTAATAAATCCATGATGGATGGGTTCACTAGTATTAAGGTTTCAGTCAGTTGAATTGAAATAGAGTAACGTGTCTTTACAAGACCCTGTATCTATGCATTATTTAGCTACTTGAACACTATCATTACGCATCACCTGATGATCAAATTCTACTTTGGTTTGAAATCTAAACACTCCTTGCAGATATATCATGACGCTTTCCTCCAAACATGCCAAATGGTTTAGTCCTAAACACACGTTTCCATCCATTTTTCAGCAGTCACTGATACTTTCTTTGCATGGAGTCTTCACTTCGATGTTGACATTGTGGGGATACTTTGGGATATTATTTCATAAAGGAAAGATTTAGACTTATCAAATATATAATAAGAGTTGAGATCTTCAAGTAACAAACCGTACAATGTTTGATAATTATTTGGGTGTTATTATAACATTGTGTATATACAATGTGTAAATAAAGTTACTATACTAAGAGTACAGTGTGTTTTGTGTTGTCCTTTGATACTCTCGTGTTTAAAATATGCCAGGAATAAACCATCAAACCAACATTTGTAAATGTGAGAACCGAACATTTTAAACTCGAAATGGCAAACTAAAAAAACAACAACCTCAATTTCAGAAATTGAAATTTGTTTTTAGAGAATAGACATTCTGAAATGTTGGGAGCTCTGAACAAAAAAACCCAACCCAAAACAGACCCAATCAACCCAACCCCTTAATGTTGCCTCTTACAATTTTTGCAGCATGCTTCATTACTTCATTCCAAATTAACTATGGAAGTCTGAACTATTAAAACATTTACATATATCAAAAATCGTAACTTCGATAACCAGCCCTACATTAGCTTATTGGCAATTATTGGCAGATTTAGAAATCTGATAGTCACTTTTTAGTGTGCTTTTGATATGATTTGTTTAATGTAACATGCATTCAAATTACTGATTGGATCATTGAACCAAACTTAAGAAAGGCTGTCTAACATGTCAAAAAGGTCTACTTTAGCAATTACATGTAGCATCTCCTGGGACCTTGTCACTCTAATTAAAGCCGTGTCCGAACTGGTGGCTACAGCTACGGCTACCGCTGTTGCTAGGGGTGTTGCCAAGGACGTACTTCTATACTTCTACGCATGATGACGCGTCGATCTAGCCATAGCCGTAGCTGTAGCCACTAATTCGGACACTGCCATGAACTACAAGGGAAAATAGTCTGGTTCCTGATTAAGGATAGGTTCTCTTTATTCTTACATCATACAGGGAATCAGCCAACAACTCTGCCATGATAATTTTGACAGACTACATGTATATTCATTATGGATATCATTAATAGATTCCTAATTGCCAGATGAGCTCTTTGTCTTTGACCATCTAGTGGGCCTATCAGATCTCTGCCTTGAACTAGAATTACTATCCTTTTCTGGTGATTTAGTCCCTTGTAATTTACTCTTTTGTTGAGGGTCACTCTTGCTACATCCTTCCTCCGTTCCCTCCTCTTCTGAATCGCTCTTCTCAAACGCTAACAGGTTTGACGTCAGTTTCTCCTTTCCACCTTTGTTCCATTTCATTTCGATTCTTCCTTTGCCGTTAAAGCTTCCGGCCTTCTCCGAGGTCATCTGGAATGTAACTTTGTCTGATTCCTTTTCACTTTGATCTTTCCCAGATCCTGACACTGACTCGGACTTATCAATGTCATCTTCCACTCCTATATTTTGTTCACTTTCGGTTCTTTCCTCAACGGACAACGGATCCTGTGAGGTATTCTCAGGATTCTTTGTATTTTGATCCCTTGATGTAGTCGGCATCTGTATTGATTCATCAACCGATTTAGAATGACAATCCGTAATGCCTAGATTGTCCCCAGTTTCATTGATAGTCAAGTCTGTCTCACTGCTACCAGCCTCAGCCTCAGCTGGTGCATCATCGTTGGATCTTTTCCGCAACTGTCTACCCGACCTACCTCCTTTCCCTTTAACAAACTTTTCACTACTACTCACTTCCATTTGGGAATTCATGCCGGCATTATTTAGGTTTTCTTCTCCAATACCAAGCAGCAGTTTCTCATAGTTATCAAGCGCTACTTTACCCTGTTCATGTTTATCAGATGAACTGCCATCCTTAGTTTGATTCACAGGTTCATTTGAGGAAATCTGTCCTGAACCATTGTCTTCCTTCTGCTGATCTGCCTCCATAGATTCATCCCAAATTTCAACAATCTCACCAGGTTTATCCTGTTGCATTTGTCTTTGTGTAGCTAGTGGTAACTGCACAACGCTAAAACCAAGCCCAGTGTTTGCTGTTGGATCTTTCCGACTTGTTTCAATTTGTTCGGCACCACCTTGTACCCAGGCCGGTGCTGCCTTGCCGACGTTACTAACCCCTGGTGGTGCATTCATCAGATTATAACGCTTTCTAGCTCTGTCCCATTGCTCATGTCTGTGTCTTATAAATGGCACCTGATCAATGGACTGCACTAAACCGGAACCAAGCCCTGCGTTCTTAGAGTGGAAAACTGCCTTAACCTGCAAGAAAATCATCATCAATTATCAACAAATCAAGCAAAGAAAGAAATTTTCAAGAAATTATTGAAATTACTTGGTAGCAGTTTCTCCGCATTTAGATGAGTACACATCTGCTGCATCTTGCTACAAGGCTCCACCTTGTACCCACGCCGGTGCTGCCTTATAACGATTTCTAGCTCTATTCCATTGCTCATGTGTGTGTCTAATAAATGGTACTTGATCAATACTCTGCACTAAACCGGAACCAAGCCCTGCATTCTTTGTGTGGAACACTGCTTTAATCTGCAAGAAAATCAGGATCAATTCTCACCAATTGCTATATTTTAATGACATCAAGCACAGGCAGCAATTTTTTGAGAAATTCTTGAAATTTCTTGGCAGTTTCTCCGCATTTAGACGCGTACACATCTGCTATATGTGTGTTTCTTTATCTTCTCTTTTCATATCAGCCAGATATTCTTCAGCAACCGATATTTGCAAACATCAAAGTTCAAGTTCAAGAGGAATGAAGAACACAATTTTGTGGCAAAGTTGTTCTTGATGTCCTAAGGTGGAGAGATAATATTAAAGTGACTTACTGGTTCTTTGATTCCTCGGTCATTCTTGCCAAGTGACTGACCTTCTGTCCAACCCATCTTAGACAGCAACTTATGACCAAGATTACTGGAACTTATTGCTCTGTCAAACAACAACACAAACACTTGGATGAATATCAAGACAAAAGGCACGTGAAGTTACTTGTCGCTTATTAACACTATCTAGAATGTTCTCATTACGCTGCCATCTTGTTTTATTCCCCCATACAACGAACGTAACCAAACTGAGGCTGGAAGGGAAAATAGTCTGGTGTCTTTGTGATGTAATCAGAATCAGAATCAGGGAACATAAAGTAAAGATCATTGCCGCATGATGAAGGTCTATTATATCAAACTGCCCTTTTCAACACCACAGCTTCGGCTCTTGCAGAGGTTCAATCTGTAGCTTTGAGAATGTGCATTTTTGGTACAGGGCTACAAACAGGCTGTCAGAGCCTCAGCCATAACTGAAGCCACCGCCGTGCTTCAATAAAGGGGTCCATCTTCAAGGTGAATAGAAATTTATTCACAGAATAATTTAAATACATGTATAACCCCTTTACTTTAAAGGAACATTACAGAATTGGTTTTTGCCAACAAAACAGTTGCTGGCAGTGTAAACACTTTATGTAATCCACACATAAACTGACAAACCTGTAGAAGTTTGAGATCGATCGGCCATCTGGGTCACGAGAAAATAGTGAAAAACCGATTACACATTTGCATGAAATCATATAGATTCAACAAATGAATAAAACGCTCACTGAGCGATAAACTCCAATCGGAAAATTTGTTTATTCCTTTCTCATCAAATATGGCGTTTCAGACAGAAATATTTCAAGGGATGTTTTCTACTATCATCATCATTAGACCGTGTAAGTTTTATGTAAATCTGTGATCAAAAAGTATATTTTACAAGTTTTTTTCTTACCAATTCTGTAATGTTCCTTTAATAATTCAGATCCAATGATCACTGATCATACAAGCCAAATACCCCTACTCCTTGTGTTAACTTACTAAAACTACACTATAAAAGATGGTTTCTTTCCCTTTATAACGACACTTTAGCATGGGGGAAAATAGTCTGGTATCCTTCAAATACTATTGAAAATCAGTATTGATTACTACTTTGTCATACTGGGGACATGACAGAGTTCGATTTACCGATCTACAGAAGCAGGCTCATCATGAGGTTGATATGGGTTATCGCTTCCTACTGTACGACGTCTCTGTCCTGCTCGATCCATATAAGCAGAGTTCTTCAAGGCGGGATCCTTATTCACAAAGTCATCCTTAGATAAGTTAAATTTCTTCTTGAGTTGACGGAGCTCCTTCTTGCGCTGTTGTTCCTTGTCTTGCTTAGTGCTTGATGATGCAGTCCCTTCAGGAAAAGAAAAGGGAATCTTTAGACAAGTTTCTTGATGTGATGTGGGCATAGCCAAATATGCTACATTTGGGTCTGGCTATGGCTAGATCATTGCATTTTGCCTCTACTTCAATACTACCACTGTAGCCAACAGTCACAGCCATAGCCTTATAAATGGGTACCTGCGAGGGTAGAGGTTGATATTGTGTATGAAAAAGCCTTCGGAGCGCAACAGCAGCCCAGGGCTGTATACTCCCCAGGAAGTTGAGAAAGATTACAGGAATGCTATTGGCCCAATGACCAGGGCACTAATGTAAAAAGCATTGATACATTATTGTGAAATGCGCTATTTAAGAACTAGTTATTATTATTATTTAAGGAATGGCTATGGGCTATGGCTAGATCATTGCATTTTGCCTCTACTCCAATACTACCACTGTAGCCAAAGGTGTTCAATTCAAGCTTTGCTTACGACTGTCTCAATGACTGGCTGCTGCTAGTTATTGATAAATCACTATACCCCAATATAGTCACTAAAACCCAAGCACCATTTTCTGCCGAATATCTCTGCCCGTTTTTATTCTTTTATTCTCACATGAAAACACTTTTTTTCTGAACGCCTTAAGATAGTACAGGTGATGGTCAGTCTTTTTTCAAGCCATTTATTTTACCCAATTCATTCTGTTGCTGCATTGCCATCAATGCTTGGACCTGTCCTGGTTCACATTCATCACATGTTTCATCGCCAGCATGGATGTGTAGCCTAATTGTTGTACCTCCGATGGTGATGTAATCACGGTGAGATAACGGATGAGGTTCACTCACCACACGTTGCTGAGTGGAGGACAACAAAAAACACTCAGTTACAATGTTAACATGCCATCTTGTTTTTTCTGCCATTCAACTCAATGTAACCAAGCCGAGGCTGGATGGAAAAATAGTCTGGTTCCTTTTTTACGAAAGGAGAACTGGAACTATCGTTGACTCAGGGAACCCAACAAAGATGGCCACAGTATAACAACATCTTGGCTGCTAACTATAGGCATTCTATGCTGACAGTCCCATGCTTCATAGATTATTACCAAATTTCTTTGCAAGTTGTGTACGCAAATAATCCCTGGTTATTATACACAGTTGCCATGAGTTCCAATCTTCATGAGTATTCTGGGACCTTAAGAGTTAACTCGACGCTTATGGCAGATTAGAGATTCAATGAGATCGAGTTTGATTACTTTGCTTTCGTGATACTTTGGAATCATGACCTCACGGAGTGTACAGTCTCACATGGTGTCAATTTATACCCTCTCAATATTCCAAACTTTAACTACCCACTAACAATTTCCTTCCAGATAAAAACCCAGACATTGAAAACAATAAGCAAAGCTTATCTGTCCATTGATTGATGATTTTCCCAATGTGTTTTCCCTTCTCAATCTGTAAACTCACTCACTCACTCACCTCCGATATTGCCCTCCCATTGAGTAACGTTCCGTTTTGACTGCCGAGATCTTTGATGGTGTACTGTCGTTCTTCGAGCTCGTACACAATCTGAGCATGACGCTTGCTCACCTTTACACTTGGGATGAGTAAGATGTGACTGCTGCCCTCTCTTAAAATAACAGAGACATTTTATTTTAATTGACCAAGGATTCCTGAAAACTGCTCAGCAATGTTACCCTTGGGCTGCCGTGTGAAGAGAATAAGATAAAGGAATGTGCAGTTTGAGATGTAGGAAGGAAAAACCTCCAGATGGAGAACAAAATTTTACTCGGAAACTAAAAACTCAACTTGCATGTCGACTTTGGTACAAAATGGAATCCCAGCTGGTTTACACAGGGTTGAATTACAGGGCAAGTGGATGACTTTTTGTGGTTTAATGTTTTAGTTTTTCTTGTTGTAAAGCGCCTGGGAGCATTGTAAAATGGATATGGCACTATATAAATGTGTTTTATTATTATTATTATTATGACCGAATCCCAAACATGTCACTACTTTCAACTACTCAATTTACATCTAGCTTAACCCTCCTACTCTCAGTGACTCTTGGCAACATTTTCCAGTGAGTTGACCAACCATTTGAAACCATTCGACTGCCAAGGTTGTGTACGGTGGCACAACTGTGCACAGAACTAACTGTGTACTGTGTACATGCATTCCCTCATGGTATCATATTGCAGGCTGGCATAGTTTTACATCTATCATTCAAAACCACAGTGAATAGTACTGAATGGTCAGACAGCAAGAGGCTTAAATACCTTCCGATAGTTCCACCTGAACATGTCACAATGAAGAGTAATCCCAGTGGTTTGATGGTATCTGATTTGGTTACAATCATTCTGATACAAGGAGGGTAGTCCACCTTCAATACTGCGGGAGGAACAAGATTCACATCAGACTCAAACTCAAAGACAAGTTTTATATTTTGCAGCTAAATGCAACGTGAAGTTACACATTGTGCTTGTAATTGTAATTTTTAAAGTAAATTTACCTTCGATTCCAGTTGAATTATCAGAATCCAAGGCTATTTCCTCTAACTCCTCATCTGAGCTATCACTATCAGAGTCAGAAGAGCTGGTGTCACTACTGTCTGAATCAGATGACTCACTATCCAACAGCTCTCCTTCTTCCAATTCATCTGAACTTAAGACAATTAACTCCTCTCCATCCTCAATAATCATGACATCTTCACCCATTTCCCCGTGGGAGTTGTCCTCTGCTTCATTGCCTTTGTTCCCGATCCCAAGACTTATTTCCGTTGGAGGCTCCACTTCCCTTGCTTCTGTTTCCGGATTGGGAGCAATGACCCCATGGTTACTATCTCCTTCCTGTTCTACTGACCCCTGACCTCTGGCTTGTTGACCTTTGTCTTCATCCGTCTTGACCTCTTCTCCACTCTGTGAGTCATCTTTGGCAGTTGATCCTTCAGAGCTACCCCTTCCTGTTTCAGGACTGGTTTGGGTGTCTTGTCCATCTTTCTGATTTGCATTTATAGTTGTCTTCTTTGTTTTCTCTTTCTCCATGGATCTCTGATCCGTTTTGGATTGAAGTCTACCATCCTCTTCTTGTTCACATCTTAGTCGGCTTCTACTCTCAACCTCTTCATCAACTTCTTCATCCATTCCAATCTCACCCTCAGATAACACTTCCATCACTTTGAGCTCGTCCTGTCTCCTGTGGTAACTATGGTCATCCTCCTTATTCCTCCTTCCTTTCTCTTCAGCTTTCTTTTCTAGTTTTCTCTCATGTCGCCGTACCTTTCTTCTTTCTGTAAGCCGCCTTCTCCTGGCAACATAACGCCAACTTCTGACCTTCTCAACTTCATCCCCAGCCTCTTCTTGACCATGAGAGCCATGCTTTTTTCTCAGTCTAGCCTCACGTCGATCTCTTCTAGATTTGGCACGCTTGCTTTCCGAAGCACTTCTGCCAAGGTCCGTCAACAAGCCTGTTTTTTGGCGTTTCTGTCCATGTCTAGTATCCTGTTCCATCTCGACAATTTCACAATCTTCATCATACACGCTATCCTTCCTCTACAGCACCACATAAACAAAGAGGTAGAAATAAAGGAAAACAAATATGTATATTAGTTGACCTACCTGCAGGTAATGAGCGAGCAGGTAGGTTGATACGTATTCTGGGTGCGGAGCGAACTTTGGGCGTATTAAGATCATAGCTTTGAGTGAAGGTAGTTGAATCATTGCCCCCAGGGTTAGCATCTTGCTTGGGTTCTAATGTAAGTCTTGACATAGTAGAAGTCAATAAATCCTCCTGCAGGTCACATGTAAAGAAGTACATTATACTCAGGTGGATTGCATGTGGCTTTTCCCTCATTGGGATTTTCCTCCCACATCTATAACTGAGATTTCTTCAACATCTTCTCTTCAGAGGTATCATTGGGTATACGGGTCACAGTGCTAGTCACTTTTGAAGCTCTTTGGTTTTATTGTCAGAAAGATACAATAATAAGAATAAGTTTACGATTTGACAGATCACGGTTTTTCAAATCTCACATGAATGATTGAGTTCATAAGACAGGATAGATAGCTGGGATATTAAGCAAAGGTCAAATTGTTGACATCAAATCATACTAAATAAAACTGGAGTTGTTTGTTGTTACCCACCAGTTCTTTCAGGGCCAGCACAATTGCCAATAATTTGTTATATTGTGTAACTACAGATCTAACTAGATTGCACTCCTTGCATAATATCAGAATAAAGTAAACAAATCAGCCCGACACAATAGTTTCTTACCTCCTTCTCTCGTCTCTTGCCACTCCCCTTCCCTAAACCTCTACCCCTCCAAGAATGGTTTTCACTTTTCTGGGAGGATGATGGGAGTTCCAAGTGAGAATGGTATTGGTAAGAGGAAGTGCTTTCATCGTAGTAGTAGTAGATTCCAGAGTTGGGATCATAATACAATTTGTTTACCTTTGAAAAAGAAAAATCAGTTATTCATAACACAATCACTGCAGAGTCGTTTTTCACTCCACACCCAAGATCTAAAAGCTCAGTCACTTATTTACACTAGAAGAATAAAGCATATTGAGTAAGAGTATCTCTGAAACTTATCACCAATTTTACTTTGTGAAAACAGGAGACATCCAAGCTTTTAGGTGAAACACAATATTGAATCCAAACCAAAACTCAAGGTATAGTTTTGGAGAAAACAGTAATTTGTTGTGTGCTCTTGTCAGATACACTTGATACTTCAACTTAACTAGATAAGTGAAGCAATTTTGACTTTGCAGGTCTCAGGCGTGTTCGAACAGTTTATGCGTACGGGTTCATGAGAACATTTTGTATTATTGCTTTGTAATGGGATCCAACAAGTAATGGCACCCAACATTAAAATACACACAGAGTCTAGTCTCACCTGATCGTAGTAATAACCTGTTCTGCAGTCATAGTACATGCCAGATGTTGGCTCTAAGATATATCCACTCCTATCAACAGCAGCCTCAGCAACAGCCTTAACACTATCAGCAACAGACTGAGATGAAGTACCCTAAACATCACAACCAAGAAGGAAATAACCAGCCTTAATCTCTGATAGGTCACAAGATCATTACTAAATCACTAGCCTTAATCTCCGATAGGTCACAAGATCATTACTAAATCACTAGCCTTAATCTCTGATTGGTAATATAAAACAACATTTTTTCAAAGAACTATATTTGAAAAAAGACAACTCCAAATAAATTTGGGATGAAAATTCCTTCCATTACATGTACAAAAGAATCTTGATCCCAATGTAAAGTTGCTTTAATATTGAGAATATAAACTAAGCATCCATAGATTTGTTATAACTCATAACTTACAGCTGTTTGTTCTTCCATGACCCAATCTGATGGCACAACTCTATCTGCTGAGGTTACGTCTGATGTTGTCATATCAATTATTGGGTCTATCTGACAACCTACATCCTTTACAGATTTCTTCAGAGTTCCGCGGAGGTCAAGCAATTCTTGACTCAATGTTTCAACCTGTAGAATGAGAATTATCAAGTTAATGTATGATAGATGATCCCAGAGAAAAATGGTTTGGAACCTGAAGGTTTATTTTCTTGCAACTCATGTAACCCCCCCCCCCAAAAAAAAAATAATAATACATGTAAGTCCTATGTGGCAATGATCATGGGTTTTGAGCATTACAACTTGAGTTTCAGTAACACCAATTCCTATCGATTGGATTCAACTACCTCTAGCTCGGGCTAGCTCGGTGGTCTAGTGGTAAGACAACTGCTCTAGCAATGCAAAGGTCGTGGGTTCGAATCCCACCCACGTGATGTGCCTAGATGGTTTTTTTCGCAGAGCTCGGGAAAGTACTGAGTACACATTGCTTAATACACATCGGTGTCAAGGGTAAAACCAAATTAAACACCAATTCCAAATGAATTTTAAACCGATCCATTAGCTTTGCCATTAACAGTTGAACCAATTGCTTACTTGTTAAAATCCCATTACTAAACATAAACCAGTTGCTGCTATTGGGATTCATTGGGTGTGCCATGGGTTGATGATTGAGGGGCGGAGATGACCTCCCACTTTAGCACCATTGTTTGATCAGTCTATATGGGCAACCATGATAGACAAAGGAGAACAATAGTAGTCTCTTATCATATTAGGCCTATATGGTATTATATTTAAATTAAGATGTTACATGTGTCTGGAATGAAGACTATATATCATCAGCACCTTCTCTTGCAGTTCTTCATTGTGTTTCTCTGTCTTATTCCTGGACTCCTCAGACACAGCGAGTTCCTTCTGAACTGCTGTAAGCTTTTGTTTTGTCTCTTCAAGTTCTTCTTTAAGATCTTTGACCTCTGAACTCATGACCTCCATGTCATTGTCCACTGGCTTGTCTACATTCGGCTGCTGTTCAAGGAAAAGAAAAACAAACAAACATTAGGGCCTACAAGTATTATATTTGGAGTTCTTGGAAAGTATAACTTTAACCTTAAATGAAAAATGATTGTGCACGATTTGAGATTGAGCTGCTTTATCTTCAGATCACAGTCTGCAGATTGTTCAAATCCCTAGATTGCGCTCAACGAGTATCAACACTCAACAGAAATTCCCACGATCCAGTTTGGACATCGGTTCAGAGTTTTTTTTTGAGAAATGTATCTGACACAGTCAGAATACCATGGCGTTGCCATGATTGCATTATGACCATAAGATGTAATCACAATCAGACACAGTACACGTACCTCCATTTTAACACTTTATAATAAGACCCTCTGGCCGTACACACGCAGAGCTTGTAGTTGTAGAGAAGTCCCAAAAAGTTGATCGTCCACCAACATTCAACAAAACAAGAAGTGATTCTTCGTGTGTTTCAATGTGTCTCAGTATGGTCTGTGAGGAAGCTTCTGGTTTTGATGATTGAATGAATCGAAATCGTGACGCTCATCCATACTCCACTGAAAACAAAAATGAAATTGAAATGTTAGTCTTTATGATAAATGTAGACAGTTTGCGATCGCAGGAGTAATTTTTCATAAATAGAGGAAGAAACCTTGTGATGCTGTGTTCCATTTCAGCAGGGAAAGTCGCCATAAAGATAAACTGGCCAATACTTGTTTATTGGTGGCGCTCTAATATTTTGCTGAAAAAAAATAAACAGGTATGATATGCAGTAAAGACAAAAAAGGTTGTATTTAATTCGACGACAGATTTAACATGGGTCATTCCGTGCCAACTCAGCTGAAATTCAGAAAAGTTTGGCAGGCTCCGTCTCAGATTTCGCTATTTTTTTTTAAACAATCCCCTAAGGGTGCCTTGAACACACACAAAATTTTAGAGTCCTACTCCTCGGCATTTCTGAGATATGACCCCCAAAAAATTAAGCCCCGCCCCTTCAAATTAATATTTTGTGTTTTCGAGCATTTTTAGAGGCCTATATCTACAAATGGAGAAAAGATATGTAGCTACAAATTAATATACAGGGTATCTGGTATCCCATCAACTAGAATCTACTGTCAAAAATAGCACAGCTCATTTGCATATTAAGGGTTAGGTCTTTAAAAACCTACATTTTGGTATGCGCAATGACTTTTTGTCATTTTTGAGACCCCCTAGTGCCTATGTGAAATGTCAGATTACTTTTATATTTCATTTGGTTATAAACTAGGTGCATATGTGTGACATATTATGAGGATGGACAAATCACAACTTCGATGGGTATTTGGCAGGGGTCTTAATATGATGAGTCAAACCTTTAAAAATTCCCCAAAAACGCTGTTTTCAAGTGGTTTTTTGACAACGTGGGACATTACTGACAGATTTACCAATTTTGTCCTATAATTCTTTGTACCCAGTCTACTTAATACAATGTAAAAAAATAAATAAAAAGTAAATAAATAAATGATTTCTGTACTCCTGATCCTAGCTTCATGGTCAGATTTAAAAGTACACCTAATATTTTGCACTTGTAATGACTTTTTGTCATTTTTGAGACCCCCCTAGTGCCTATGTGAAATGTCCGATTGCTTTTATATTTCATTTGGTTATAAACTAGTTGCATATGTGTGACTTAATATAAGGATAGACTAATCCAACTTTTGATGGATATTTGGCAGGGGTCTGAACATGGGTCCGACTGTAAAAATGCCCATAACGCCTTTTTCAAGTGATTATTAGACAAGACACATGACAACGAGGGACATTACTGACAGATTTACTAGTTTTTCCCAATTATACTTTGTATCCAGTCGATCTACTTATGTGAGGAAAAAGTGGTTTCTTTACTCCTTCATGTAAAAAAAATAAATTGTGAATTATTATGTTAAGACTAACTTTTTTGCTGTGTTATGTAATTTAGGCCATTATAATGCACTGTGGTGCTGTTTGTTCCTTGAGATTCTGAGAATATGTCCACCATCTCCACTTTAATAGTCTCTTGTTGTTCTCTTCAGTTAAGAAAGTTTTTGCTCCATGATGGCGTCAACAAGTTCAGGAAAGATCAACCCCTGCAGCACTGGTGCAGCTTTGAAGGAGGATTGTCACAAACAGGTAGAAAAGTTGGTCTTCTTCAAACGGCTGTCTTAAAACCCTCGGAGAAGCGGGCCATTTTGTTTAACGCAGGTTCTCCAGGGGGAGAATTTTATCACCACTCAGTTTTGTAGGTCAATAACCCCCTCCTGCAAGCCCAAAGCAATTTTAATCCCCACAGGGCTTTTGTCTGGGCCAGCAGTGTGTGTTATTTACGACCAGTTTTAGCTCTGGGCGGCACAGGGTTGACACAAAGAGATAATGGCACAAGGAGTTGGCTCACTAAGATATCCAGTTACAATTCCCAAGGACATTGCTGTCCCTTGGGACTGCTGTCATTCATTACTCCTTACTCGGCAGTGGTTATAGCCTGGCCAATGTGAGTCTACAGGCTTGTGGTGTATACAAGGGGTGAGGATTACAGAAAATCTTGGCTTTTTTGGCCCGTTGAAAAAAAATTATGACCATACTTGGAATATGTGGAGAATTTTTTCACCACGTTGCTTCCCTGAGGGTTTTAAGTTGTCACTTCTAAAAATGTATCCATCTGTGTGTTCACTTTCCCTTCCTTCAAAAACTTTGTCAAATGAACTGGTTGCACAACACTCACAGCTTGTTTTTGGACAACCACTTTATTTACAAAAAGAGTGACCTTGTGTATTCCAGGGTCTTCTGGCAGGCAAGATACTACTACACAAATTCAAGACTTATAAAAATAACTGCTGAACAAGTTGTGGGCTGTAACCCATGCCTGGCTCTGTTGCTCTTTTGTCTTGAACACACACACAATTTTAGAGTCCTACTCCTTGGCATTTCTGAGATATGACCCCCAAAAAATTAAGCCCCGCCCCTTCAAATTAATATTTTGTGTTTTTGAGCATTTTTACAAATGGAGAGAAGATAATTTTATGTAGCTACAATTTAATATACAGGGTATGTGGTATCCCAGCAACTAGAATCTACTGTCAAAAATAGCACAGCTCATTTGCATATTAAGGGTTAGGTCTTATAAAAATAACTGCTGAACAAGTTGTGGGCTGTGTACAACCCATGCCTGGCTCTGTTGCTCTTTTGTGAACATTATAATGTCACCACCCACATGTTACATACATGGTCTGTATATAATAAATGGCGAAATTCAAGGGGACATGGGGGGATTAAAACCCAGTACCAGTGACAAGGTCAGAGACTGTGGACCAATAAATCAGACAATAGACTCTTGTGCTTGTGGTCAGTTGTTTATCTTTGTATTTCACAGTGTTAACTGATATATACTAGAATGCCAATGTGTTTCTCTACTGTATTAAGGCTGCTGATTTTGTTGTAGTCAATTGTTGACTCACAATAGTAACAACACTCTCAGTGGATGTTATTTTGGAGTTTTGAATGAGTAACAATACAGCACCACAGTGGCCTAAATTGCATAACACAGCAAAACGTTAGTCTAAGCATATTCACAATTTTCTTTTACATGAAGGAGTAAAGAAAATATTGTTTTCCTTCTCACATAAGTAGACTGGATACAAAGTATTATTGGAAAAAATTGGTAAATCTGTCAGTAATGTCCGGCCGTCCCTCGTTGTCTATAAATCACTTAAAAATTGCGTTTTGGGGCATTTTTACAGTCGGACCGCTGTTCAGACCCCTGCCAAATATCCATGACAGGTTGGATTGGTCTATCCTTATATCAGGTCACACATATGCAACTAGTTTATAACCAAACGAAATATAAAAACAATCGGACATTTCACATAGGCACTAGGGGGGTCTCAAAAATGACAAAAAAGTCATTACAAGTGAAAAAATACTAGGTGTACTTAAATAAAAATCTGCCCATGAAGGAGTACAGAAACCATCTTTTATTTTATTATTTTTTTTCACATAAGTAGACTGGGTACAAAGTATTATAGGAAGAAATTTGTAAATCTGTCAGTAATGTCCGCGTCCCACGATGGCAAAAAACCACTTGAAATTGGCGTTTTTGGCATTTTTAAAGTTAAACGCATATTAAGACCCCTGCCAAATACGCATCGAAGTTGTGATTGGTCTATCCTCATAATATGTCACACAAATGCACCTAGTTTAGTGCCAAATGAAATATAAAAGCAATCGGACATTTCACATAGGCACTAGGGGGTCTCAAAAATGACAAAAAGTCATTGCGCATGCCAAAATGTAGGTTTTTAAAGACCTAACCCTTGATATGGCAAATGAGCTGTGCTACTTTTGACATAGATTCTGGTTGATGGGATACCAGATACCCTGTATTATTAATTTGTAGCTACATACTTCTCTCCATTTGTAGATATAGGCCTCTAAAAATGCTCAAAAACACAAAATATCAAATTGAAGGGGCGGGGCTTAATTTTTTTTCTCAGAAATGCCAAGGAGTAGGACTCTAAAATGTTGTGTATGTTCAAGGCACCATAGGGGATTGTTTAAAACATTTTTTTAAATGAAATCTGAGACGGAGCCTGCCAACCCATCAGGTGAGTTGGCACGGAATGACCCATAATTAGTTTCCCCTGCAGTTTGAGTTTGAGTTTCTTTAAAAGAAGCCATTATTATTATTATTTGCAAAAACATACACGATGTATGCCCAGATCGGCACAAGAGAACTTGATATCAACTGTCCACCGTTTCAGTGGTCTACCTCTGGACCTTGATAATTGGTATATAAGCCAGAAACAGAACAAATTTATAAAAATGCTGGTGCCAATAAACTAGTTTTTGAAGATTCAATCCAATAAAAAGTCACATACACGATGACGTCACAAATAGCGTACTGTCCGCCCATCTGTCTGCCCCCCTTTTTTTAGGGGGGGGTCAAAGATTGCCTTGCTCTATGCTCTAACTAATGCTCTAACCATGGATGTCGCCCGTCACCTGAAAATGTGCGCCACATAGTAACACACAAGAATGCTATTACAAATCCTTCTCCCTTCCAATCGCTGTTTGTTAACGTTTGACTCAAGAGGCGTTCTATAAGTAATATTTAAGCAATTTTGACAAACTTTGACCGAGGTCGTCTGGTAAGTTACCAGGTTTCATTCAAACAACTTTTACGTCAACTTTACATTTGTCTATTAAAATTATTTTGTCCGGTTTTAAAAAGCTAGTTCTTTACTCAACACTATTTCAATTCTATGCACGTGGGAAAGTGTTTTTCGACGTTTTTGTGTGTAAATGGTCACAGAAAATTAAAGAAGCAGACCACACGATCGACGGTCGACTTGGACCGTTCTGAGCTGAATGGTCAGTGTGTTGTTTACGTTTTATTCACACATGATCGAACACATTGACTGTTTTATTGTTGGATTTTATTTGAGGCTAGTGTTTCTTACTTACAAATTTGTTGGAGGTGTTTAGTTATTGTGGGACCACATTCACTGTGTGTGGCGGTGGAACCAATTCAATTTCAATGCTCTTTTGCTATAGTATAAATTAGTTCTTGCCGGTAAATTTTTGGTTAGAAAAAAAAAGTTATAAAATTCAATCTATTTTAGTCAATAGTCATAAAAATACATGCAATGGGTTATTAATAATTACTATTACTAACAACATTGAAGGTTTGTAAAGCAGTAATATTTACATGTATGTATAACTTTTATGTTTAGAGGCATGGTATAACTATAAGTCTGATTTATATCGTCAGGATGACAGCTTTAGTTGGCGGAGCACATTTTACAAAATATTAAAATTAAACAAAGCTGCTATCTGCTCATGTTTCTGGTCACAATGCAATAATGTGGATAGAATGTTCCTCTCGTCTTGGCTCAAAAAAAATGAAGCTTCATTGATGGGCATTATTCAAATTCATTTTTTATTTCAAAACTGCTTTTTAAAAATAGACAAACCATGGGAGAAAGTAGACCCTGCTTGTATAGTGCCAGTAAGTTGGGCGCTGTACTCCTCTTTTCTGACTTCGAACGTCAAAGATTAAATTTTTAAAATGAGGAGCTACTGGGTTTAGAGTAGGGAGAAAGAATTGTTGTTACATTGTAAATGTAACTTTTTTAGCACTTGTATTTTGTCTTCAATTTTTACTATTTTTTTTAAGGTGTAGGGTTGTCACTTTTTCATTCACTTTACAGTTGAAAAAAGGAGAACAGTAACAAACAAATGGGTCTCATAGTTTAAAGGAACATTACAGAATTGGTTTTTGCTAACAAAACAGTTGCTGGCAGTGTAAGCACTTTATGTAATCCACCATATACATAAACTGACAAACCTGTAGAAGTTTGAGATCGATCGGCCATTTGGGTCACGAGAAAATAGTGAAAAAGGGATCACACATTTGCAAGAAATTATATTCAACAAATGAATAAAACGCTCACTGAGCGATAAACTCCAATCGGAAAATTAGTTTATTCATTTCTCATCAAACATGGCATTTCAGACAGAAATATTTCATGGGATGTTTTCTACTATCATTATCATTAGACCGTGTAAGTTTTATGTAAATCTGTGATCAAAAAGTATATTTTACAAGTTTGTTTTCTTACCAATTCTGTAATGTTCCTTTAAATGTACCGGTAGCTCTGCATACCCCATGCATTTGAGCACTTTTATATTTGCCCTTTTGATAAATTACTGAGCAAGAACTGTGTATTATTCTATTATAAGTAAGTGGCATGCAAATATATTCCCCAAGAAATGTAGACAGGAATTAAACATAGGCCATGGTCTTTGTTGCCTTTGTGCCCCCTCCAAAGTTTCTCATGGACTTAAAAATGTTCCAATGTCAAGTGCCCTTTGCAAAATTTAAATGGCTGACCCTGTCAAAGATGAAATTCGAGGCCTGTCTTTTATAATATCTGTCTCACTTTCTTTGAAATGGGTGACAGTTGTGAACCAAAATATCAAAAGAACCTCAACTAAGTATTATTTAGACCTGCTTCAAAAGCAAACACTGTCGTAGAGTTCCTTCTTCTCAGGAGAAACAGTTCATGACTGTTGTCCCTCATTTAGTTTCCATTGCAAATAAATTATGTTTATACACAGCAACATTCCGACATGACCCTCATGATCGACATGACATTTGTCCAGAAAAAAATATCCAATTTGGCAGTTTGTTATTACCAGACTGCTTTTCAGTATTGCTTTGTACATACGATTATCTTGTTAATCTGACACTTCACTTTGTAACCTCGACAGTTGTTGATTGAATCTCCCTTTAACTTCTCATGTTGCAACTCTGCTACAAAACATCACTCAAGTTTCACTTGTGACATTTGAGGAGGGCTTAGAATGGGAAACTGTAGATGATTCTTCACCTGGTCAATTGTTGGTTTACATTGATGTACGTTGTGGCAGGAGAACTTTATCTGACTATTACGTGGTTCAATTACTGTCGTGTTTCTTAGTACCATATTGTGCACACATGCCTCCAATACGACCATGAGGATGAAAGTTATAGTTTTACTCAGAAAGATATTTAGAAAAGTGATTAATATCATCGGTAATTTCAAATTTTTAAAAGCCATAAAACCCTGATTTTTGGGGGTACATACTTGGAAATCAAAGAAAATATCAAACAGTACTAAGCAAACAGGAAGTCTTATTTGTGTATCATTCTCCACCTGTGCAGTAAAACATTAACAAATTCTTATCCCAGATTGATCTCTTTTAGATAAAAAGCAAATCCTACATTGATCACTTTTAGATAAAAATAATTTTCCGATTAATCACTTTAACTACAGATAAGAATTCTGGATTGATCACTTTCAGATTGAAAGTGATAATTTGTTTATTGGATAGATAACATTCTACGACACTGTGCCTATCAAACATTGTTTGAGAACCTGATTTTTTTAGGCCATAAACAAAAATAGGGTCCTCTAGCATTGTTCCTTTTCAGTTTGTGTAAGTCAGGAGTCCCAGCCCCCTCCCCCTCCGAACCTTCTCCAATCAGTCAATACAATAACACCATCAACTGTATTGCCTGCAATCACCATGCATGTAATGCTCGCGAAAATAGGCTGGCACCCAGACTACAACATAAGACAAGAATTATATATAACAATTATAATATCAATTAACACTTTATTTGTAAGTAAAACATGGACTTGTTTTATTATGAGTAATTTAAATACAAAGTAATCAGAACTGAAATGAAAAACTGCGATGGTAAAAGTGGATCAACCTCTAACTACAATGAGTACTTCCCTTCACACAAGTTATTTATTCTTTTGTAGATACTGAAAGACATAATTTATGGTTTAATCCTTTCTTTTAGGTGATCATCTCAAGACGATTTCCAACCATTCCAAGGGAAACATTTCAGTGACTGATGATAATTTACTTTGATTGAATGGAAGACGTATCACCTTAGACAGCTACTAACATTTTGCAAAATGAGTGATATCTCGAATGAGATTCTGGAGGACAGTGATACCAAAGTCACTCAATCTAACAACAATCATCCAGAAGCCGGTTCTGATAACCATGGCTGTATTGTCTCATGGGGCTGCGGAGAGTTTGGACAGCATGGCCAGGGTAACACCAACAACATCAACCCAGAGGACTCGCTCATCAGTAACTTTTATGAAAAAATCAAATCGAGTGGAAAGTCAGCAGAGATTTCTTCAGGACAAGCTGTGAAAGGGTTGAAGGCATTTGCGTGTGGAGCCAGCCATACTGTAATTGTGACAGGTAGGTTTGTGTTGAAGGCAACGTTGATTTCTTGTATTAAACTCAATTTTCTGTGAAGAGTTTTTTAAGAGGAAAGAGCAAATCTGAGATTATTTGAGATAAAGAAGTTCAAAAATGAGTATTAAACAGTAGTGCACGTACATGTGCATACTACACAACAATGGTTAAAGGGATGATTTCAGGTTAATGCTTAGAAGAGGTTGAAATTCTATCCAACCACGACAATTTGAAGTTTCTTCATGAAACCAGCCTGTCAAACTTTCGTTCCAAATAGTGCTCAGATTCTGGAGAAAACATTGTATGTTACATTCATGTTACTTTCTGTTTTGTGCAAAACACAACATAACAATTACAATTTATAAGTTGTTATTCCATCAGATCATAGTGCACATAATACAAAAGTAAAATGGATGAAGGTGAGTCTTATGAGCTTCACGAAAAAGAGATTAACAAACAGATTCTCTAATGACAGGAGGAAGATTGTTCCCAATCATTTGGTCCAGCTACCCTGTATGCTTTTGACCCAGAACTTTGTTTGCGTAGGGAACATTTAAGTGAGAGATATCAAGTGTGTTCTGAAGAAAAGGAGAAGTTTTGTTCAAGCATTTATAAACAAAAAGAGCAAGTTTAAAATGAATGCAGACAGGTGCTTCCTTTTGATTATTATTGTTAATTAGAGAACTTACAAGTACATGTATTGAAATTAGTGCAATCCAGAAAGAAAGATAGAAATTAATGTGTAATATTAAAAATCAATTATCCATGATTGTTTATTTTCAGATACTGATGAGATTTATACATGGGGCAATGGCAACAGTGGCCAGTAAGTACATTTACTGTAGACAGGATGATTATTTTCCAATTGCCTAAAAATCACTTGTTCTAAAATAGCACAAGAGACTTTCAATAGGCTTTTCTCGGATGATATTTGAAATAAATACCACTTTAAAATGGACCACTTTTAGCTGAAAGTACACTTGCTGAAAGTTTTGTTGTGTAGGTTACGGACGGTTGATGTGGTTGGACATACTTGGATGACATACAACCCAAGGGTCTGAAAATAGACTGTCCAATATAGCTGATCAATTGAAAAAATTGTGTGTTTAAATCGTTCACTTACAAAACAACTCACTTGAGAATGATGGATAAGGCAGGATGTTTAAATACACCTGGGGCCCCACACATAGTGTTAGCCAGAGGGGTGTCTGGGACGCGTTTGGACACCCTGTTTTAAATTTGGACACCCTGTTTTATCTGTCATTAACACGTAAATGTATTGTAAGTGAACAATTTGGACACCCAGTTTTTAAATTTCCATCAAATTTGGACACTCTTTTACTACACCATCCTGGCTAAAACCTTGGCCCCACTAGCTATCTCTATGATCCAACACCTCCTCTCCACTTCACCCTTCCCACTCTGTGAATCTCAGTCAATACAACTTTTGTTTTGTGTGCCAGTTTGCCGATACTTAAGAATGTATACTTTAATGCTATACAATGCTTAATTTGTCAGACTTGGTTGTGGAGACAAAGAGACACATCTGACACCCCAGAGGGTTGACCTACCTAGTGAAGGCAAACTATCACCCATCAAAGGCATAGCTTGTGGGAGTCGTCATACCACACTGTGGTTAGAGAACGGCATATGCTTCAGCTGGGGAAATAACTTCTATGCACAGCTTGGATATGATTTCCGAGTAGAGAACTATAAAGATAATCAGGTATGTTGGTTGTGCGTTGTATACAATTGTGTTACACAGTGGTGTAACTGACTGTAACTGACCCCCTCCCCCCGCTCCGAACCTTTCCTCCTCCCCCCCCCCCCATTTAGAGCAAAAAAGGACACAAGTGAATGGTTCAATACATCAAAGCCCCTCCCACCTCCACAGGAGAAACAAAATAAGTAAAATGTACTTGCCCCTGGTTACTCCCTCAAATGAAAATGTCTAGTTATGCCTCTGCTGTTAAACTGATTCAGACAAATCAAATGAATGGCTCGCTGGGTTCTCACCAGAGTTAAAGGATTGCAATGCTATATAAGTTTGTCACAACCAAACTGGACCCAACAATACAGAAAAAAGGAAATATAGGCCTACTAATCTAGAGAGTCACCACAAATAGGAATTTGAACTAAAAAAAGTGACTGTCTTGAGATTCCTGGCTTACTTATCAAGGCATCAATTGAGACGTACATTTTGATAAATCCAAATGTGGGTCATGTCTCTCTTGCAGGCTGCTCGTCAATATCTGCTACTTTGCTTGGCTAGAAAAAACATCTGTGATGAGGTATTCGGAATTATGGCATGGGACATTCGCGCAAAATGTTGCTGCTTTTTGTTCTTAACATTTTGCTGCATGTGCTAATAACTTTTCATAACTTGAAATTGAAAGGGAAGGTACAACAGTTATTGGACTGATAACTTAGGACCAGAGTTCTTTTTTCTGATTGAGTTGTCAAGGAAATCTCTGAATGCTCATTTGGCAAATGAAATAGAACATCCTGTATCAATCAATCTGAAGTGATTTCATTTCTTAATCATTCTGATGTTTCTTAAATTTTTTTGAAAAATAAGATGTGCAGATTATGAATAGACCGATCCATTCAGCTCCTCCCCCTTTACGTATTGACAAACCACAGCCTTGGCTACGCCACCGAAAGTCCAACAAAAGTCCGAAAATCTCAAATCCCAATAGAAAAGTAAACATGTGTGCACGCGTATTTAAAGCATGCACACTTATGTCGCGAGTGCGGCAACTCGTACACCAACTCATACACCAACTCGTACACCAACTCGAACACCAACTCGTACACCAACTCGTACACCAACTCGAACACCAACTCGTACACCAACTCGTACACCAACTCGTACACCAACTCGAACACCAACTCGAACACCAACTCGTACACCAACTCGTACACCAACTCGTACACCAACTCGTACACCAACTCAAACATCAACTCGTACACCAACTCGTACACCAACTCGTACACCAACTCGTACACCAACTCGTACACCAACTCGTACACCAACTCTTACACCAACTCAAACATCAACTCGTACACCAACTCGTACACCAACTCGAACACCAACTCATACACCAACTCGTACACCAACTCGTACACCAACTCAAACAACAACTCGTACACCAACTCGTACACCAACTCGTACACCAACTCGTACACCAACTCGTACACCAACTCTTACACCAACTCGTACACCAACTCGTAGACCAACTCGTAGACCAACACGTACACCAACTCGTACACCAACTCGTACACCAACTCGTACACCAACTCGTACACCAACTCGTACACCAACTCGTACACCAACTCGTACACCAACTCGTACACCAACTCGTACACCAACTCGTACACCAACTCGTACACCAACTCGTACACCAACTAGGACACCGACTCGTACACCGACTTGTAGACCAACTCGTACACCGACTCGTACAACGACTTATACACCAACTCGTACACCAACTCGTACACCGACTTGTACACCAACTCGTACACCAACTCGTACACCGACTTGTAGACCAACTCGTACACTGACTCGTACAACGACTTATACACCAACTCGTACACCAACTCGTACACCAACTCGTACACCAACTCGTACACCAACTCGTACACCAATTTGTACACCAACTCGTACACCAACTCGTACACCAACTCGTACAACGACTTATACACCAACTCGTACACCAACTCGTACATGTACACCAGCTCATACACCAACTCGTACACCAACTCGTACACCAACTCGTACACCAACTTGTACACCAACTCGTACACCAACTCGAACACCAACTCGTACACCAACTCGTACACCAACTCGAACACCAACTCGAACACCAACTCGAACACCAACTCGTTCACAGTGGTGATGCAGTCAATGCTGTGATTGGTCAATGTGTTAAAGGGGGTGGGGCTTAATGGATCGATTTATTGTCAGACATCAAACTTTTTCAAGGCAATGTGCAGTTCAAAGAACTATGAACAGCAAGTTATTAAATGACAACTTTAGCATTTAATAATGTAAAACAATATTACAAACTAAGAGTTTTTATCAAAAACATGAGTAAATGTTTTGAAGAATCTTCCAGAAAAAAGTTTTTCCACAAGGTCTGTCTTTGGTACTAAATTATTTTTAGTTTTAATCATGTTTTAAAATTGTTGTATCTTTCCTTTTTTTTTAACTCCTTTTTTAATGGGCATGGTACTTTTGATTTTATACTTTCCTTTTTAACCTCAAGCACACCAGATTATAAAGAGATATTAATAAGGTTATACTTTACAAAGGTCATATTCTTGGTTTGCACATTTCTGTATAGATCTAGTAACAATATCAAATTCTTCACCATTAATTACTCATTTGCTTGCCTTAACAAACCCACAGATGGCCTTTCTGAATGTTACTCAGTTCAACCTGTAATGGACACCTAAACAATGTCATAAACTCTTATAACAAAAGTAATTTTTATGGAGGATGCTTTACCATAGAGAAATCTCTGTTCAAGACAATGGTAGCATTCTTTATAGAAACGTTGAGCTGTCGGGTGGCTTGTTCTTTTCACAGCCAATGCATCAAATGGAAGATATTTTGTTGTGCTACTCAACCCTAGGAAAGTAGTTCTTTCACTGTATAAGGCTTTAACACGTTGACTGCCAGTCATTATATTCGTAGTGCGTTCCCATTTGCCAAGTGGGATGCGCATGCGCACATAAGTGCGTGCGATGTGCATGCGCGCATACCAAATAGGTACTAGATACAAAAAAGAAAATTAACATGCACATTCTAAGGTCGATGTCCTCACCACTGCCAGAAGCGTATGTGTTGCGTGCTCAGTGATGCAAGAGTATTTAAATAACATTACAAAGCCCTTTCAATCACTACGAGTATACTCGTAGTGGCAGAATCTGTCTAACCTGTTACTACGAATATACTCGTAGGTGGCAGTCAACGTGTTAAGGCCTACTGGTGGTTGTGTTTACTTGCAAACATATCTATTGAATTACAAGTTCTACAGAGATGTTATTACTGACAATCAAATTTTCAAAATGAAGTACCGGTATTTGAAAATTTCTGTGTGTTAACTTTGTACCCCCTTTATTACCATGATGATTCTCTCTGTTTCAATGCATGTCATTTATGACACGTCATTTATGACAAACTTATTTATAACTGAGTTTTATAACCAAACTAAATAGTTGCTGTCTACAAACAAAATGAAAGAACATTGCTGTTTGCTTAAAAACTTAATCATGCGTTGTGATGAAATATTTTGGTTTTCATGAGGATTGGAATGAAATAAAGTCTTTCCGAAACCAAGGATTTACAATCTCTTAATACATTTGTAGACTGTGCAAGGCTCATGCTCGTGCGTATCAAAAACGAAAACTAGATTTTTTGTGTGAAATCAAATTTTCTTTTTAAATTTTACAATTCTTGAAAACCAAAATACCCATAGCAATTTGTTCTAATACTTGTAATTTGTTAGAATTAACAATGAAATAAAATTAAAACTTGGGAAGGGGATGCTTTTTTTTTTTAGAAACCCCACTTGCATAGTCGATTGAAATCAATTTCTTTTGATAGTTTCAAATTGCAGGTGCTGATTAGTGCTGACGCTTTACCCTTTGGGTAAAAATAACAATAGATTAATTGTTTTCTAATTAGTCAAAGTGTTCTTAATGGTTGATAACATTTGCACTCAATGATTGATTTTAAAGTGATGGACAGAAAATGAGCAGTATTTGAAGAAAATGTTACATGTATTACAGTGGATCCACACTTTAGTGGATGTACTAAACGGTAACAAAACTGTGTAATCGTCTTCTTCATAAATCAATACAATACTAATTTAATCAGTCATGCTGATATTGTTTAAAAAACATGTTTATATAAGGCAAAACAGGTAGTCATGACATTTTGAATTATTATTCAAATTTGTAAGCAATTTTTTCAAACAGTCCGGCACATAATTATTTCGTTATTAATAATGTAATATCTGTATTATTTTTGCTGACAGGTATTGCCTCATATATTAAGTCCCATTGCACATCATAAAGTCAAGCAGATAGCCTGTGGGGAGAAGCACACCATGTTCTTGTATGATACGGGTATGGTGGCTGTATGTGGGTGAGTAATACCTCCATTTGATATATCAGTCCCAGCTGTAGGGGTATCATGAATGTACCCAGGGGTGATTGGGGTTGGGGGAAACATTTGTTACTGCGATGATACAGGTGTAGTGGTTTCATATTGGATTATTATTATCTCAATGAGTATCTATTACTCCCTACAGGGGTATCGTGATTATACCCATGGGTGATCAAAGTACTGAGGATTGGTACAGGTAAAGTGGCTGCACCCCAATGGGTATATCGGTTCCCATGGAGGTACCAAGATATGATTAAACAGGGCACACATTGTTGCCTCTTTTTGTTGAAGTATTGGCCAATGCTGCAACCTGAGAACTGTGCCTATTAAGGTATAATAGCGCCCTCTGTTGGTTTAGCAGTGAGTCAGTATAAAGAAGGCTGTGATGGTCTAAGGAAACACAGGAAAAACACTTTAGACTACACTATAGAGAGATTTCACTCAGGAATAAAAACAAGCCAATGATTTATATAATTATTTCTATACAGATGTAATGGCTTTGGACAGCTTGGATCAGGTGACCTAGCGGAGCGAGTTTCACCCAAGTCTCTGGAGTCACTAGAGGGGGTAGTTTACATTGCCTGTGGGGCAAACCATAGTTTAGTGGTTACAGGTAATCTACACTATAAAAGCAGTAACTTGTGCAATCTTGGGTTTGAATTATGCCATCTTGGGTTCGAATCAAGCCATCTTGGGTTTAAATCAATCCATCTTGGGTTTGAATCATGCCATCTTGGTTTGAATCAAGCCATCTTGGGTTTGAATCAAGCCATCTTGGGTTTGAATCATGCCATCTTGGGTTAATTTGAATCAAGCCATCTTGGGTTCGAATCAAGCCATCTAGGGTTTGAATCATTCGATTTTGGGTTTGAATCATGCCATCCTGGGTTTGAATCATGCCATCTTGGGTTTGAATCAAGCCATCTTGGTTTGAATCAAGCATCTTGGGTTTGAATCATGCCATCCTGGGTTTGAATCAAGCCATCTTGGTTTGAATCATGCCATCTTGGGTTTGAATCATGCCATCTTGGGTTTGAATCATGCCATCTTGGGTTTGAATCATGCCATCTTGGGTTTGAATCAAGCCATCCTGGGTTTGAATGATGCCATCCTGGGTTTGAATCATGCCATCTTGGGTTTGAATCATGCCATCCTGGGTTTGAATCATGCCATCTTGGGTTTGAATCATGCCATCTTGGGTTTGAATCATGCCATCTTGGGTTTGAATCATGCCATACTGGGTTTGAATCATGTGATTTGGGTTTGAATCATGCCATCTGGGTTTGAATCATGCCATCTCGGATTTGGACTGTGCCATCTTGGGGATTGATCTCGCCATTTTGGATTTTGGTGGGTTATGATCGAGAGGTCTGGCGAGGTCCTTGATGCGGTGAACGCTCACCCTAACTGCCGTATTACAAGATGCCTGGTTGGCCGATTCAGACAAACCTCCTGATTGGTTGAACGTGCTGACTCCATCTTGGATGCTGACCCCCGACCTCCAAAATGTTTTTATGGCTTTCCTTTCCTTGCCCTTTCCCCTCTGAAAGCGTTCTTTTGGTCGGTTGACACTATGGCTATCATAAGTGATCCTGGGTTGAGGTGGGTGCCAGATTCCATGAACACTACCCAACTGCCGTGTTGCGAAATGTCTGATTGGTTGTTTCACACAGACCTCCTGATTGGTCAGCAATAACCTCTGTGATGCCAGTGCAGCTCATTTAGAGACAGAGGGTGCAATCATTTATCTTCATTATACTGATAATGGAGATCAATGATTGCAACTCAATCTGAAGGTTGCACTATTTAGCCAGGACGATTTCACATCTTTGGAAACACAACTCCTTTGTTAATAGCCATTCAAAAAAAGATGTTCTGATTGGTCGTATGAACCGTCACGCGGGTTTATTTAGTACATTTTGAGTGGTCATGAACTGTCACATGGGTTTATTGACGTACCCTTAAATGAACCATGTTAGATTGGTCGATAATGTTTAAGACTATTAAGAAATGGATTGTTTAAATGTGTCAAACACTAGCTTTTTCTCTACCCTGATGCTAGTTCAGTTTTCTTCTAATGCTAAGCCACATGGATGTACCCCTTCCAGTTTCATTTTTTTACATTTTCTCTTTTTCATCAAGAATTATTGATTGCATTGTTTTACCCCCAAACAAAAGGGTGTTTATGAATGGTTTATAAATTCAAGGGTTGGTCTTTACTAGGTATCAAGGCCTGTATAGTCTGTCACTATGCAATCTATATTTATCCTCTGGTAAAACATCTACATTAAGCTCTTATCCTTAGTACAGCATTCCATGTGATCATAATTATCCAATTAGATTGTCTTATTTATGTAAGGTTTTGCTTACTGTAGCTTAACTCCTGAACAACAATGAAGAGACTGAAACTCTGTGTGTTGACCCAGTTTCATTTATTATTTTTATAAGGAAATAATGTGTGCATGTTCTAAACTTCCTGTTGATCTACTATTGTGATCGTCGCAGGAATAACTCTTGAAAAGAACAGAAGTTGAACAACCTCCAACCCCCATTCCACTGCTTCAAAGAAGGAAAAACACCCCAAGGGGATTTCTCTTTTAGATCTTAGCTTTAAATATACACCATCTCCCCAAGATACTGTGGAATTGAACAAAAGCATCAGACCTTGCACACTTAACTCAACTTTTTTTCTATCCACTTTTTTATTTTGTATTCTTTTTTTTTTCTTCTTTGTAGACACTGGGGAACTTTTGGCGTGGGGTTTGGGTCGAGCATGTGGTTATCGCCGTCAGGACATCTTACTGCCAGTTCGCATGATGACTCGTCAGAGTAACGTGGTCATGGCTGCTGGTGGCTCTGCACATTCAGTGGCTCTAACAGGTAAGTCCATTGTCTTCACAATCTTGCTGCCACGTGTGTGGTCGCCATATTGACTGGAAATGATCTGTCGCATGAGGGCGCTGTGTTATCACGCTGATTTTGGATAACTAAAAAACTTTTCCCCACAGCTCTATTCAATTGAAGCTTTTACCGTGTCGTCCCTTCAGAACTAAAACCCCTTACTCATTGATCCATCAAGTTTGATTGACATAAACATTTCATTGCTTTATCTGGAATTGTATTAAACGTGTTTCATGAAGGCAGGTTTTTGTGATATATACTCATCACAGTTTACCGATGAATTGTAAACCCCTTTTCAAAATGAAAAAAACTAAAGGTAAAAGGTTCAGTGTCAATTCAAAGACAGGTCTGTGATTTTTCATTTTGTCAAGGATCTCTCTTTCTTTGGCTTCAAATGTACTTGAAAATGATTGAACTTGCCATCAGGAAGGAAAGACCAGTTTTTCAGTTATTATATTTGAATAGTGTGTTTACACTGGCAGTTCAGTTTTTGTTTCTTCTTGGGGCCACCACTCGGTTTTTAGGATTTTGTTCTTTTGTACAATCAAACCCCTGTAAGATTACTTGCAGTCTCAAAAACTTGTCGTAGCACAATTTGTAGACGAAGACCCATTCTCCATGGATTATCACAGTATTGGTATCACACAGCATCTCTTGTACTATGCAGCCAAAATATGAACTTTCTGATAACTGCTATTTCCAGGCACATTAATAATAATAATTGCACAAGATTAATGCTAATATTATCTCATAATTGATTCCTTGGATAATTGCCCTACCAGCAGAATGACTGGAATGTTAAGATAATCCTTCCTAATCCCTTTTTATGTCTCATCTTGCCTCAGACAACATCTTGTCTCAGACAATGAATATTTTATGGATATAAAGTACATGTAATCCCCTCTAAAACATCATACTGCTGTTTATAGTAGGAGTACCCTGTGTGTTGCAGCTAATTTTATCCTGAAACATTTCCCATGATTTCCCAATAGTCTAAAGTGTGTCTATCAGTAAATGTGCTCACTTTCTACTCAAACAAAAGAGGTTACATGTATAAAACTGTTAATAATGTTTGAATGAGTGACAAACCAGTCTACTATCATTTCACCTTTTAAATAGTTGATTAAATTTTATAAATATTAATACTGAATAGGCTTGTTGCTTTTGACTTGAAAACAAATTCAAAGATTGAAAATTTCTCCTGATGAGGCGTGTCGTTGCCGAGTGGTCTAGTTCCCCGGACCCAAGCTCTGGTGTTGTCAGCAGCAGAGGTGGGTTTGAATCCCAGTCATGACACTTGTGCCCTTGAGCAAGGCACTTAACCATAATTGCTTTGTAAAAAACTTGGGAAGGTAGTGCGTTCTGCTCTACCAGCCAGGCTCCTAGTGGATGATACCCATGCCTACATCCTTACGGACTGTGAAGGGGGTAACCCTGTTTCAGCCCCAGGAGTAGGTGGCAATGTGCCCTGGTTACAGTTGATTTGGGTCGACAGCCAAAATCAGTGCAGTGTAGCCCTCACCTTGAAGTGGCCGTCCGGCTTTGTGAGTTAGGCGATATTTCATTTAAAAAAACTTTTTTTTTCAAATGATGATTCGTCCCAGCAAACTGAACAGATAAAAACATCTTATATTTTATGATATTAATCACAACCAAACTTCTATCCCTGTGAATATTTTGATTCCAAAAGAATTTTACTAGGCTCAATTCCTTATTGTTCGTCTCATGGGAACCTCCCTTGTGAGTGTACATATTTGATAGAGTTGTTGCATTAGTCATGAGTTTTAGTTTATGGTACATGATCAGGTGGGACTCTTTACCTGACTGAACACACTAATCCTATAATCCTACCCCTTTTGCTGCTAGTCCTGCCAAAGAACAAAACAATTACAGTTTGTTGCTCACTTCCTATAGGTACCTGTAGGGTACACCTACCTGTATTATTCAAAGGCAAATCTGTATTCATTCCAGGACTTCAATGTAAAAAAAAAAAATATGCTTTGATGAATGTGTGAAAAGTTGGATCACAGTTGGTACTTTTGTTGTTTGATGTGAATGGAAGAAATCTTGTGGAGAGTTCTATTTAGGAAACCACATGCGATTCTTAGTTTGATGGAGTTGTTTCTTTCAATGGATGATTTTATTTGTTAGACTACCACCGGCTTATTTTGATAGAGGCCAAGCTTTATGAGTTGTTTTTTATAATTGCTCTATTGTTTAATTATCTGCCATTGTTCCTTTCGTAGTTCAACAGACCATTCTACTCAATATAAGTCAATATTTCATCTGGAACATAAAAAACATGTACACACAAACATTAGCAATGTAGAATCTTTTATAGAAGCTAAATTGTGGAGTGGGCGGTCGCATTCAATACTTCCTTTCAACTCTCCCACAGACTCCTAGCTCTCATTTAACAATACAAGAGAATCAAGAGTTCTGGTGGTGGTTGTAGTGGTGGTGGTGGTGTCTGTGTGTTGGGGGTGGGGTGCATTGCTTCTATTGGCTCATCCAAATGGTCTAACTGTGTAATCAAAAATTGTCATTGATCCAAACTTAGAGCCACAGTCTTATGCTGAAAAAAAAACCGATAGGCAATCCAACAAGTAGGCCTAATATGCCTACATGTGAAGTTTTTTCCAGAGTTGAAATATACGTAATACGTAGGTCAGTCTTCCGTAAATCATTTGTACCCATTTTGTAAATGTTATGCTAATGTATGATGTAATGTTTGTTTGGTTGAAATTGCTGTTCAATTAAGGAGCATGAAGCTTCCTCAATAATTAACAAAGTTATTCAATTATCCCTTTCCTGCTCATAGCAAACAGTAAGCACACACTGACAAACTAACGAGCTGCTTTTGTACTCGGCGTACTTCATTTAATGACTGTACAAAAATGTTAATTCATAACTAACAACACTATGGAAAAATGAGAAAACATCAAAGCAGACCTTGAACTCTGTCTATGAAATGGAACATAAATGTTCCCATAAATGAAGGGTAAATTAGGGACATGATAACATTGTTATTAGATATCTGTACTTGTTGATTGGTGTCCCCTTCCGCAGTAGGGCATCACTGCTAAAACAGGGAGCAATCCACTGGTGATTGCCTCGGATGATCGATTTAAATCAAGAACCAATCTCATTGGTTGTTACTATGACATTTCTTGGGATCTGAAACAGCTGTAGTCTTTGGATATGTCCTGACTAATACAAGAATGAGTCGTAAGAGAGCCGGGCAACTTTTCCAATGACATTTAACATGCGTGTAATTATTCCCTGTTTGTTTAACAATCATCATTTACAGACTTGTTAGTGTACCAACAAGGGGATTGAAGGCATTGATTAGTTTAAAGGTACTGCAGCTACCCCAAGCCAGTATCTACAAGAGAGCAATTAACAATACAGACTACCTTTGTTTTCCCCCGGTAGTCAGACGTAGAATATTTCATGATTACACCAAGGTTTAAGATATAACAATTCATCATCTTGAGTATTGTTCAACATCATGTCCTTTAAAGGAGCTTACCAGTGTTGGTGGCAACCAGGGCCCTGTTTTTATCAAGGAAGAAATTTCATGCTAAGCAAATTTTTGTGCTTAGCAGCTCTATGAAATTGGGCCCTGGCCCAGTTTGGTACAGCTGAGACTCTCAGCACAACTTATAAACAATGTCAATTACATAGATTTGTTGCTGCAGCTTTAACTAATCATTAAACAGGTTATAAAAATAAAATAAAAACTCCAGTGGTTGTATTAGTAGTCAAGTAAAAAAAATCATCATTACGATATAAAATAGCTTTATACACAAATAATCTTTGATGTATAGAAATGTTGCATTCATATTATTATCAAACTACGTTGATCCGATGTTCATTTTATCGTTGACATCAAATGGAAGGTAAATGTGACCATGCGGTATACTCAAGTAGTTCCAGCCATGACCGTTCTGCTATTAAACTTAACATGCCCCAAATTGGGCATAAGCAGTACCATCATTTTCAATGGGTCTATGTTTAAAGTTGTTTACAATATTTGTAGAGGGTTGGAATGAACTATTTCCATATAATACATTGTGTACAGAATGACGTTATACTGCATGAAATGAGTGGTGATATTTACTTGAAGATGAAAATGAGTAGCCTTTAATTTAACCTCAAGGACGAGGAACAGCAAATGTTTACTGCTTTTTTCTGCTCGTTAATGACATCCTCCAATTTAATCATACAGCGCTCAAGGTTGGGTCGTGTTTGTATATTTTTTTTATAAGGATCCTCTTCATTTTATGACAATTCTTTTTTTTTTATCATCTTTGGTTAAATCAATAGTTGATTTTATGGTGTAAATGTTTTGACAGAGCTTAAAATCATGACAGTAAATGAAGCAGTTCTAAGTAACCATGGCATGATACACCACTGGATTTCAGAAACATACGTCCATTCAAATTGTTGAGTTTTCATCGAACATACATTGCACTTTATAGAGAAGGTTAAAGAGATTTAACCACTACCAGCTAATTGTCAAGACTGATACATAATGGGCTTGCATTTTGTCTCCATTTTCTCTTATTGCCTTCAAACTGTCTGAAAAGGTGTAAATTTATTACATGGGAAAATAGACATAGCCCTCTAGTACCCAAACTTCTACTTATTTGTTTGTGACAATAAAGAGAGTCTGTAATTCCCCTAAAGTAAATGTAACACTCAGCGAGTTGACAGGGGTCTTGGCTCCAGACCAGGAGGGGACCACTCCACATGTTCAAGATGTTTCATATTTGGACCCCTGGATACAACTTGATTTAAAAATTCAAACTGTCCAGGCTTTGAGAAGCATACAATTCCATAAAATCTACCAGTGAAAACCTTATTGAATTACATTGTTCATAGATTGAAATCCAGCATTCTTTTCTGATAGTTTTTTTTTGTAATTCGATTCAGTTTTATTTCATCACAATTTAGCATTTTGAAAGTCATTTTCCAGGTGTGCCTGACAATACAATTTACTGCAGCTTAAAGGGCAACAAATAGTTAAGAAATCACGAAAAAGTCACAAATCTGGCAAAAGAGCAAAAGTTTGTAAAGTAACCAAATTCGCTATGTACATGTAAGTTTACATCCAGTGACATCATGTCACCAATAGTGATAAATTACACAATCCTTGAAAACTTAGAATATGAAGCAGTGGCATCTCTGTATGAGAATGTGATGAATGGAAACATGTTGATTATTCATGGCAGACTGATTTACAGTAGTGTCCAATTTCAGGATTCATTTCAAGGAAGTGTTTCTTTTTAGGGGGTGGGGGGTTGTTTACCAGGGGAATTCATCACATTTTTTTAGTCTTGAGAAACACATGTTGCAAATTTTTTGTTTTATCAATGTGTACTTTGCCCACACACATCAGAAGCAAGTTGTTTCTGTGCTTAACTAATAAGTGAAAATGGAACCAGTCTCTTAAAGCCTCATTAGGAGTAATCCGTTATCTTACCATAAATTTGAGTAGATTTGTATATTTCTTTCAAATGTTTGAAAAGCTTTGCAGCGAAAGTTTGTTTTCCCAAAGCTACCCAGTGGTTGATGTGAGTGCAAACTGATAAGTTTGAAAGCCATTAGTACAGTGCCCTGTGTTGACAGATATAATCAGCTAGGTAATGAGTTAAAGGAAAGAATGAACTCATCATCCCAACGCAAACAAGCAATGTGTTCCTAACCTAGATTAGAAATTGCTGCTTGAAAAGTACAACACTCAGGATGTGGTGTTAGATTTTAAAAGTTAACACGTTACCCATGTAATCAATACTTGGTCCTACAAATCAATTCATGCCACCGGCGACAAACTTTAAATCCCCCCTTGAAAAAAAAGCTAAATAAATAAATACAAACAATTTTTTTTTTCATCCGAGTTTGTTCTAGTGACCCAATTTGTGTGTAGAAATTGATAGCTTTTTTTCTATTCCATTGTTATGAATTATGAATTGTGTATACTTCCATTTAATTGTTTTCTTAGATATTGGATTATCCTTGATTTATTCATTTTAAACTGTCCATAGAAAATATAATAACCCAGGTATGGATTACCCATTTTAAAAATCTGCTTGAGAAAAACAGCCAGTTGATAGACAACAAAGATCATCAATGACTTTTAACTTGAATCTAATCCAAAGCCCCTTTTAAAAGCTGCTTGATAAAACAATTTTTTTCCCCCACACAACAATGATACATTAATGTTACAACCAGAGATCATTAATGACTTCTAACTTGAGAGCCATCGTCAATCCAAAGTCCTTGTATTTTTCCTAAATTCTAGGCCATGATTGTCATCAAAACCTTGCCAAAACACAGTGAAAAGCTAATGCAGCAGAAATGAAGATGCAGAAATAAAACCTCAGATATGTGCCGAACTACTTGCACATTTAGCGTGTTATTAATTATGTTGGCTTGCTTTTGTGGCAATTTGAAAATATTTTGTCCACATGTTGAAGTTTCTATGGCAACCATCTAGACTCATTATTGCAACATCCTCTGGTCTTTTACCATGGAAACAAACCCTCAGGTGTTAAATATCTCTGTAGAAAATGTGAGTTCAAGGCCCAACCTTCCCTTAAAGGCGATACCATACTTTTGTTACATTGACTCATTTTTTATTCATAATTATTAGTGTTAAGGTTCTTAAGTTCACTTAGAATTTTTGTTGTTGTAAAGAAGGATTTGACATCACGTATCCACAATTTTAGCTGTTTTTGATGGTACAATTTCTACCGAGCAAAAGAAGTTGTATCTTCAAAAAGGCAGTATTTTGTCTGTTTCTAGATGTATATCTCCACAATGTCCATAATCTTTCTGTCCTTAAATAGATATAAAGTGTCTCCCTAAGAGACACGTTTTCCAATCATGAAAATAGCTGGCTCTTACTTAAACTAAATCACCAGGCACTTTACATTCGTTAAAATCACTGAAAACTGTCTTTTTCACCATGTAAAGTGTTCTTTGATATGGCTGGTACATTAGAAGAAAAAAAACGATGAACTTTCTCTCTATATATAGGTCACTGTAGCCAATGCTACCCTGACTAATGGCCATTATTGAAATATTAATTTGAATAACACTTTGACATTGAAAGAAGCATTCTCTTTTTTGAAAAGATGCGTCATATAGCATCTGTATACATTTCATTATGTGTGTTGTCTGAGATACCTGAAACACCTGGCCTCTCATGTACATCTTGAGATTGGGCTAAGAAGTCTTTGTCTTCTTCTTCTAGTTGCCCAAGCTCTTCCAAAGCTTCTGTGTCTTAATCTCCTTCTTGCCCCAATCTTGCTCTGGAACTGTTAGAATTTTGATTTTCATGGTCTGGGACAAGTTCACTTTTATTTTGTGTTGAATTGACAGGTTTGTAGCTGTATTTTGAGTGGAGTTGACCATTCAAGTCAAATCAGTTGTCAGAACGGGAGACTTTTGCAGCTAGACATGTGCTTTGAGACTTAAGCACAGTTCATTCAAGGTGCATCCTTCACTGTGAATTTGTGATATAATGTCAAAGTCATTTTGTATTTCACTTTGTGTTAAAATTGTCTAGTGGAAGGATTGTCATATCTTTGTAAAAAAAAATGGATAACCTGTAAGCATTCAGTAACAAAAGAACTTGAAAAATATGCAATAAATATGAAAAAATTAAGTAATAAAACCAGAAGTAGGAATATTTGTCTTGATACAGTCAACTTAAAAAAAAAAATCACCTTTTCAACTTGACACATCCTTTTAGAACTTCCAACTCGATACAAAGTCATTAATGTAAATCACTCAGCAAACTTACTGATCTATTTTGGTCAGTTTAATCATAGTACACTGTATGTTTTTCCACTTAATTTTGTCTGGATATATTTCCATTCCCAGTTGTTTTGAAGCTTTTTTTAATATTTTATTTTGAGAGACAGACTTCTTCTGGCCACAATTAAGATCAGCTGGTCATTTGATTCTCATGTGGTACAGACATTTCATTACAATTAATTTTCAAGATGCACACAGTATACATACATGATGGTAAGTGACTAGCTGATATTACATCTATTGAAGTCATATTGATTTCTGTTGAAACAAACTCTATGCGTTCTTGTGTACATTGAAGTGTTGAACCGTACTGGGGTCCATCTGTACTTTCTTATGGTATTGAATCATTTGTAATATAGTGACTTTACATGTCAACTTTATAAGGATCAAACACAGACGGAAACCTGTACAAAATCTCAGTTCAACTTCAATTAACTGTTGTTAAGAAGGTTAACAAACAATCAAAACAACAACAACAATTGTTTTGTGTGTTCATGGACCACACTGGATCGATTTGTACTTTCTTATGGTATTGAATCATTTGTAATATAGTGACTTTACATGTCAACTTTATAAGGATCAAACACAGATGGAAACCTGTACAAAATCTCAGTTCAACTTCAATTAACTGTTGTTAAGAAGGTTAACAAACAATCAAAACAACAATAATAATTGTTTTGTGTGTTCATGGACCATACTGGATCGATTTCATGCACCTGTTAATGATTTGTTTGAATGACTACAACCTTTTTAAATGAACTCTTCAAGGCATTTGTTAAGAGTAACTTTTATTCAAGTCACTTTAAGATCATTTCAATAGATGATAAATTTGCATCAGGGATGAAGAATATTATTTGGCTTTTACCCTAACACTGATGTATGTAAAGCACTGTAACTCAGTACTTTAAGATCATGTTACCACTTTTTAAAAGTTCTATTTTATAAAATCAAATTTGAGAGGGACATTTTCCTCCCTCCTTGATCTACATTTAGGGACTGTAATGAACAGCGATTCCATTATGAGTATTATTTGGTACAGACTATATTCAGACAACCCTATGTTCTGAAAAACCCCTCATGATTTACACACTAGGGTTAGGGATAGGGTTATGGTTATAGGATTAGGGAAACAGAAGGGTGTTTCAACATAGGTGTGTATTAAACCACAAATACGCTCCATTTATGGCATAGAGTGTGTAGGCATACAGGCACACCCACGGGTATTACATACTCCCTACTAGGTGTACACTTCCCATTTGGGTACAGTTGCAGACAGGGTACATACTCCCATTTGGGCACAGTTTCAGGCAGGGTACATACTCCCTACTAGGTGTACACTTCCCATTTGGGTACAGTTGCAGACAGGGTACATACTCCCATTTGGGCACAGTTGCAGGCAGGGTACATACTCCCTACTAGGTGAACACTTCCCATTTGGGTACAGTTGCAGACAGGGTACATACTCCCATTTGGGCACAGTTTCAGGCAGGGTACATACTCCCTACTAGGTGTACACTTCCCATTTGGGTACAGTTGCAGACAGGGTACATACTCCCATTTGGGCACAGTTTCAGGCAGGGTACATACTCCCTACTAGGTGTACACTTCCCATTTGGGTACAGTTGCAGACAGGGTACATACTCCCATTTGGGCACAGTTTCAGGCAGGGTACATACTCCCTACTAGGTGTACACTTCCCATTTGGGTACAGTTGCAGACAGGGTACATACTCCCATTTGGGCACAGTTTCAGGCAGGGTACATACTCCCTACTAGGTGTACACTTCCCATTTGGGCACAGTTGCAGGCAGGGTACATACTCCCTACTAGGTGAACACTTCCCATTTGGGTACAGTTGGAGACAGGGTACATACTCCATTTGGGCACAGTTGCAGGCAGGGTACATACTCCCTACTAGGTGTACACTTCCCATTTGGGCACAGTTGCAGACAGGGTACATACTCCCATTTGGGCGCAGTTGCAGGCAGGGTACATACTCCCTACTAGGTGTACACTTCCCATTCGGGCATACTCCCATTTGGGTAGAGTACAACTTCACTGTTCATTTATAGTGTTCTCACTTAACAGTGGTCTGCTGGCCGAATGCTCGCTGGTTTAAAACACCTGAGGACCAGTCAAAACTCTCTCCAAGTGGGTCCAGCTGGTTAGTTCAGTTTATAAAAAAAAATCCCTTTTGATATGAATTAGGGACTAGTGAATAAGTTGGGGTACTGGAGAAATGACAAGCTAAATGGTCCCGCTGGCTACTCACTGAAAAAGTTAAGAGCAAACCCTGTACATGCCTTGAATATATTCTTGAAGGGACAGATAGAGTAATTGTTTCACTCATAAATGACATGTCTAATCAGCAAAATGTAAATTTGTAGTGGGACTTTACAACTTAGGGCACCATGGCAAACCACAGCTGAAGCAATGGGGCACCCACCGCAGTCGCCGTGGGTGTCTGGATTAAATTGAGGCCTGGAAGTATTCTGTAGTTGACTTCAAGTCCTATTAAGGCACAGAATCATTTTGATACACTCTCACCTACAATGGACATTAAGGTGTGTTCTGATTTATAGGCGTTGAGTGTACATGTTCCATTTACACAGTTACTCATATCTAGGCACACATGTCCTACTCTGCCACGGCAAGCCATTCACAGCTAGCAGAGCTCCATTTTCACAACCTGACACTCAGCTACCATCTGGTGGCACACAAGCCTTATTCATAGGGTTTAATTATCAATGACCAAGTCAATCTCTAACCCATGATTTCCCCCTTTAAAAAACACAAATTATTAGGATATAAAAATCATCATTTCTGATTCTTTACACACCTCAGTCAGAGCTGATTGTTGTAATGAATGAATAGATAGATGTACTACCAAGTTCAGAGTTGTATTAATAAAGGCACATACACAGTGACCTAATATTGTATCCATTGCTTTACCACAAGTTCATGAAAAGGGGGGCAAAAACCTCTTTTGTTCCCCTCATTACTGTGGCAGGTGGTAGTACGTTCCATAGAGCAACAATGTACAATGAAATATATACGTTAACTGACACCCAGCCCAAAGAAAAGTGTGTTAGAGGAACATTTGTATTGGAATCAATGGTACACCGTATGCTACTGCAGCATTCTATCCTGCTGAAAAATTGTATAGAATTGGCGCCCGCTCCACCCCCCCCCCCTCTCCATTCTTTGAATGAGTGGCATAGCAAGTTTCCCTGGATCAATCCCCAAATGAAGTTTTTGTCACAGGCATTTGATCAATATAGCGACCTGCAAATTGCTGGAGTTCCTTTGGGAACCTATCTCGCCCCCTGTAAGTGCCTCACACAATAGGTCCGGATTAAAAAGTAAAAATAATGAAAACAGGGCTGTATTGTTACGGAGGCGACCTCTGGGTAGCTAAGCAATCACGTCTTGTCGTTGAACCTATCAGTGATTATCCTATGATACACAAACAGTGTCACTAGACCCTGAGTCGGTTTCAAAGTCCAGGGATCCTACTGCTTTCTTTTCTTCAGAATAACACCCATTCAAGCTCTAGTTCCCTGTATAACATTACCCCACCACCAAGCCCTTGGGGACAAACGGCCTCTTAATCCCCTCTGTAAATTCAATAAATGGATTAAGTCTGGCCTCGCTACCCTCCCGTTTATTTAGTGATGCAAACTGATTTTTACCTCCAGGATATCCAGCAGGGAAACAAGAACCGGTGGTGGGAGTTGGCCAACTACTTTAGGGGGGGGGGGGGAAAGACTGAGCTGTTCCCAAAACTTACTCTTTGGAGTAAAGTGTGTTTGGAGGAAAAATCATTGATGGTATGCTGTGTAACATCAAAATCAATTTCAATATCGTTTGCAGATTCAAATAACTAGACAGCGTTCTTATTGCACTGGCGTTCCCTGGTTTATTTGAACTTGACCCACGGGGCTCTAGCCCGACACCGGCCGGGTACAGGTGGGTCCATTGATCTCTTGGTAACAACAAAAGACAGAGCGCTACAGTGCTAGGCTCTCCGGAGGACGACGTAGCGATCAGATTTCATAACACTCTACGCTAAGAGGACTAGTGCATGAATGTAGCGTGTGTACATTAGCGCATTCACCTCGCACAGTCGGGATTCATTTACCGTCAGATCGAAGGTGAATAGCCTTGCCATGTTTTAGTTTCCTTTTTATTACGTACATCGCCTGGGGTTCATTACAGCTTACGAAGCTACACGTGTGTTATTTTTGCTAATCTGCTTAGGCCCAGACAAGGAAATCCATACGTCTTTTCAGAGACGCTTCTTATTTCTTCTTAGCCACTTTAGATTTTTTTTTTTTTTTTCCTTTCAAGATCCTTTTTTTTTTTTTAGCATAATATTCTAGAAAGTATGCTCTGGTTTAACTAGTATTTTTATGGAGGGGGATTTTTGACCATCGGTGAGATGTTTGTTTCTTTTTGTCCCAGTTGTAGGCCCTCCAGTGTGTTACTCAAATGTTTTAAAACCCCATTATTCAATGTGAGGCCCCACCAAGGAAACGTTCAACTTCTGATTGTGAATAATTAGCCTCCAGTTTTGACAGTGCTATCCAGCTCCTCACAGACCATTACCACAAGGCAGCCATTGTTGTTGGATTCTCTCTCTACATAATGACAATGATAGTGCAATGATCATTTTCACAGAGAGACCCGACTACTTTTGTTCCAAGCATCAATTTGATCGAGTTTCGAAAGGAACAAGAAAAAAAAAATGCACTATTAAAAAGGTCATGAGGTTCCATTGTTGAAACTGGAGTTTATTAATAGCGATGGTTGAATGATTGTATTCAACCAGATGGTTCCTGCTGAGTAGGGCGTCATTTTAGACTGTACTCACTCCACACTATGATCAGTTCATAACCAGATAGAACTTCAAGAGTCCATCCGAAACTTAGCTAATTGAGAGAGAATTATAGTACCTAACACCCTGAGAAGGTGTTCCGCTTGAAGCATATTCAGATAAGGGAAAAAAAAGAAGTGAAATGGATCAGTGATCAGTATTTCATTTCATCAATGTGTAGGCCTATAGAGATCAATGTGAGTAGATAACAGGGTCCTCTGTAATGAAGCTGATTTTTTCTTCTTCTTGCTTTATGGTTAGTTCAGATGAAGTAAATATATCATGTTACCAAAGTACTTCTGTGATATAAAGCCTTAGATATTAAACACACATTTGAGACTTTAAAAGTACCTTGGAAAGTTGGTGATAATAGCAGTAGTTAATGTTGGGCTGTTTTTAACCTGATAAATAGCGGTTTCAACACCCAACAATAAATGGACAGTTAAATTCTATCAATTCTATCCAACCAAAGTTATTGATTGATTTATCAAAATGCATCAGAATTTATGTATTTCTCATTTAAATATGGAGTATAATTTCAAGGCATTTTTGTCAAGTTGCCTTCATTTCTCATAGAATCTTAGATTTCGTAGGATTGTGCCTTAATGCTGGATTGAAAAATCACTGTTATTTTCTCTTAGTGCAATACGGTATCCCATATCCAAAGGTTTATTTGTTGTCAAGCGTTGAGGTGACGTAGAGTTTCTCATTTCAAACTTTCTATTCGGGAGGTTCAGGAGGTTTCATCATCTTGACCAAGGAGACACTAAATGTAACTTGTTGTGTTTGGGGAGCAGTTTACGCTGCAGTGCTGTCTACAACCATGGAGCAATAAACTAGATGTTTCCATGCTACAACTCTGCATCTTCCAGACAGATCCCACTCTTCCTTTGTGAGTCCTCTTACCTTCTCCAACTCTCCTCCTTGTTGTGCACTCACTGATTGATTGTCTCGCAGTCTTTGTGCAGCGCAGTTGATACATGGTAGTGATGTATGGGGACGTCCTCTCCAGCCATCGGCACCTACCTCCATGGTCAAGTATTCTTTAATGAACTTCTAGGCAGGTACATCTCTTAGATGTAGCAGGACATGGCCAAAGAGTGAACAACAGGCTATAAGATGGAAGCATTTGACACTAAGTATCAATGATCAATAGAGTGTTCCTAGGAGTTTTTCAAAACTGGTTTTAGAGGAGTGAGTCCAGCTGTCTGTCTGTGATTGGGTGAACACTGGGAGCATGAAAATATTTTTATTTGTAGGTGTTTTTACTTAAGTCAAATCAAAATCTTTGTTTCAAAATACTCAGGCTATTTCAGTTTTTAAAGTCATTTTTAAAGTCAAAAAATTGCTCTTACATGAAATCATTACTTTACACAAACTGTAGTTTTTTTAAGGGCCTAAGGTAAATCCATCAAACTCAAATAGGAAGAGAAAATCATTTCAAGTACACAAGTTATTTCCATTTGACTCAAATTGTTGTTACCTTGTCATCAACAGTCCAGATTGATAATAATTGGAAATGCATATTGAAATGGGGCTCAGTTGATGCAGTATGACACCAAAATATATTAATTTGCTTTCGCCCTTCATGAACCGACACGTTCGGAAGGGCTGTAAAATAAATTTGCAAAATACTTGGACCTCTGACATTCAATATGCTGAGTTTACTTCGATGACTCGTGTTTGCTCTTTGGCACTCATTTTTACAGACAAATTTAATATGAGTTCTTGGAACAACACCAAGAAGACACTTTAAGATTAACATCACCGGGAAACAACAACAACAAACATTTTATAAGTACATGATCAACCTGTAAATAGAGGATATATACCATATGTGCATCATATATAGTAACTCAAACCTAGGAATTATCTGGTTTGATCTTGGTATGCCACTAAGTTCAAGTGCATTTAAACCCTTAATAGACTTTGAAGAGGGTCAAATGTATCCTCTTCCAAAGTAATAACCTTGGAGTTTAAGTCGCTTTAGCTTCAAATATAGCCAGAGTGCACCTCACATTAACCTCGGGTCAAAGGTTATGGTTCTGTGTCATAGGTCACATGTATCTTACCCAGGGGAGTCAACAAGTTGAGAGTGCCTCCTGCACCTGGTTATGACATGAGTCTTGATTGATAGTGAAGGCAGTCAAATTGTGCTTGGGACCCGGTAATTTCATTTTACAATTTTCTACTCTATTTTGTGGATGGGAGAAGAACTTGGCCAGCATTTAATGTAAACAAATAAAGCCTTTGGTGGCAAAGTACACAGCGAGGGATCAAACAATCATGAGATTGACTTGTTTTTTGGGTGAGGACTTCATCCTTAAAATAGACTTAGAGAAACCATTTGCAGAATGGGGTCATGTTTGTTTGGGCTTCTTATCTTCACCACCTGCATAAGTGTCTGATATATGTATTTTTTTACCCCACCCCCCCCCCATGCCGAGTGCTAACAAGATGTAGAGAGGTGGTATATGATTAGGCATTGCTGCAGATTGGTCAGCAGCAAGCTGGACTGGTCATGATTGTAAGAAATAGACAATACATCATGTGATAAGCCAATGTACTATTTACAGTCTATGGGATGATTCGTTTTCATTTTGTGATTTACATCGTGAGTGAGGTCAGTCCCAAAGTATTTGATGAGGAGTGTTAGGACTGTGAGTTGTCCAGCTCAGCAGACTTGTGACTAAGATATTGGATTGGGGTTCGAATCCTGGTTGTTGTTTAGATGCATATGGTTTGAGCGCATTACTGATATGTAAAACCTGAACATAAAAGATATACAAACTTAATTGAATGCAGAATGTAAAATATGATAAACAGATAAGTAATTTATTACATTAAAATATCTGCTTTTCCCTTTTGTCACTTGCAAGATTGGAGATGTACCTATTATTTAGTCACCAAGGAGTTGAGAAAATTCGAGAAAAATGTTGTCTGGCAGACAAATAGGACACACTTCTACTGTTTTGAAGAGGTCTTGTCAAGTACTGGTTAATTCCAATTAATTAGTTGCTTTTGCTAGAGAATTAAGATGCTTGATGACTTGTTAAATTCATATCATAAGATATCCAGTTTGCTTTCTTGATTGGCCGTTGCTTTTGTCTCTTGAATCCAAAACTGTTTAGGAGTTAAGGGCTCTGGATCCATTCTGGCATCCGAATGTAATAAACATATAACAAGCCTGGCTTACAAATGTGGCTTTCTTATTGCTGCAGTATTAACTAGAAATGAACAATCACAGTGAGTGTTCGTTGTGTGCCTGGAAGAACGGTGTCAGACTCTACACTCTTCTTCCAGGCACACAAAGTACTTTTTGTCCCAGTAACAGAAAGTCGCAAGCAAATAGAATGGCTCCTGACAAAAAAAGATGACACTACTGTTACATTTGTGTTGCTAGATTTACCCCCCAAAAATGTGTTCCTATTCCCAAGCTGAAATTTAACCTTCCTATGATGACTTATAAATGGCAGAAACTGATCAAACTTTCACGCTCAGTTTTCTTGAAACACAATTTCACATTAATTGCTTATGCTCTTTCTCTTGTAAAACTGTTGTTACGTTCTTCTTCTGATAAAATCTGATTTTTGTTATCGTTTTTCTTTTCTTTTTCTTCTTTTTTCTTTGGGGGGGGGGGTGGTGAACTCAGCTCACTACAAAGAGCCGTACACATTTTGGAGATTTTATTTCTGAGCTAATATTTGATAAGATGAAGAGTAACCCTATTACATCCATGATTCTGACTTACAATAAATATGCATGATCTGTCCCTCTACCTCCCAGACAGACAGACAAACAAACAATCAATAGATGATGTTTACCTGTCATGGACTAATGATCCCCTGGACTTCACCTGTTTCTCAATTGTTGAAACACAAACAATGGGAATGTTTGGTGATATCTGTTGAACTATGCCCTGTATTGTCCTTACTACCATAGCACCGTATAGAAATATGGCAAGGTGGCCTGTAAATTATATGGATTCTTCAGGTGTTCAATGTTGACTGATAAAATATTAGGATGTCCTTTGATGCCTTCTCCAAGGTTGCCATGGGCTACAAATTGAAGTTATGTATTATTATTAACAAGAAATGGACTGTGAAATGAAACCACAAAGTTTAGTACATCTGACAGTGCTTTTCAATTGAGTTTGGAACTTCTAAAGGTCTCAATTTAATCTAGATGCAAAAGTGTTTTCTGTCACATTGACGTGGCTTGTAAGAGGAGAATGACAGTGTTATTGTATTATGAGGTAATATACAGTGGCAGGATAACTGAGACTGGCCAGAGGGTTGGTGATGATGACACACATATACCTGACCTCACTCCAATACGACTAAGAATAATATTGAGCATTGCAATGTATCTGAATTTAACATTGACTCTTTATGTTATTCAACACTATAGAAGGAAACACTCAATGGTCACACTCATCAAACTCAATCAAATAATATAGCAAAGTGAAGTCATCAAACTCAATCAAATAATATAGCAAAGTGAAATCATCAAACTCAATCAAATAATATAGCAAAGTGAAATCATCAAACTCAATCAAATAATATAGCAAAGTGAAATCATCAAACTCAATCAAATAATATAGCAAAGTGAAATCATCAAACTCAATCTAATAATATAGCAAAGTGAAATCATCAAACTCAATCAAAATCCCTTTCCACAGAAACACAAGTTTCCAGGAAAATTTCCTTGACCTTTTCACGCTTGAATTGTTAGCCCTCGAAAACTCTGGGAAAAAGTAATTTCCTGGGAAATACCTACCCCTGCTTGAGAGCAGGGTTAAGGAAGATAACCCAAGGGTTAGCATCTTGAGTGTGCATTTTCCCATGGAGAATCGCAATACGGGGTGGCTGTGGGGTTAAAATTACCCAGCAATTTCCTGGGGTATGATTTCCCCGGAAGTGGCTTAGTGGCGTGAAAAGTGCTAAACAGCTAATCAAACTTAATCACCAAACTCAATCAAACCAAGCTCTCATCAAACTTAATCAAATAACTCATTAAGCTCAATCAAACTCAATCATTAAACTCAATCAAACAATTCATCAAGCTCAACCAAACGACTCATCAAACTCAATCATTAAACTCAATCATTAAACTCAATCAAACCATTCATCAAGCTCAACCAAACGACTCATCAAACTCAATCATTAAACTCAATCAAACCATTCATCAAGCTCAACCAAACGACTCATCAAACTCAATCATTAAACTCAATCAAACCATTCATCAAGCTCAACCAAACGACTCATCAAACTCAATCATTAAACTCAATCAAACCATTCATCAAGCTCAACCAAACGACTCATCAAACTCAATCATTAAACTCAATCAAACCATTCATCAAGCTCAACCAAACGACTCATCAAACTCAATCATTAAACTCAATCATTAAACTCAATCAAACCATTCATCAAGCTCAACCAAACGACTCATCAAACTCAATCATTAAACTCAATCAAACCATTCATCAAGCTCAACCAAACGACTCATCAAACTCAATCATTCAACTCAATCAAACCATTCATCAAGCTCAACCAAACGACTCATCAAACTCAATCATTAAACTCAATCAAACCATTCATCAAGCTCAACCAAACGACTCATCAAACTCAATCATTAAACTCAATCAAACCATTCATCAAGCTCAACCAAACGACTCATCAAACTCAATCATTAAACTCAATCAAACCATTCATCAAGCTCAACCAAACGACTCATCAAACTCAATCATTAAACTCAATCAAACCATTCATCAAGCTCAACCAAACGACTCATCAAACTCAATCATTAAACTCAATCAAACAATTCATCAAGCTCAACCAAACGACTCATCAAACTCAATCATTAAACTCAATCAAACCATTCATCAAGCTCAACCAAACGACTCATCAAACTCAATCATTAAACTCAATCAAACCATTCATCAAGCTCAACCAAACGACTCATCAAACTCAATCATTAAACTCAATCAAACCATTCATCAAGCTCAACCAAACGACTCATCAAACTCAATCATTAAACTCAATCAAACAATTCATCAAGCTCAACCAAACGACTCATCAAACTCAATCATTAAACTCAATCAAACCATTCATCAAGCTCAACCAAACGACTCATCAAACTCAAATTTCAAACTCAATCAAACACTCATCAAGCTCAACTAAACAACTCGTTAAACTCAATCATTAAATTCAATCAAACCACTCATCAAGCTCAACCAAACAACTCGTTAAACTCAATCATTAAATTCAATCAAACCATTCATCAAGCTCAACCAAACGACTCATCAAACTCAAATTTCAAACTCAATCAAACACTCATCAAGCTCAACTAAACAACTCATTAAACTCAAACAAACAACTCATCCAACTCATTGTTCTAGTCACATTAAATAGGTACAGGTACATCCTCCTCACTGAAGAAATTACAACAAATTAATTACAGCTGATTGATGCTGTGTTTTACTGTTGTTGTTTATTATTTACTGTATTCTAATTTGTGTGAATAGCCATGAGGAATAAAATGTCCACCTTCATGAACCATGTCTTCTTCAAACCCTCCAGAAGCACAACAAACTTTTTCCTGGATTCTTGTAGGTCATGATAAAGGCTTAATGCCAATCAGAGTTTGAGAGTCTGATATAGAGTCAAGTAAACTACCTGCAGAGTTAATCAAGAAAGATCTGATATTTCTATGAGAAACCGCTTTATATCATACAAAGCATATCCTCTAACATTTTAATTTGGTAAACCTTATACCCTTATTCCTTATAGTTAAGTCACATATGGCTATTTTCAATAAAAACAAGTTTTTATGAGGTTGGGCAGTTGCTGTTATCTTTAATAGCAGGTTGCTCTCCCTGGAACCATAAACTCTGAACTTGCCGGTTGCCTTGGTTAGTCTACTAAACACTAACAGGGATTCTAAACTCTAAATATAGATGTTGAAAGCATAAACACTATAATGTTCACCATAAATATTATGGGTTAAACTTTAAAGTCTTTTGGTTTCTTTGAATGTACAACCCTCTCTCTAGTTCATCAGTAATTGTGTGGGGGCTTGACAAGCAGTACAATGATGGTAATTGTACTTTGATCATTATATGTCAGTACGCTCACAAGTCATGCCAATCTATGATTTTGGTTTGTCATAATGGGTATTTTTTGTCAATGGCATAGACCTTTTAAAGGGCTGCAGAATTTGTGTTTGTAATGACATCGAGTTAGGCACTTTTTGTGTTACATGTAACTACATTGTAATTTCCGCTCCTAGACATTTGTGTTGTTTATACCTCAATTAAACTTGTCAATAACCTGTTATGATGATTACAGCTGACAACCAGGGGAGTTATTCAGATCATAGAATAATTTAGATGAACATAACATTTAATGCTCTAATATTATTACACTATCGAGAGTTAAGCAATCAATTGATTTTATCCAAACCATTGGACCTCTTTTAGGTAATCACAGGATCCCCAGTCCATACTTAAACCAAACCAAAGACCATTAGCCATGTCTCTATGTTGTTGATATTAAGTGTTTACATAAATATTGATAGAAGCCAGGTAGCCAGTGGTGCATGTAATGGCTGGCTAGTAAGGTCATTGTGGTCAGCTTGGTATGTGACCCTAGGGTGTAAGAGGCCAGGTTGAGATCATTTAAGGTCATCTAAGGACAAGCTTGGACATGTAAGTATTATATCATTGTTTATAATACTTGCCTTTAAGTGGAGGTTGTATGGAGGGAGACAAGGGGATTTAAAAGCCAAGGTCTGTAGGTTAATTGTCAGGAGTTGTAGAATTCCCTGACCTAGTGACCTAATTGTGTTAATAGCAAGCTGTGGGGGATGTCCCATAATGTGAGTTTACTCTGTATTGATCACAGCTCCAAGAAAACTTGAAGGAATTGTTCAATTCTCAGCCTCATACTACAAGACACTTCGTAAGTGAAAATGTCACAATCAATTAATCAATCAATCAACCAACCAACCAATCAATCAATCAATCAATCAATCAATCAATCAATCAATCAATCAAACAAACAAACAAACAAACAAACAAACAAACAAATATAGGCTATGTAGTGCTGGCATCACTAACTTGTTAATTAAAAGTACATTTTGAAAAAAATGTTGTATAATTATTGAATTTTCCTTAGACAGTGCATCAGATGTTACTGTTCAGGATATTTATTTATTTATATTTTTTTTTGGGGGGGGGGGTAAGCTTTCAATCTTTTCTCTTTGACAATTTTTAACTTAGGTCATTATGGTATTTTGTCTTTCAATTAAGCAACATTTAGAATACAAACACAAAGAAGGTGCAGTGTTTGGTTTTGGATTTGATTAAAATAAGCCATTGATTACTCTCAACTGCGAAAACAGTTTTAGGAAAAGGCTGGATTAATTATAGGTTTAGCAAAGGATGTCATACGCCACCAAAACATGTGTTTACTCCCAATGGTTACGTTATGTTTCCTTCCCAGCATGGTTATTTATAGTGACAGCACACACATTTTTTAATAAAATGGTTGACTTTGAACCGGACAAACCTTTTGTGCAGTTTCCACCAACTCTTGCAGCTTCAAAACAAACTCTTCTCAAAAATTAAAAAAAGTCGGACTGTTTAGTTACATAGCAATGATCCATAACCCAGCAAATCGGCACTGAGCCAAACAGTTACCTACCTGTGAAAATAAACTCAGAGCTGCGTGACCCAGTGCCAGGCTTATTTGGGATGTCACCACCCTGAACAGTATGTATTTTCATGGTGGAATTCCAAACGCATTATTCATATTTCCAGCATAAACAAGTTGTCAGGGTTCTCGAACGATGGAAACATTCCACTATGAGGAAGTAGATCGTGATATCCACCAGTGGCATTTTCTCAGAGAAGTTTTGTTGGCGTTCCTTTTTTTTTTTCACGGAGGATGATCAATTGCTTGCGAGAATAATTTGTCGACCGTGATACTTACTTGTCAATGAGTGTTTTTTATGGTTTGAATGAAAGTATTAAACCAGTATCCAAGAGAAAACACACTCTATACATAAAGTCACTTCATGGTGACTTTTGAAGTTGGAGACAATTCTTTGGAAACTTCTGTCTCATTGAACAAAAGAAGAAAACAAAATAAGGTTGGATGTAATTTTGCTGAATGGAACTTAGTTGCAACGTTGTTTACCTGTGGCATTCAACTAGTTGCAGTTTTATTCTAATATTTTGCAAAACTGCTGCTACTGCTATGACTTTTTGATTACTATCTTTGAATCAAGATATGGTATATCATTTGTAATGCTGACAAAAACTACTGCCACTTCGCACACTCAGGGAAAGAGACCTTGCTGTGGGCCATTTGATCTTGTTCCTAGTGTTATCACTACAGCAATCATCACTATGCAATGATGGACCAGACTTTAAGCATCCTCTAAGCCTCACTGTCATTACATTGAGTTCCATGCACCAAAACAACAGTAATGTCTCTTGGTGGACAGTGGGTACCATTAACTATTACTACTAGACTAGGATGGGTGAAGGGTTCATCAGTGTTCTGCCCACAGTGGTCGGTGCCGGAAAACCCGCCCGGCACTCAGGATTCCCCAACCACCACTGGCAGAATTTTTCTCTGTTTCGACCACCACACATTTTCAAAATTTTTAAATTACACTTGCAATTACCTTTCAAAGGTTTTCATGAATGTAAATTGGGTGTTTACCAGTGAAGTGGTATCCGAAGCCATTAATTTTGAGTACTTCTTTGATTTGAGTCTATTTATATGATCTACTTTGTAACTGATCCAACTCGCAATTGTTTCCAGGGAAATATTTTTCCACCACTAAAGAAATCCTGGGCAGAACCCTGGTTCATAATGTGAGTTCAGTCTTGTACTTGGACTCTAATCAGCTGGAGTATCAGGTTTATAGCATCTAGAAAGGCCAAACCTGTTTGTGGTATAGGAACCATGCTCTTAATGGTGAAGACATTGTGTTATCACATTAGGCTGTGAGCAAAATGAACAAGAAATGAGCCTTTGTTGGCTGACTGGATTGTACTCAGTTTTACAATTATTAAACAGTTTGTAGTGAAGACATCCATCCATGTATTCCTGAATAAGTTTGACCCATTGCTTGCCTAGGGATCCTCTTTGTGTCTGGTACTATCATCTGGTAATATTTGTAATATATGTCATTCCTCTCTGAGCCTAAACTTCTGAGATTTTAGATTTAAACACAGAGGAACATACCTGTTTACAAATTTTTGGTCTAGAGGATTTTGTCTACTAACACTGACTACCTGCAGATATCTTCACAGATCAACCCGTGAAAGTTTGTTCTGAGCATGATTGGATGTTATATTTGAAGTTCATCATGCATTTAATGGGTAGTTAATGTTGCTGGCTCTTTACAGTTAATGATGACCACTTAAAGGCTAAACATAGGAATATGATAAATCTAGTGAGTTTACCAATTCAAGTCAGTTCTAGTCACTTTATTTTCATATCAAAGCACATACTTGTATTAATGGAGCAATACAATAAAATGATTTTTAAATTATGATAGAAATAAGAGAAAGGTTACCTAGTGCAAAAGAGCCGCAAAGATGTGAAGGTTGTGCATTCTGTTGAAGATAACAAAGTGAGATCTTTGATTGGGCTTGTTCGTAGTTGGGATTATTAGAAGAGCTGTTGTTGGTGTGCCCTGTGGATTACAGAGTTTAAGGGTTGGTTTCCTGCTTGCCTGAATTGATTGTCAATTGTGATGCGTTGAAAGAAAGCTCCCTCTCGGACAGTCTCTTATTAGAAAGCCTGTCCTTACTGTGCCCTGTGGATGAAAGAGGGGTGTGTTTATAACTACCAAGCTGCACCCCCCCACCCCAATGTTATAATAAGAGCACAATCAATTCAATTGATTGTAATATACCTTATGTACAGAGTCTGATAGGCACAAATCTATCACATTATGTGAGTTTTAAATAAGATTTGAATAATTCCATTGATGAAGCCAATAACCTTTATTGACAAAAGTGTATTAATAGGTATTACATTCATTTGAAATTCTACACATTTTTATATTAGGCCTACTCTGTGACTGTACACTCTCACAAAATTTGCAAAGCTATAATATTATTTGCTCTAAATTCCCAAAGTGGTATTTATATGTTAATTTAAAACCAAATCTTGTATCACATTGTGGTTGTTGTTTTGACTATTTATGACTAACTTTTATTCATTCAAACAGCCGTAATCCCATTAAAACTTATTGCCTTTCTAGCGGCAATCTTTACTCTCAGTTATTACTTAACTGTCTCTTTCCCATAAATCACTAAAATCCCACAAATGAAGACTGGGACCTCAACTCCCAGACCCCGGACTCAACCAACGAGAGCTAATTTTGTTATAAATCATCTCCCCTCTTTAGTTTCCTGTGAGACCCTCCCACGACCCCCATCCACAAGTTCATCTTACCCAGGCTGCCGTTCCCAGCGAATGATATATCGCCCCCCCTGGTCGTTAGTCAACCCTCTTTGTGTATTTTTCCCGGGCATTTCTAAATCTGTTGCCGTGGACACAATAGCTAGGAGGATCCGGGGTCCAGTGCTAAAATAACATTGCTTGCCCCCAGTGACCGAAGCGTCTACTTTACCCCTACTCAAGGGAACCCAACGATCACAGGAAATCTAACAAGCCAGGAGTGATAGTTTTTCTCAGCAGATTTTACCACCTCAGGTTTAAAATGCAATTTGGTTTTTCCTCCACTTCCGTTTCTTATATCAAGTCCCTCTGTATTTTACTGTCACACACTTTAGCAGCTGTAACCCTAGCCTTCACGCGCGCTCTTCTTCTATTGTTATCTGCCCTCAAGTTATATACATTGCCGGCGAAAAACTCCTCTATTGTTGTTTAGTCTGACGCTTTCACCTGTCAAAATATGTTTTTCTTGGGCAACCTGAAATGCCATGATCTCATTTTCCCAGTCTATTTCTCATTTTCATTTCTAGTTTTAACAGGTTCCCCTGCTCAATTTATAGCATCCGTAGGCTGTGCTGGGGCAGAAGCGACAGTTAAAAAAAGTTTGGCCATGGATTTTTCTGTATGGTTTGGAGGTATTTTTGTGTTGTCGGATGGAATGGAGAGGCAAGATTGAAATCTAATTGTAGGAAGACCTGTGAACTTGTGCTGAATATCAGCAACAGAAAAAGTACATGTATGTCCCAGCCCTACTCTCCAGGCCTGACCAATTTTTGAAATTACATTAACAAATTTGTAAGGTCTCTTACCAAATTTGGTAGGAAAGGTTGATCCATGTTTGCCGAGGGGAACAAATTGCAAAGAACTAACATCCCTCGTGGCTCTAAGGATTCCCTTCAATATTCAAACATTGTTTGAAACAAAACACAGAATATTTTTTAATGCAATTGTGCATAATTTTATTTGTGCGTTAACTGTTGAAATATTGATGGTTTTGACATTTAGTACGCGGATGTTTTCCCAGTTGCTACCATCTTTGTTTTAGGGTATAACTCTGTAAGAGTCCAACTGAGACTTGGATACAGTGAACTAGCTTGTTTTCAAGAACAGACTCAATCAAGTCTTTTAAAACTGGTCGAATGGAGAGAAAAAGGGCACTAAATAATCAATTATCAGAACATAAGGAGTCTCTACCCTCCCCAATTTTGTTTAAGTTCTACTACTAAAAATAATGACAAAAAAAATAAATAAATAAATTAAAAAAAGGGTTTTCAAAAAATTACTGGTTTTGTGTCTTCATCAGAATGGAGACATCTAGGCAAAGACTAACTTCAACTAACTAAGCATATAACATTGCTAAGCATTGCAAAGAAATACGCTTAACACTACAAGTTTTCTGTAGCAGAAACTGGTTTGAAAGCAATTTCAATTCAAAATGTACAAAACAAGAATTAAAAGATTGCTTCAATATAATCTGGTACCAATCAGCCTAGAAAATGATCACACAATGAGAAAATGTCATCGTTTAGTTAATACTTACCAAATACATAAAAGTGATAAGTTTAAGTAAAAATATGCAACCAAACAATAAAGCCATCATTTGCTGTTTTCTAGAAAACCTGAGCACTCATTATTTTAAAATGTTTACAAGGTTCCTAATGGTTCTAAAATCCTAAAAGACTTAAATACTTGTACTTTTACTGCAGTCTTTGAACTTCATTCTGAAATTAAGGAGCATAGACATTTCCTCTTGAACAAGTGACACATATTAGGCCTAGTGAGGTAAATATGAATTTCTGTCAGACTTTGATTAGCAAAGGTAAGACTTGTTGTGGGCGGGTTATTAATCCATGGTCTTGACTTAACAATGGAACAATTCTTCACCATCTTTTTAAGATATAAATTCTAAGCTTTAGGATAAGAGTAACTGCAAATTTCCCTAATCGTCAACACATCTCATAATGAAGTAGATGATAAACACATCTCATAATGAAGTAGATAATGAACACATCTCATAATGAAGTAGATATGAACACATCTCATAATGAAGTAGATGATAAACACATCTCATAATGAAGTAGATATGAACACATCTCATAATGAAGTAGATGATAAACACATCTCATAATGAAGTAGATAATGAACACATCTCATAATGAAGTAGATAATGAACACATCTCATAATGAAGTAATATGAAACATCATAGAGTAGATAATGAACACATCTCATAATGAAGTAGATAATGAAACACATCTCATAATGAAGTAGATAATGAACACATATCATAATGAAGTAGATAATGAACACATCTCATAATGAAGTAGATAATGAACACATTCATAATGAAGTAGATAATGAACACATCTCATAATGAAGTAGATAATGAACACATCTCATAATGAAGTAGATAATGAACACATCTCATAATGAAGTAGGTAATGAAACACATCTCATAATGAAGTAGATAATGAACACATCTCATAATGAAGTAGATAATGAACACATCTCATAATGAAGTAGATAATGAACACATCTCATAATGAAGTAGATATGAACACTCATAAGAAGATAAACACATCTCATAATGAAGTAGTAATGAACACATCTCATAATGAAGTAGATAATGAACACATCTCATAATGAAGTAGATAATGAACACATTTCATAATGAAGTAGATAATGAACACATCTCATAATGAAGTAGATATGAACACATCTCATAATGAAGTCATTAATAACAGATAATAACATAATGATATCATTAATAACAGAGACCATCCTGCTGGTTTTTGTTGCTCAATTTCAGTAGGTTTAGTTTTAACAGATGTTGTTTATTTGTCCTACTATTATTCTTTGTGTGCTCTAATTGTGTAAGGTTCATGCACTTTATAATATTTACAATTCATCGATTTTAAAAGTCTAGAGGTCGTGTGTATTTTGCCATTGCGTGTACTTTTTCTTAATGAAGTGATGTTACATTACAACAAAAAATAAAAAATGGTAAAATAATCATAAAAAGGTTATTGATTAGAATAGTAATTAGTCAATAGGTTAGGGTCGTACAAAGCCATCAATTTGGATGTTAACCTAAATTCATGTTTAAACTTGGCCATTCCAACATTGCTGACTGACTATGCACTTGGCATTACAGCTTTTATCTGCGTCTACATGAATACTGTCATGGGTGCTCCTTTTGTAATGTAGAAGAACTCTTTGCAGTGCTTGTTATTGAAGAATTTATAACATTTAACTTCTCAGATGAGGATAAATGTGGTATGAAATTTCCATTATAAGCTTTCAATATGATTTTCATAGGGAACCCTAACATGAATGTGTACCTATGATGGAAGCTGCACAAATAAGTACATGTAAACCCAACTTTATAAAGAACTTTGGTGCACTTTGTTTTGTCAGTTGAAACCAGTCCCATTTTGACCTCCTTTCCTACTTACTGTAACACACATTCATACTAATCCATTCATGTGTTGCTTTACAATATTATTGTTATTGCTATAAATGTATTGCCATTATATAAATACATTTATATGAGGGACCCCACCATCATGTCTGGATAAATGTCAAGCCCTACCAATCAATCTGCCATGCCACCAACTAAACTTCCTCCCCCATGCTTACATCTAGGGGTGTGGTGATTACGCCACTTCAACCAGAACCAGGCTGTGCCAATAACCGGGGTTCCTCCCATGTGTATTGTGGGCGGTACTTGGCATCTAACTTTGTATGTGGACTGCACGTCCGGAACTACTTTTATTTATGACAGGCTTTTGGGGTGATAAATTTGGAAACTTTGTGTGGTTGAGCTGTTAAGGTATAATGCACATGTACAAGTCCATGTAGCTTGGTGAGACATGTGTGTAGTCCTCATATGAATGACTTTACAATATGAATGTTTGGTTAAGGTGTTATCCAGTTTAAGAATGCTAGACTCCCTACTTAAGTGGAACAGCAAGAAACTAGTGCATTTACAAGCCCTGTTTACAGTATTCAACAGCCATACATTGCATCTGCATAACTATTTCATTGAGGACAGCAGTTTGTAGATGTAGTTCCCAATCACTTCATTTATGCTGACTTTACAAAAAACTGTGAACTCACATGCCAAGTTCAAAGACATTTCAAATTTGGGATTTTGGGATTTGGCTAGAACACTCTGTACACTTGTAAACACTTATTTCCCGCTATAGGACTGAGCTGTTGTAGAGAACTTTTGCAAAAGCCTTTGGGATTTTGTTGGGGGGTTGAGTAGGTCTGGATTGATTGATTTTTGTCACTGTCTCTGTGTCTGAATAAAGTTGAAGCGCCATGAGCATCATACATGGCAGATGATTGTAAAAATACGACAGTATGATCATTATTGTTAGATTACCACAGGCAAGGTAACTCTAACCACCGTGAAGCCCCAGTTACCTTTTCATAATTCCACCTTAGTACTAGTTTCTTTTTACAGGTGTGGTCATGTGAGAAATGTCAAAGGTCAATGTATACAGAATTTCTGAACCAAAACCATTGAAGAATCACAGCTTGTTATTCAAGTCAAGTCTCCATTAAGTCGATAGACCGCAACAACATTAGGAAGTATTTATTCTTTGTATCTTGCTGCAAAGAACACTGTCCTAAATGTTACCTATAGGTAGTCAAATACATAAGTCGGCCAGGTTAGAATTTTATTCTTGAAAAATATTGGTGGTTCAGGTAAAATGCTTAGTGAGATAGAAAGAGCTATGTGTAAATGCTGAGACAAACTGCAATGCCAAGGTGTTTTTTTTCAGAGCCACTTTATGTGCACTACTTTTCTCATTAGACCTACATGATTGTTGACTGTAACTTTTTGTCTTTCCTATCTTTTACATTTTGTTGAAAACTTAAGAACTGGGATAAATATAAAGCTCCAGGAACCAGTGGTTTGTCTTCTCTTAAAAACAAAGTCCAAACACCAGGTTTGTTTGCATTGTACACAACTGACATAGATCTAAATGGCTGGAGCTATATTTGATATGCCAGAATACAGAACAGCATCAAGAGCAAAGAACACCCACGAAAAGAAACATTTCTGTCCAGAAGAGGCAGTGACCCAAACTGAAATCTAATCCAGTAGCTAAGGGCGTGGCCTAAAATCCCTGTTTAGTCTGCAAACCCAGTAACAAAAGGTATGTGTTCCAATTAAGGTTGACCCATTTTCTTTCATGAAGGAAGAGAATTGCAGCTAGAGAGATCTCCAGTACACACCCTGATCGGGGGCATCTGGTTACTCTGATGACTCCACACTAGATTCTTATTTCAATGTCTGCCCTAGTATGCTGGCGGGGTTAGGGCTTGTTGCTTGACGGCCCCAGCTGAACTTTGTCAAATTTCAAATTTAAGATTATGATTAGGTTAGACTGGGTGCTTATACCCCCCCCCCCAAATCTCATAAGAAAGAATGAGACTGTATTTGCTTCTGTCATTTTTCTGATGTGCATTATTGACGAGAAAATTGCACTTTTTAATGAAACAAAATCTGGACAAATGCTTTATATAAATGTCATTCAATTTGCTGAGAGTATCAGACATTTTCTAATGCTTCATTTGTGTTGATTATTAACAACTTCACCACTCAGTCTTTTTCCCCTTTTGTTTTGGTTCTCTTAAATTGTAAAATTGGTAACATGGAATGTTCTCGATATGTAACCTTAACTCCATTGAGGATCCTTCATCAACCTAACACAATCCAACATTAGATGGTAACCAACACCTGCATGTATGCTGTCAGACTCTGATTATAAAATGGTATCCCGATTCAGGATTCTTTTACTGTCTAGTTTTATGGTTTTACGGAAGGATCTAGACAAAATTAGCTGGCACTCAGTTTGCCCGACCTACAACGCTGATCGTGAACCCATAAAAACATTTTATTAGTGCAGTCCTCAGTCTAACACTAACACTACAGAACCAAACAAAGCATGCATTTGGATTTTGGTTTGGTCCATAAATAAATTTTGAAGGGTTGGATGATGGTTCCTTAAGGTTATGCCATTCTAGGAAAGAGAGGTAACTATTACCAGTCCAGTTTTCCTCTTTCTGTCTAAGAAGGTTTTTTGTTCAAGCTTAACCCCACTTGACCAATTTTGTCAAGGGCAACAAAATCTCCCTCTTAACATTATCTATTACCCCGACCAGCTCCACTGGCCCCCTTTGCCATGTAGACTGGAATCTGATTAGAAATACAGACAGTCAAGATTGAATGATCACAATATACCAAGTGTTCTTGGGTCACAATATATTCCTTGTTCCTTTAGTTACCTAGGCAAATGCAGAGTGGTACAGTGAGGCTCATATATGCAGAATAATTGTTGGGAATTTGACCCTCCTTCCTGACAACAAGTTCATTGTACTCAAAGCAATTGTAGTAGAGAACTGAGAAGGAAATAATAATAATATGTGATTGTCAGACTGTTTCACCAGATGAACAGAAAGCTGTTGGTCTGAAATTGGAGTCGGGGGAGAAATGCACACAATTGAGTTAGAATAGAGAGAAATTATTATCATTTAAGAACTCTGCATGATGACTAGGGACGATTGTTGACAAAGACACCTGACTAGATCCCATTATTTTCTGTTATCCTTTGTGAAGTATTAAAGGGAGCTATTGGTTTGAGGTGTCTCGCATATTTCTTCTCTTGAGTCTCATGTTTGTTGTCAGCCCTCTGTTGATGTTTTGTTTTGCCCAAAATATACTACAAAATTGTTCCCTCTGTATTCCAATCCCATTCTCACTATCCTTGTGCATGGTGTACACTGTCTCAAAATCTCACTTGAGTGTGTGTAAGAAAAGTGGATCTGAATGTTCTGAGCGCTATGTGGTTGGTGAAAATCTGTGGTTTTATCAAGAGTTTGTTTACCACATGATACTAAGACTAGAAATAAAGATGACACTGGATAAAATTGTACATTGGCGTGTACCCTTTGTGCCTTCCAATCTTTGTCCTTGTGTGATGCCATGAGCTAGGATTTCTATTCTCATGATGCAACCTGTCTTACAAACGACAGCAAACCTCACTGACCATCAAGTTTTTGATTCCTTGTCAACATTATTCAAGACATTCTTCCCACAGCTGATTTGTGTCAAGCCTGCCAGCTCTACCCCGCAACTAATTTCTCAGATTCCAAACAAAGCAAAATCCTCAAACATGGCATCCAATTTCCAAATAAAGTGAAACTCAAGTGTGACTCAAATTACAAGACAAACAAAATTTGCAGAGAATTAAGGCTCTGAAACAAGAACTGTCTCTTGGAAAAACACACTGTGACCCCAGCTGAATAGTGTTAAGAATAAACGTTAAATCCCCAAATTTATCTCCATATGCTGTACATAGAATCTAGAAGTTCCAAGCATCAGAATCCAGGTCAAACAAGACTATGTAGAAGGGGGGGGGGGTTCAATTATATTTTTGTCGGTCCATATTTTGAGAAAACAGCTGTTTTAGGAGTGTCTTGCTTTTACAAATAGTTGTTGATGCCAGGAAAATTAGTTTCTGTGATTTTGTAATTGGTTTGAATAAATTGTACGTGTACAAGTCTTACACCCAATGTGCTCTCTCTGTAAAGTAACTCAAAGTCACAACAATCATTGTAACTTGATAAGTCGTTTAATATCTGTACACAGAATCCAAGGTGATTTCTAGTCATTTTTTAAAGTGCAAATCCCTAAATTGTATTGATTCTATCTAGCACCCTCCCCCTCCATCAAGGTTAGCCACAATTACCCCTGACTGTGGCCCCTGACCCTGACTTATACAACCTACAAGTACCCTCTGACCACATCAGGTACATCTGGCTCTATCTCCAACCATTAACAAGCTCCTTTGGCATGCTACTGTGGTTGCCAAGGTCTTGACCTCTCTGATTTCAATGTCAAAGGTCAAACAATTAGAGGCGTTGAGGGAGGACTCTGTAACTGGGCCACCGGTCTTGGTGGGATCTTTGGATCTGTGCTGGAATCGGAACTAACTCTGTGTGATTTTCACTTGCTCTTTCGTCATAACTGCTTCGATTGTTTGCTTTCAGAGCAAAATGTCAGTGTTCAAAAAGTGTTTTTTTGAAATTCGTCTGATTAAGGATAGATACGTAATCAATTTATAAAGTTGTTTATAATTGATAGTCTTTGAAGAGCAAGTTAGCAAGTGGATGTTCTATTAATTAGTCACTTTGCACACTGCTCTATTAAATGAGTGATTATTGTGTTAGTTCAATCAATTGAGTTATGATTTACTTTGGTTCAGACAGTTAAGAAAATTGTACCTCTTTGATATTAAAAATTTCCTTTAGTCTGCAATTATTCTGCAGGAAAACCTTTTTTGTTTTAGTTTCAAATGTAATTTTATTCACGGCCCGTGTACTACGCTTGAAGGTAATAATTTAATTTTTGAACCGTTTTGAGATTGTGTTTTGATAAAGGATGTTGATTGAAATTGGGTTTAAAAACCTTGTACATAAATTCCTTCGGGTTTTAAAGGACTGTCATCGATTCAAGTAAATTCAAAGGCCTGTAAGCATCATGGTGTTTGTGTTTGTTTGCAAGGTGTTTCTGACCTGGTTTAGCTGCAAGTTGCTTAACAGTTTTCTGTACATCTTATAAGGCATAACATGAATGAGAAATTTTTAGTCATAGATTCATTCTTACACCTCTCTTCCTTGGAAGATTAGTCTCAAGTGCACCTTGTATTGAATAGATACAGGTGCTATATTTAAATGTATGTTTATTATTACAGTTATTATCTCTTGATGACCAGGAAAATACCCCATTATAACCAAACTAAGCCCACTGTATGGAAAATGTGATGAAAAGGATAAACAAGTGTGCCTTTCACTTTCACTAGACTGTGTAAGGTTTTTCCCTGTAAAATGTGATCTTGACTTCCGGGCATCTCCAATAGCAGCTACAGTGTGTATTGTGACAATTGTTTTTTAAATTTTAAATTGTGCTGTTTTAATAAGTTTTATCCATTGAATATGGTTTGAAGAAAGAAAAGCTGATTTACAAATTGTAAATTGCGCATATTTTACATTTGAAAAAGATATTTTTTTGAAAAGTTGACCTAAGTTTTCCATTTCACTTTTAATCATTAAAGCCAATGTAATAAAAAGTGATTGTCGTGACCCTTGACATACATACATGCAAACTTGAGCAAGCTGCTACATTTAGTTGTAGTACAGAACCCAAACCGTGCCAAATTAGGACACCGTTGTCCATCTGCTCTATATACAACATCTTGCAAATCCATGGACACCAGGTCCGTTTTTGAAATGAAGCAATTATCCCAATTTAGAATGTTACCAAACTGTGTTTTTGTTGGTGCAGTCCAAAAACAGTTTGCCTAACACAGTCAGCATAAATTCGCAATTTGACACCTCAAACCGGATTTTGGAGGTCAAGCAATATTTCTCATTTTCTCCCAAGTTTTCCCGATTCTATTTCAACTTCTTTTGTTATATTGTAAGTTCTAAATGTGATCATTCCACCAAATGTTTTGGGGGTGAAGAATAGTGATGTGACAACAACACAAATCAAACAGAATTGCTTGCGTGTTAATCTCCCACAGCTGATGGCTCAGAGGTGCCTAGAATCTCAATGGTGACCTTTCTGTCTATTAAAGTTTTACAAGTTTGTGTAATGATGAGTTTGTAATGTGTTAAACTGTTTGAATGAGTGCTGTTTCAGAGATAAATGCTGTACCATCCTTTTACTATTGTAAAATGAATGTAGGGCAGTTGATAAGACATTTATCTTATTATTCTCATTGACTCTGAGAAACTCTTGCCAGCTGTAGAACACAACAAAGACTTATAAGAACGGATCCTGTTACCTACACATTGAAGAAGCTACCTATATTAATATCATTGAACACTCCACCTAAACCTCACGGTTTGTATAAAAAAAAAAACATTCTGGTAAAGAAATTGCACTGAAATATGTTTGCCATCTGGAGTTTTTCTAGGGCAGTGGAAAAACAAGACATGAGTTAGCAGCTTTATTGAGGGTTTGAGTATTGAATACTGCAGCGCTGGGCGGCTGTACCATGGGTAACTCCCACAGCACTTGACCCCATGACCAACATCTGTAGAGTGGGAAAGAATGCAATTATAAGGTTACCTTTCTAGACTTTACTTAGATCATTGTATACCTCTGCTGTATAGGAACAGTTGATTCACTCAATCTCAACAAAACTCAAATTCATCCAGATATTGGAATAAATTACATAGTTGTAGATGTTGTCTTGTCGGATTTGGGTCAATAGCTATAGTTTATTATCAACCTAATGCTACTCTACTTGTATATTAAATCAAGAGTGTTTTTTCCCCTGCTTTCTAGCTGGAAACTTAAAAATCAAAGAGTAGGGAAACAATTTTGACAGAATCAACAGGGTTTTTGTGTCGATTCTAAAAGCATTTAAGATAATAATTGGGTCAAATTGCAATCAATCAAGTTATTATCATACTGCAGCTTTTTATTTTATGGATCCTAACTTGGGGATCCATATTAAGAAATGTTTTAATATGGTAAAGGTATATTTTCAGTCTTACATTATCATTTGATTCAAATGTTCTCAGGAGATAGTCCCAGGGTGCAGCCAGAAATCATCTCTGAGGTCTTCCTGGTGACAAAACGAAATGGAAAATCAATTTTCTGCTGCAAATCTGTTCATTGCTTTGTGAATGAAAATAGTGGAATTAGTAGAGATGGCAATAAACTATGTGGTGGTTTAGACTTTGTCTGATTCACCATGGTAAGAGTTCAAACCATAATGCCCTTATGGAGTAAAGGTGTTAGGAATTGTAAGCTGAGATGCTTCGCTTGGCTAGTAGCGTAAAGCCTGAGCTTGCTTCTACACTGCAGCTGGCCTTCTTAGCACTAGAGCTCTGCAGCTCAGGAATGCTTCTCACATCTAAGACTCAGTCATCACCATGATCCCATTCCAACCGCTGAGACAACAATGCCCCTACCAAATTGCATCACTTGAGGAATGATTGTATACACAGCGGACAGACTCTGCGATCATTGAACTCACTGGTCTGGATATCGGGTGATGCGGCAGCGAGCTTCCTCAAGACAAATAAGAAATGCTATTTTATGATATGATAACCTTAACCTTTCACTGCGGTAGCGGCAGGGTACAGACTTTAAGGATCAGCCGCTGCTAATTTCCAAAAGCTATTCCTTACCGAGCGGGGACGGATGAATTAAGTTTATCAATTTTATCCGCATCCTCAGTGACAGACTATAACCGCAAGGTATATGTATTCCTTATGCCAAGCCATGATATCTCTGTAGCAGTAGATTTGTAATGAGTGATATGTTGGCCATTGGATAATTTTAGATGATGAAATGTAATAAGTAGAAGTCAAGGATTTGATTTCACTTCACCTAGGTTGTTGTGACTTTGTGTCCTACTCAAGCCGTAAACATACTGTAGGAGTCCTCAATGTGATAAAGCATGTTGCTGACAGGTATAAGATACACTCAGCTATTCTTATTGTCTGGTCAAATTTGATTTATCACAGCCATAATTTGGATTAATAACTAATTGAGAGGTACCACACTATTATGCAGTATGGCAAGCTAACTTTCTCACACTGTAGTACATTCTATCACAAAATATGCATAAATGTTACACAACTTAACATTTATCAGTTATTGAGTTTTTTCATATTACAAAACCCACATCATATAACAGAAGAGAAACAAAACCTCCAGAGGGCGCTTGTCATATTCTCCATCAACAATTAAGATTTTACTTGAAGGTGGTTTGCATTAACTTCACCGTTTTAATAACCCTTACATCACACAGATTGACTCTCTATTTTGAAATGGTTAGTAAAGTATTGTACTTTGCACAAAGCTAAAAAGATAGATCTGAAATGGCTTGTAATTTTTTCCTGTCATTTGTGGCGGTTGTTTTTGTAAAATTTTAAGGTTTTTCTTTCCGACTGAGAACATTTGCAAATCCTTCCTGTGATTTCCTATAGACAAGCAGGTGAACAGGCGCCATCTTACAAATGTGTAATTTTATCAAAATTAGACACTCAAACCTTTTAAAGATTTCGCATATATGCCCCCCAAAAACATCTTTCACACAAAAAACCATTAACCTTAAATTTCTTTTACATATTTTCGTTAAATGCACAAAAATGTTAACGAAATATTCTAAACTGATCCATTTCTACCAACTCTTAAATGGAGGTTACATATAATTGATTTTTGTTGAAGACGTCATACTTGCTGACTGCATCATCTACTCATTTGTTCAGTCGCTGGAACTTTAACTGTCATTCATCCAATGAGAGCTTTTTAATTATTACATGGTGATAATAATCTATTTATAAAATTCATCAAGCTGTTAGATGGCCATCTCATATGACTTCCTAATTAAATATAGATACATAACACACATTTAATTTGTGGATGATATTCCCAAAGTTTTCTTGATGCTGTCATTGATGAAGGTGTACGTTCATAAAATATTTGGCTTTCTTTCGCCCTCGTCAAGTGTCTCTTTTTGTTATCCCAGCCTACCCATACTGTGCATCGGTGCATAAAATGCTCAGGGTGTCCTTAGCGCAATGTTTGATTAACACATACATTGCACTCCTTAAGTAACCCCAGGGTACTTGGGCCGACCCTTCTATCCTGCCTTGACTACTCCCGATATGATTAAACATCTTCCCCCGTCCGACCTTACACGGGAGCTGCGACAGTGAAAAAAAAAAAATCCGAGGGGTGAACCACCCCTAATGACCCATCCTGTTAAAAATAGGCCTTTGCGTTAGTTCGTCGACGTTGCCGGCAGACCGCTCGTTCAAAATTACTTGTGCTGGATTCAATGAACTCCCGAGCGTCTGCGGCCATTTCGAGGCGATTAAATTACTTGGCAATTTGCATAATCGTCTGCCAACCTTCTTAACCTGTACATTGATAGGCTTGGTGATAATCATGAATTTATTTTATGACTGAATTATAAGATGCTAGCTGTAAAGTAATGATCTCTCATTAGATATACCTTAATTAATTCACTTTCATCATATTCTCGGTGTTGAAGATTGTCCAATTCTGGTATTGTTATCTTATTTCCTTAATTATTGATTTCTCACAATAAAGCGGAACAAGTGCTTGGTGCAGCATTCAAATCGTTTCAGCAGTTCATAATTTGGCGGGATCTCTTTCCCGTTGTCTAAACATAACGTCCTAAACACATCTCCCGCAGAACAAGATTATTGTCTAATTACCTGGCTTCTTGAATTTCTGCCAGAACTCTGTGGAGGACCTTCGATCGGTTTTAACAACCTCAGAGAAATGTGTTATTGAACCGTTTGACTGGATATGTTCAAAGACCCAGACTTCAGACCAATCCATCAAATAGGGGAATTATCGACAAGAATCTTCTTCATTTTTTTCCCTTCCAACCTCTTACAGTTGGAACCTAATTCTTCCCTTACACTGGCTGCAATCGACCCACCAAACCAAAGAGCAATAACCGCAATTTATATATGTATATGCTGTACAAAAATAAAGCATCCATTGGTAAGTATCCAACGTCAGCGTTGCTATGGTGATGCAGAGAAGCTCAGGGCTTACCAAACCAACGGCCCATGATTGGGTGGCCGGAGGGATAGATTGTGTGATGGACGCACTGACATAACGCAGTCGCATCAGATGCTTATTGTGGGCAGGTTGGAGTCCTTTGGGGCTTTCCCGTTCAACTAATGTTACTCCGCTGTAGAACAATTGTCACTCAGTTACATCTACGCTCTTCTGACCCATCTCATGTCGACTTGGGCTTTCCACTTCAACACCCAAACTTCCTGGCTCTTTACTTCTCTATGATTTCATAAAAAAAGCTTGACTGTTGCTACCCACATTTGACCCCTAGTAGCTCAACATAAAGATCCCCCAAAAGGAAAAACAACAAAGATGTCTACAGAATGGGTAAACTAAACTAACTCTTTCAAGCAGTTTAAACAGAACTACCTGTGGATTAAACATAAAGTGCTTTAGAAATCCACAACAGTTGAACTCTATGTAATACCTTTGATACTCTGTGAGTTTATTAGACACATTCTCTATATTAAAGGCATGTGATTTTATTAATTTTTTTAAGGGGAATGGACATAAATTCTTTAAAGGAACGTTACAGAATGGTAAGAAAAAAACTTGTAAAATATACTTTTGATCACAGATTTACATAATACTTACACGGTCTAATGATGATGATAGTAGAAAACATCCCTTGAAATATTTCTGTCTGAAATGCCATATTTAATGAGAAATGAATAAACTAATTTTCCGATTGGAGTTTATTGCTCAGTGAGCTTTTTATTCATTTGTTGAGTCTATATGATTTCATGCAAATGTGTAATCGGTTTTTCACTATTTTCTCGTGACCCAGATGGCCGATCGATCTCAAACTTCTACAGGTTTGTCAGTTCATGTTTATGGTGGATTACATAAAGTGCTTACACTGCCAGCAACTGTTTTGTTAACAAAAACCAATTCTGTAATGTTCCTTTAAGGTTATTCCTGTTACTTGCTGTGCAGTTAATAATGTAACTCTAGCAATGCCAACTTTCATGTTATACTTCTCACATCATGTGACCAGTGTGTATGTTCAGTGGATTACGTGCACTCCCTCCATTGTGAACATTTGTTTTCCCAAGTTGCGCATGAGAACGTCTAAGCAAGGGACATGTTTGATGGATGGCACCGGGATATAATGTACTAAGGTTTCTGAGTTCCTACACATGATAAATGTCCTTGGAATAGATATGAACCAGATGAAACAGAACAGGCTGGCATAGACGACATGTCGGTATGTAAAAAGTCTATCCCACACATCACCTGGGGACCTGCTAAAATCCTTTGAAAAGTCAACCTCAAAAGGAATTATAGAAAGTAGAATATTCCATCACTGACAAAACCATCCATGACGTGAGTTTGACCAACAACAAATATCTCCATACAAAACTTTGTCAATCTGCAACAATACAGACGTAAAGGAATTCTTCACTGGCGTCGGTTTTTTGGCATCCATGTGAGCTAGGGTTTTTTAGTCATGCGTTTTATCAATTGCAATTTTTGCGGGTATCGCAAAAATATTTTTTGGGGCAATGTGACAGTCATATAAATTATGATTTATCAATAATTCAAATCATATTTTTTCACTTGTGTGGTTCTTGTGAACTGACTATTGTTGAGGATGTGTTATTTGTGTTAAGTACCCTGTTGTAGCTTCCAAGTAGACAACAAACAATCTCAGTCTTAAACAATTTGCTCTCAGTAAAAAAACTTTGTAGTGATGAGATTGGAAGCTTTGCATTGTGTAAAGTATGAGGGAATAGTCAACTAGTTTGCAGGTATAGCAACTGTTTGGCTCTAAGATGAACCAGAGGCTAGCCTCCTCGGGAGATGCCTCTTCTCCTCAGATTCACTCTTAGTCTTCCTAGAAGAGATCACTTGTTCTTAGATCTTACCTGCACATTGTTGATTCTTTTAAAGATTTGAGCATGATGATGTTAAGCAAAGCGGGGTTCTCTTTGGGTAGTTGTCTCTTCCTTTAAAACAGTAGTTAGTAGAAGACCTCGACTGACAAACACACGTTAATTTGATGTTCATTTGATGTTCTAGTTTCATTTGATGTTCTAGTTTCATGGCATCAACCACCATGTTAAATAGGACACAACTTAGTAGCTGGCCATGAGCCAGTTTTAGAACTTGAGCTCCCGCAATTAAAGGGGCTGTTATGTTCCACTTGTTATCCAGCTAGCTGCTTTGAGATATCTGTAAAGATTTGCACATAAAGCCCCTTTAAAATAGAAGTTCAATAAAAACCAATTCAAATCATTATTTTTGAATAATATTCTTCGCTTGTCATTTTAAATTTTGTACAACTTTCACCAGATCTGGTTCACAAATTTAAAAAACATGCCAAACCTGTGGTATTCAGTGCATGGTTTTATATGATGATATGATGATGCAGAGGGGATGTTCTTATGAATTATGAGATGGCAAAATTTTATTATAACGAAAATTGAGAAGTTTTAGAATCCCAGATATTAATTTGCTCTCACTGAACTACAATTTGAAGAAGTTTTGAGGCTTCATTTCTCAGCTGGTACTAAACAACTATCAATGTAGTAGTTTGTAAATATGCAAACTTTGCTTTTCCTTTAACGGTTCAACCCCAGGACCTAATTTTGGTAAACAGGTCTGGCGTATTATTGGTACCCCGTACAGGCCCTCCAACCTGTAGTCAATTGAAAGGTCATGGGTGTACCATGCTGGGGTCATACCACGCCACGTATTCACGGCATGGGATCACTAGCCCTGTGCTACAGTTCAGTTTCATGCGAGTTTTTTTTTTTTTTTTGTGGCAAGTTACTTCAGAATCTACAACATAAAGTGGGGACATTTAGGTCTTGTCTGAAAAAAAAAAAAAGGAAATGAAGTGAAGGCTTCAGTAGGTTTGCCTTGTTCTATTACTAGAGAAGGACCTTATTTCAAATTGTTCATTTTGTTTGCATTTGGTGTACCAGCCTGCATTAATTACTTGTTCCAGTTTGTATTAATAGACATGATGTGCATGAGTAATTTTCTCTCTCTTTTTGTAAGCAATTTTGAGCTTTAGCCTTGTGGAGGGAAGCACAAATATTGGCAACCCAGTGATATTGTGTTTCAAATAACTGGGAAGTTCCCTCTAATGTGGGTCCATTTCCCTATAATTTGTCTGGTACTTGTTGTGTGTGGGGCAACTTCATAACTGATAGTCCTTATATGCCCTGAGGGTGCTAGACAAGATGATAGGTCAAAGAGCTTTATTTAGGATGGGGTGCTATGGTCTATCTGACCCTTCTTAAGGACCATTCATTCTCTCATCTCAATCCTGTCAAAGTTCATTTACCCCCATCCATCCATCCTTACACAGTGCATCCATTGTATAATCTATACCCCCTAGGTCATATTACTTTATCTTTCAGCATGCTTCAATTCACTCTGATTCTATTTCCATGTTAAATTCTTCCAGATCCATGGACCCATGGTCTTGAACTCTACCGATGGGTTGTGGAATTAATCCAAAGCATTTAAAGGCTGATCTTCATCAGAGAAGATGTGTTAATGCCATGTTTTGTAATCTCGAAATCTCATTTTGTTTTTTCAATGATCTATCAGTTGTTGTCCCCCCTTGTCCCTGCCCTGCACCAACCATCCACCTAGATGAACCTGTAAAGCTAGTTGCACATTACAGGGCAAATTCCGGGCGAATAACCCCACTGCACCCGTTGGTCGTTGCACACTTGATGCTGTTTTTTTTCGGGGCAAAATGAACGCCCGGTATGCCAACCCTGAGTTATCTCACTTAACCCTACTCCCAAGCAGGGTATCCAAATAGGGGTTGCACAAATACCTAGTTCCCCAGGAGTTTGCCAGGGTTAGCCATTCAAGTGTGAAAAGATCACCCAAATTCTCGTGGGAATATCCTGTGGATGTTTGTGTACTGAGAAAGGGACTTATGTAAAGCCATTATAATTCCATAGTGGGTATAATGTAATGAATCAAAAGTGTATGTGTGTTCTTGGTTCTGGTCTTACTTTACTGAAGAATCCTGTTTTGGAATTTTCACTGAGCAGTTGTCTGTCCTCCAAGCATTTATTGTGATGTTCAAAATGAAATCAATGGCCAAACTATCCCAAACCTTGAGCACATATCTTTTGCTTTGAATTAATGACCTCAAAAATGGCTTCACAGTCACCCTCACTCAAGTATGAACCAACCCTGCTGGATTTAAAACAGTTTTCAAAAACGTAAAAGCTGAACTTTTGGACCTGGGGGAGGGGGAGAGGAGGGGAGGGAAAGGGGGAGGGGGTGGCCCAAAGGATCATTCCCCAGATGTTGCCAGGTGGTTGAAACAATCGGTATAATATTTGAATAATTCATAAAAGTAAACGAGCAAACGAAAAAATTACAACAACTAGTGATCGAATTGTCTAAAAATAGAATGCTCTGTGTACACTTCATATGTTCCTTTATTAAAATAAACCTATACTGTGCTGCAAAATGCATTTGAAAAAAATGGAAACAATCAGGGTTGGAGTAAGGCGGTGTATGCAGCAGGGCTCTTCTCTGCTGGCTCCATACCCTCACGCCTTTGGCTTCAAGATACAAGTTGGTCAAAGTTCCCTCATTTCTGTCCACTGATTTCTTCAATATGTTAATTACCACTCAGGGCTCTATATTTACACTGATTAACACCTGTAATCTCACAACTGAACAGGTCCCGTGGTCTTGGGTTTTTCAAATGAATAATAACAACTCACTATGTAAAATCTTTAAAAAACAGTTTATTTGTTAAACCACAAAGAATATTTCTCATTTTGATTCTGGTTTTGTGAAAATTATTTAAAATTGTACCCAGTCAGTTTCCCTTGTAGTTTATTTCTCGATATTTGAAATGAAAAAAAGTTGCTTCCCCTAAAGGTGATCCCTTGGCTGCCGCTTCCCAGGTTCGTAAACTTGGGTGTGATCCCTGGCCTGCACAGCAGTTAAAGGTTGTGTGGTTTCTGACTGGCACCCCCAAAAGAAAGATATTGACAAAATAGGGAGACCACCAACATAGGGCTAGATAGCTCAGTTGGTAGACTGCCGACACGTTAATCTGGAGGTCTTTGGTTCAAATCCCACTCAAGTAAAATAAATAGTTTGTTCAACTCCAAATTATTTAAGATTTACCTAGTCAGTTTCCCTTGTGGTTTATTACTTGAAAAAAGTATGAACCTTGTTAGCCCTGCATTCCTGTGAATTTTTCTCCCCAACTTTGAGCCCTAATAATTGATAATGTACTAATATTTCAGAATTATCCTGCTTTTAAATGCGGATTTTTGCCACTGATTGTTAGACCTTTCTTTGCTTAAATAGAGATGAACCAACAACACAAGTTATGTACTGGGTTTTTTTATGTACAGGAAAATTTACTTGTAAACCATGACAGACAACTTATTTCCCGAAAAGTTGAGAAGAAATGAACTTGAAAGACAGCTTTCATAGTGGTTGGATTTATCCCTCTTTCTTCACTCTTAGCCGTCCTGTTATGATAATAGGGATATACCGGATGTACAGTCCCGTTAATGATGTTCCCCATATCTGATGATTTGGAGAGGAATTTGCTGGCTTTGGAGTCAGGTTTCTGAGGGTCAACCCATGGTTTGGCCCTGCTCATGTGGGGGTGATTGGCTGTCTAACCTCTGACTTAGATTCATGGATGTAGATCAAGTACAGATCACATTGATGTCATGGTATCAAGGAGTACCTTACACTGCATGGTGTACCTTCAAGACAGTGTCTTATGCTTGAAGTGAGTCGTCTTTCATTCAAGACAGTGTCTTATGCTTGTCACTTGTCTTTCCTTCAAGACAGTGTCTTATGCTTGCACTTGTCTTTCCTTCAAGACATTGTCTTATTTTGTAACTTGTCTTTCCTTCAAGACATTGTCTTATTCTTGTAACTTGTCTTTCCTTCAAGACATTGTCTTATTCTTGTAACTTGTCTTTCCTTCAAACAGTGTCTTATTCTTGTAACTTGTCTTTCCTTTAAAACAGTGTCTTATTCTTGTAACTTGTTTTCCTTAAACAGTGTCTTATTCTTGTAACTTGTCTTTCCTTCAAGACATTGTCTTATTCTTGTAGCTTGTCTTTCCTTCAAAACATTGTCTTATTCTTGTAACTTGTCTTTCCTTCAAGACATGTCTTATTCTTGTAGCTTGTCTTTCCTTCAAGACAGTGTCTTATTCTTGTACTTGTCTTTCCTTCAAGACAGTGTCTTATTCTTGTAGCTTGTCTTTCCTTAAACATGTCTTATTATTGTAACTTGTCTTTCCTTAAAACAGTGTCTTATTCTTGTAACTTGTCTTCCTTTAAAACAGTGTCTTATTCTGTAACTTGTCTTTCCTTTAAAACAGTGTCTTATTCTTGTAACTTGTTTTCCTTTAAAAGAGTGTCTTATTCTTGTAACTTGTCTTTTCCTTTAAAACAGTGTCTTATTCTTGTAACTTGTCTTTCCTTAAAACAGTGTCTTATTCTTGTAACTTGTCTTTCCTTTAAAACAGTGTCTTATTCTTGTACTTGTCTTTTCCTTTAAAACAGTGTCTTATCTTGTACTTGTCTTTCCTTTAAAAGCAGTGTCTTATTCTTGTAACTTGTCTTTCCTTCAAACATTGTCTTATTCTTGTAGCTTGTCTTTCCTTAAACATGTGTCTTATTCTTGTAACTTGTCTTTCCTTTAAAACAGTGTCTTATTCTTGTAACTTGTCTTTCCTTTAAAACAGTGTCTTATTCTTGTAACTTGTCTTTTCTTTAAAACAGTGTCTTATTCTTGTAACTTGTCTTTCCTTTAAAACATTGTCTTATTCTTGTAACTTGTCTTTCCTTTAAAACAGTGTCTTATTCTTGTAACTTGTTTTTTCTTCAAGACAGTGTCTTATGCTTTATGTAACTTGTCTTTCCTTCAAGACAGCTTCCTATGCTTTCCTTCAAGACATTTGACAACACAAATTAAACATGCACTTCATGTTTGATGCAATTATATTTGATTGGTGGGATTTAATGAATAAAGATAATAACATCCAATCAGGAGCACTCTCTCTTCTTCTGTACTAAGTATTTGTAAGCAAGTGATAAATGAGATGACAGGGCCAGTATCTTCTTTTACCTTGGTGGGAGGAGTTCAAGCTGTGTGGTCCTTTCATCATATTACACCGTGATAATAAGAATGATATCAAGTGTAGTCTAGTCCTCCAAATAGATAATAAGATTTACTTCCAATGTTTGTCTGCGATACACCAGTCCACATGTTGTCCTGACCATAACATTTTTGGCTCTGGCTTTATCTAGAGTCTGTGGCTGCCAAAGCTCAGTATAGACTGATGCCAGCAGCCACACCATAGCCAGTTGATTTAGGTATTCAGCTTATAAGAGAACACTGTTATTGAGACCCTTCCCAAAATGTTTGTCTCCCTCTGTGTATACTAAACTGCCAATGTAACAACCACCTACTTATTTTGTTTGGAATATGTTCTCAATCTTGAACTTTACCCCTGTGTACATAACTGCTGTAATTACCCCCAACTCATATTAATTTAGTTAGCTAGTTAGTTATTCCTTTTTTGTTTATTCTGGGGAAACCTTTCAGTAAAACACTGCTTTTCAAAGCTGCCCAGCAATTACAAACATTTAATAGAATAAAAAGGGAACTTATACAGCATTTTAAGATATTACAGTGTATATATTTAAAAATATTAACAAATTGAGGCAAAATCATGACATTACAGTAAACCTCCTTACAACAATTCTAAACAGTTTACAGGAGGAATGACCCCATACCAAATTAACATGTAATGTAAAATTAAGTGTTTCTACTGATTGGACCAATGCATATATCATACACAAATTGTGATGAATAGAGAAAGTCATATGAAATCTTAGCCTACAATAACCAAAATAGTTATGATTCAGTTTGTTTAACATACACTACATATAGATTGGTCAGATTCTTTGAAAAAATACCTGACAATTTTTCCCTTCTAAAATGTAATTTTCTTGTTTCTGAATGCAAGCTTTCTTGATTTATTTTCCTTTAGTAAGAAAATCACAACTACTGTATCAGCATTTTTTGTAACTGAGGAAAACTTCTGAGCCTAGCTATTTTTAGGTGTGTGAGGGCAGTATTTTCATGCTCCATCAAATTCACCCTCAGCTACTGGGCATTTTGTAAAAGCTGCATAGTCACTAGAAGTGCTCAGGATTAGCTGAGTGCAATAGAAATAGACTGATATTAAGTACCTCATAATTGGGTTGTGTTTTTGTCATCAACCTTTTAAATTATTCAGGCTGACATGTAAATTTCTTCTACTTTTTTTGTTTTTTTCTTATAAAATTAAGGATATAAATGGTAATTTATTAGAATATGGGTTTGTTCTTAAAATCTCAAAATTGTGAAATGATCTTTGTGGAAAGTAAACATGTTTTCTGTAAACTTTAATCAATGAAATTGAACCTCTCTACCACACAAGATGAACATTCTAGATGGATAAGATAACAAGAGTCTGATTCTGTGCTCCTTTAGTTTGGTTAATTATGCAGTAAATGCTTGGCATTCAAACTATCCTGGAAATCAGATAACATCTTAATCTGTGTTTCTTCTTAGGACTAGTTTATTTCTTGGTCTAAAAATGCTGGACTCTTATTTGTCAGATTGTCACTTGAGGATTTTGTCTAGATCTCTCATTGCCTTCAACATCTTGAAAGACATCCTGGACGACCTGGCCTGGTTCAGGCAATACACTCCTAAGTAGCCATTCTAAAGGTGTATTCTGCTGTGTCTTATGAACATGCCCTGCGCCATTGGAGCTGTCTTCCTCATCACATCTGTTTTTGCAGAGTCAATGAAAATTTGAAAAAAAAAACCATCTGAAAGCTTTCCTATACACAATGGTTGATTGCTAAGGACCAACTGCCTTTCCCATCATTTGTGTCTTAATTTATTTGCTTCTCTTAATGTAATGTTTCTTGTAAAGCGCCGTGGTACCAAGTGTAAGAGCGCTTTATAAATACACAATATTATTGCTCTTATTTACCATCATAGGAAGAAATGCGTCTAGTCCATTTTCTTTGCAAACCTTTAGTCATTTGTTGATGGTGATGTAGAGTCTGTAAATCTTCTATTGTACGGCAGGTTGGTGATGGGATTTTGCCTTTGACAAAACAAGCCAAACATGGAATTTGGCATACAGTTAGAGTCTGCCATGGGGAAGGTTGCTTATCTGTCTTTAAAAAAAATATATAGGTAGAATAACCAGCAATGGCAGCCATTTTGCAAATTTTAAAACTTGCTATTTTATTCTACCTATATTTTTGTCAAAAAAATTGTTATCCTGAAGTTACAACCCTAGCAGAGTCTTTCTCAAAGGCTAAAATGACAACACAACGCACATAAATAGGTATACTGGTGTAACAGGATATTTTTTTCATAGGAAAAATCTGCCATGAACCTTTAGCCAAATATCTTTCTCACAACATGATCCGACTGTGTGCCAAATTTCAAGCTTGTATCAGCAAAGGCATAGTTTCCCCAAATATTTTCCCTGTGTGTCCCACAACTGAAATGTGTAACACCCGGGAAATGAAGAGGGTTTCTATGTAAGCCAAGAGGTGACCAGGCATTATGAAGGATTTATTTGTCACTTGTTTGTGCAATCTCATTCCTGGAATTTGCTCCTCAAGTGCATTTAATACACCATGACTTCTTGATGACCTCTAAGCAACGACCATAATAGATCCTACCAATGGTTAAATGGAGAAGTTGGTTCGAAGGAATGGTTATCATTCTTTCATCCTCTACAACAATCACCCCCCCCCCCTTCCAGACCTACCCCTTTCCCCTTCGTATTTATTACTAACATTACAAAAATCGCTATTTATCATCAGTAATGTCATCACATAAAATCATCAAGCCATAGTATAACAGTTGCCTTTCCCCTTCCCAGCCCCATCCCCTAATCATCACCACCATTGATATCTACCACCACAAGCTCCACCAGGGTTTGCCAGCAGGACCAGTTAGCTTCAATCACGTTATGAGTTCCCCAGCATTCTCACTGGACCAAACCTAAAAGGTTTCTCTTCGGCAGTGTCAATTTATGGGACGTTAGTTTGAATTCATATGAAGAATATGTGCAGGCAGTGGTCTAAAGCAAAGAACTAACCACTCCAACAGAAGTTTAACTGGTCCACTTCTAACACCTCTACTACCATCAACATTCCTACATCTACAAACTTCACCACTTCCAACAAATAGTCACAACTGCAATTCAAGCCTCACCAAATACTACCCCAATCAGGATCACTACCCTCCCAGGTCTCTGCAATTCAAGCCTCACCAAATACTACCCCAATCAGGATCACTACCCTCCCAGGTATCTGCAATTCAAGCCTCACCAAATACTACCCCAATCAGGATCTCTACCCTCCCAGGTCTCTGCAATTCAAGGCCCATCAAATACTACCCCAATCAGGATCTCTACTCTCCCAGGTCTCTGCAATTCAATTCTTACCAAATACTACCCCAATCAGGATCACTACTCTCCCAGGTATCTGCAATTCAAGCCTCACCAAATACTACCCCAATCAGTATCTCTACCCTCCCAGGTATCTGCAATTCAAGCCTCACCAAATACTACCCCAATCAGTATCTCTACCCTCTCAGGTATCTGCAATTCAAGCCTCACCAAATGCTACCCCAATCAGGATCTCTACCCTCCCAGGTATCTGCAATTCAAGCCTCACCAAATACTACCCCAATCAGTATCTCTACCCTCCCAGGTATCTGCAATTCAAGCCTCACCAAATACTACCCCAATCAGTATCTCTACCCTCTCAGGTATCTGCAATTCAAGCCTCACCAAATGCTACCCCAATCAGGATCTCTACCCTCTCAGGTCTCTGCAATTCAAGCCTCACCAAATATTACCCCAATCAGGATCACTACCCTCCCAGGTTCTGCAATTCAAGCCTCACCAAATACTACCCCAATCAGGATCTCTACCCTCCAAGGTCTCTGCAATTCAAGCCTCACCAAATACTACCCCAATCAGATCACTACCCTCCCAGGTCTCTGCAATTCAAGCCTCACCAAATACTACCCCAATCAGATCTCTACCCTCCCAGGTCTCTGCAATTCAAGGCCCATCAAATACTACCCCAATCAGGATCTCTACTCTCCCAGGTCTCTGCAATTCAATTCTTACCAAATACTACCCCAATCAGGATCTCTACTCTCCCAGGTATCTGCAATTCAAGCCTCACCAAATACTACCCCAATCAGGGTCTCTACCTTTCCACCTTTCATCATGATACACAGACACAATAAAAAGTTCCCAAAGTAAAACGTATCTGACAGCTAAAGCTTAAATGAGCTTAACCTTGAACTTTATTTTATTTCATTATTAGCCAGCTCAGGTTTTTTTCTCCTTCTGGCAATCACAATCAATTTAAGGAAACAAAAAGAGGGAGAAATCTGCTATTCCTGGGAAATAAATCCTAATCTTGTTGAATGTCTGAAGTACTCCCTGCCTTCACACACTCCACTGCATTCTTAAACAAACTCTTTGGCCAAATGTAATTTCACAAACACTTGATTCAGCTATTCTTTGTATTGCGGCGTTTTTGATGTTTGTCAAATGAATAGAATCTGGGGCTTACAACATGATCCCAACACCACAACTTTCAATCTAATTCACTTTGTTGCTTTCCACTGAGTGGCTTTTTGGGTGGGCCTATCGTAATGAAAATGACACAAAAAGGCAGACCTAATTTTTAAATGTTGTTTTCACAGTTAACAAAGCTGTACAATACTGGGATGTGTACTGTTTAATGGCCGTCTTGACCTTGCCATGTTACTTCCAGCCAGCCGTACTTATCTTGCACAGAAATCAAATTATCCTATTAAACTTATTTTTCACAACTTGTAAATTTATATATCGTATTTCATTGTGGGAGTTGTTAATTCAATAGGCTGGAATATGAGCTTACCGCAAAATAACCAACTCTGGTTTGTGTTTAACTTGTTATTGTGATTTTCAGTGACTGTGTAATCTCTGGTTTTTCTTGACTGTGACCTTGTGATATTGTAGGCGGTGGTTTTTTGTTTCTGGCTTTAGTCTTTGAAACCAGAGGAATTATCTAAGGTGATACGATAGGATTGAGAGGGATGATACATCACTAGTTTTTTATTTCAGTCAGTTTTTTAACTTCAGGAAATATGTTAAAATAATAACTTGTGGATGTTTCATAACAACAAGTGCTCAGGTTGTTGAGAAATTTTCAAAGGTTGATGTTTTATAGATGCTTATGAAATTTGCCGGCCAGGCATTTGTAAAAATTGAATATTGATTAGTTAGAAGTATGGATCATCATTAACTTCTGCCCAGAGAGTTTAAATCAATGTTAGGTCTGAACATTGATGATCCAAAACAATAGAGTGTTGTTCTCCTAATGTTGTCAATAAGAAATGAACTAATCATGCTCCAACTTGGCCATCGTTTGTTTCAACCAAGAGAGCTCGTTTTCAGCACTGGCCATTCAAATTATCAGTAGAAATTGACTGCAAAAGTTAAACACCTGTATAACAAACAAACAATTTAGGCGACTTTCAAGGAAGAATGGAAAAGAATGATTTCCCAGGCTATTGAAAATACTATAAATAATACACAAGCGTTGTTTGTAAAGCACACTTATCTTGTTTTTAAACATTAATTGATCTTAATAGAATATTGATTGATTGTAATTGTTTTTGTGTCTTGCCATCTTACTTAGATTTAAAGTGCATTTGTTAACATAACCCTCCTTACCTCTTATAGAATGACCTTTATGCATTCAAAATGATGTATCAAGCAACTTTAGGATGTTTTCTTATTAATATGATTTGCCTCTCAGCTTGAAACTACCCCTTTTTTCCTCCTTCCTGGAGAGGGTTGATGGGGGCAGGGGGCTTATAATTAACTACTTTCATCTGTGTAATATTGACACACTGCAAGTAGAAATAATATTTGTATAAACCAAAACCTAAACAAGCCCCCCCTGTCTTACATCAAGCAGTCCTGTTGTAAGTGGTGAGAAATACATTTCATGGGAACAGTCTTAGGGTAGCAGCAGCCAGCCAGCGTACCTTGTTGAATCAGCATGATTTAGGCTGGGGTTGAGTAGTCACAATCAAGCTGCATATCGCTAGCCGTGAGCCCCGTCTATTCACTAGCTACACGTGTGTTTGATTGCATAGGACGAGGCTCGGTCAATGTAGTGTATTGTTGGGAGACGGCAGTGAGGATGGTCTGACGGCCGCTTGTGAAGGAATTAACCGATTCCTCAATAACAGTATTAGAGTAAATAGACTGCATGCTGGCCTTGTTTAGCATTGCTGGCTCTGAAATAACAAAGAGTATACAATGTGAAGTTAATGTGTAGGTAATATAGCAGGCGTCTTGCTCTGTCCCTATAACTTCCTATCCCTGTTTATCAAGTGCAGGGTTGAATCTTTCAGCTGACATCTCAATACTATTAGAAAAAAACTTTAAAACATGATGTTATGTTGATACAAGCTTTTCTACTCTGTGTACCCATCAAGGGAGAACATACCTCTGGTGTTATATTTATCAACTGACTATTCCTTGCAGAGTAATCATTTGTCAGTGTGCATTGGCTGGAAAAATTTGAGGGATAAATATGAAAGTCTCATCATGTCAGATTGTTTTCATTCTCAGATCAATCTTTTAGTTCTGACACAAAAGTCTATAAAACTTCCAAAGTGCTTTTTCCAGAGATTGATTTTGATTTCTTGATTTGTTTATCTTGAAACATGAGGTTTATTTTTTTAGAGTATTTTTTAATTGGAATATTTGAGTTTTTGAGTTTTTTAATATTTTGTTTCAGTTTTGAAGTGTATTTCTTTCCATTTGCACTTCTCAGTCATTTTGTCAGTTGACATCGGGGTCTGAAGGAGGGTTTTGTACTGTGTTTAGGAATAGAAATCTTAGACTTACAAATAAACATCCCTCTAATCGCCATGGGGAAAGATGCTCAATCGTTTCGCAACTCAAATACTTTCCCTCCATTGAGATCAAGTTGGCATGGTGATATCTTTTACCTAGATGTGGATCTTGGTTTGAACCCCAGGACAAGAGCAAAATCTCTATTTTTTCACTTTTCAGATTTCTTGATTTCTTGAAGTGTGTATCTCTGTTAAGAAGTGTTTTATTTATTTTTTTTACGACTAGAAAGATTGAAATTCATCGCAATCCTTAATTTATCAGAGTACATTGTCATGAACTTCATTATTCAAAATGTTTGTCTTTTAGTTCACACTATCCACGAAACATAGTGTGAACTTAAAGGAAACTCTTTTGGCAAGATTGCAATTGGAATCACATTGTTTGTGGCGATAGATAACTTTGACACTTTGTAATTTCATATGACTATCTATTTTTGCAGATGTCTTGTGCATGGTGTGGTAAATTAAAAGTCATTGATGCAATATCAATATTCTATCTCTGGTCAGTATGCTTAGATTCCTACCACCCTTACTCTCAATGTTCAGACTTCAAGGTGTTAAAATAATTCTGTAGAATGGGAACGTTATTACAATCTGATAAACTATAGCGTCGTTGGTTAGGTTCACCTGTGCTACAGACATGCTATAGGAGTGTGCACGGATTATACTTACTGCTTGTACAGATGATGTCGGCATGTGCCAAAAGACCCTGTACCCCAGAAAAAGGTAGTCTTGATTAAAAGGCAAGGTTAGTTGCCTGATATTCCCACGACCCAAAAGTGTAGTAGCGTTAAGTATGTGGTTGGACCACAGTTATTGTGTGTTGGATGGCATTCATGGCCTACTTGGATCCGGTAAGAGCTGGCGTGTGTCTCTAATTATACAGTGGTCATGTGGTTCTCACCACGCAGTGGCTCTAGAACAACTTCGTCACTAGATAATCATTTCAGAGGAATGAACTTGCAATTAAAATGCCGTTATTGGAAATTAAACATCAGTGGTGAGTGTTTGGAAGAAAGCCCTTGAAACACAAGGTGCAAGGTGCAGAGAATTGGAAGTAATAACCTGGTGTTATTGGCCCACTTTTATTGAATGTAAACTGGAAGTCTCATACAGTATACCAAGGTGACTGGATAGTCAGTTGGAACAACTTAAAAGAATCACAAAGGAACTCCAAACTTTCAAGGTGTTTCTGGAGAAACTCATTCATATTGTATTTGCCGCCATAAGCTTTTAATCTATTTTGATTCTTTATTATGCTTCAATCGCGAAGGACAACATTTAATTTATGCAATGCAGAGAGAGGTAGAGCAGCAACATGTTGACAAATTCCCTTGATATTTTCTACTTCTTTCTCCTTGTGTCGTGAATTGAATTGTTGTGATTCGTACAGTGAAGAATTTGTGAAGTATTTGTCTTTTATCCAATGCCCAAAAACATTAGACTCCATGGGACAATCTTACCCACATGTTGAAGAAACATCACCTGTCTTTGCGTCCATGTAATTCTGTCTAAGAGGTCCTCCTCTGGGTTTAATGAGAAAGACTCCAAGACTGAAATCTCAAACACCGACATAACATCTCGGTCCCGTGAGCCTACTGCCTACAATCTCCCTCCTCTGTTGCCGTAATTAATCTTATCTAGGAATTATCCAACTGCGAGTTCAATGTCTGGAAGTTCAAGCTCTTCTTCAGTCCTCCGCCTCCTCATCCCCCCCTTCATCTTCATCATCTTCTCTCCACCCCCTAGGGACACCCCCAAGGTGGCAAGACAAACTGAATTGCTAAATGTGTGGCCGTGGGGCCAATCGAGTCAGCTCTCCGACACCCACAACTGCCCGACGTGCTAAAAGCCTTACCTGCTGCTTATTAACAAACCATGAGTTCACGACCCTGGCTAAGACATGGATGTGCAATAGGATGTTATTTTTAAGAGACGCCGGCCAAATTTTAATCCCGGAATCAACAATTTAACCATCCGTTATCGAATTTGGGGGTTCAATAACGCCCTGGAATCGTTGTGCACGAATTGGTTCACAGAATGAGTTTCTAAAATGTACACCCAAAAAGGGAATCATAATTGTTACCTGTATATGTTTACTCTGAGAAACAGGGCGGGTAAATTGGTACAAAACAAACAAGATTTACCAATCTGTGCATTCGGTGTGGGATTTAATCTCAAGACTGTCTTCATGGTATACATGTACAGTAGAATTAAACATCAACTACTTAAGTTAAAATTGTATCCCTTTTTTTTTTTTTTTTTTTTTTTTTAAATCAAGATAGCGTTTTACAAACCTAGCTTTGTGAAAGTTCTCAGTTTCAAAACTTGATCATCAATGAAAGCTACCTGACACCAGGGATGTTTGCAAATGCACACCGTAAACCTCTAGTGTAACAAGACTTAGGAAAACCTATTACAAACATTAATGTGGCTTTCCACACATTGGTGTACTTGCTAATGAAGTTGATCAAAAAAGATCTTTAGATGCGGCAATTTACAATGTCATCAGACCTTTGTTTGCTGTTGCATTTCCAACACTTTCATGATGTTCAAATTCAAAAATCAAGTTGCAAATTTAGTCATGTGAGTACACTTTATTCTGTTAACATTCACAGGGGTACTTTTTGTGAACTGTCTTTCAGTGATTTAAAATGCATGGAGTGAAGAAAATTGCAATTAACAAAGCCTAAGATAAATAACTTTTCTCTCTCCCTTTAAACAGAAACAGGTTTGTTTACACACCAAGTAATTACATTTGCATGTGAGTGTTTAGCCAGATCTTTAGAATCCTAATGTCTTATACTGCAAACGCAAAGCAGTTAGCACGAGACAAAGCTCTATATTTTAAAACAAGGAATTTGATAATATCCACCGGCCAAAATACGTAATTCATGAGAGGTTATCCAAACAGTTTGAAGAAACTTATTAATACAAGAAGAAGAAGAGAAAAAAAACCTGGAGAATTGACATCGCCTTCTGACTGATCAATTCAGTCCCTCCCATAGGGGTTCACATTCAGCTCATGAAAGACCCTGGGAGAAGGTTGTCGTTGGTATGGTTACCTGTGAATTCACCTGGGGTAGTGAATGGGGAAGTGTCCATTGCATGATGCCCCTTGGGAGCAAGGTAGTTTGAAGGTCTGCTTCTATATCTTAAGATGACATTGGGGGTTGAGCAAGGCTTGGCAATACAGATACATGAACTAGTTAGTTTTAAAGGGGATGTACAAAGTTGGTTTTTACCCTCACTTTTCATTTTATTTACAAAAAGCAACAACTACAATGACAAAAATAACACTTGCAAATATTGTCACCACAATAGGAAAACAATGCAAAACAAATTAATAATTAATGACTCCTACTTTTTGACTTGGATTGTTTTGTTTTTTTAATTATATTTTTAAACCGTAGCTTGGGTTTGAAAACGGGGGTAGGGTCATTATTTTCCCAATACAGTTGTTCATTCATTGACCACTTAAACATCCCAATGAGGATATATTGTTTTATACTTTCCATCTGATGGGGGTATCAGTGATACTATCAGTAACTCCCAATTGGGATACCTCTCTGCTTAGTGATGGTGAGATGATGTCAAACTTGAATGAAATGGAAAGGTTTATTGATCTGGCTAATATTTAGAGTTTGGCAAAACAGTCTCACTCCTGCTCTCTAGTCATAATCAATTTATCAAGTTGCACCTGAGCTTATTGTCAATACTGTGGTCATCTGAGAGGTCAGTCACCCTAGATTTACCTTCCCCCCACCCTCCCGCCTTCCCTCCAGACATCAAAATCACACACTCTTTGGATAAACCCACAAGTCCTGATTGTGTTTTGTTGACCTATCTGGGCTATTACACACACTGTGCTGTTGTGTGATGTCAAAGCTGCCTAAAGCAACGCACTGGTCACTCAACTCATTCTGGTGTATATTGTCAATATTGCCCTTAGTCTTGTTCCATATCAGTATCCAGAGACATCCTACACCCATCTGGACGCTAACGGATAAAAGTACATGTATAGACCCAAACACACATTGAACCTTTGCTACAAGACTCTTATTCAGCTGCCAGCCCAGGGCTCTGGGTCCACATAACAGCTTTGGACATATCTATTTAGCCAGTAACAATATCAGTGGTCATTGAACTTGACCTGTAGTTGTGGGTGGTCACTCTTGTCTGATGCCTTTTTATGATGTCTTTTACTTGATGTAAATAACAGATCGTGTTTTTTCTTTCTTGAGATGTCAGTTTCTTAAGGGTCTTGTTTTGGATTGCAAGGAAGAAAAGTGCAATCCCCACACGATCTTGAGTGCTGTTTGACTGGCTTGCGCTGTAGTGAGACAGTCTGTCTTGCTGGAGTTTTCCCGTTGTCCTTGAGCACAATCTTAGCACTTATAGGTCAAGCTATACTTGTGGTTCATGCACACAGGGGAAGGAACAGGTTTGCTAGGACTAAGAATTTATGCATTAGTAGCTGGACTGACTTGTGGAGGGGTGGGGCTTTCCACGTAGATATTACGGTGTCGATAAAAAATTGTTGAAATTCTTGTTCTGGCTCAAAGGAGGTACAATAAAGAAAATGTTCACAGTGGTGGCACAAGACTCTAAACACTTTTGGGGGGTGCGGGATGGGGAGGGCAAGTGAGGGGCAAAGAAATGGTTTTGGGGGTGATTGAGTTTCAGATTTCCAATGTATACAATATTAACTGCTAGAGTAATTAAAATGTGGTCTATTAAATACTTGATTTCAGTGTAGGCCTATTTTTTTAATTTTGTATTGTCTTATTGGGGGGGGGGTGCAAAGAAACTATCTTGGGTTTGGGCAAATACCCCACCCCTTCTTCTCTCTGGGCTGTTTACCCACCAACCTGACCTTTGTTGTGTTCTTCTGGCGTTGGTGGTTAGTGCGTAAAGCGCTTTCCCTCACCACTGTGGCCCTGGTTCAATTCCCAGCTAGGGCTAATGTGAGTAGAGTTGTGCGCAGGTTCTCTCATACACCAGAAGGGTTTTTTCTCGAGCCCTTCGGTTTTCCTTACTCCAGATTCCAGAACACTTTTTTCTATCTCTGGCTGTGCTCCATGGTCATGCGACTTGACATGCCTGAGCAAGTTCGGGTGGCAACCATTTGTCAACCACTGGTCAATGTTCCATGGTTACCTATGCATCAATACATCCTGGGTACCAGGCGAAATCAACCAATAGTGCCTCATTCGAACTTGCTCCCTGTGGTTTGACCAAGTTGCAGCCATGTTCTTTGCAATTTAGCTTTTCAGATGCAATCAACTAGGGTAGATGAGCCTTCCAAATTGTTATTATTATTGTGAGAATATTGTCTAGCATTTGTATACAAAGTGGACGCAAAACAAAGTGCTTTTCATTTATGACAGGTTCATATTCTATCATGAAGTTCTTTAGTCCACCAATTTCATTGAGTCACTTGAGCAAACATTTTTGCTTAACAGTTTTCTGCTAAGCAAAACTAGAAGAAAACCAGTCACAGACTGTATGTGCGGAATGGCATTTTGGCTGGTAACCTAATTCTTTGGCTTGTCGTGGCCAAGCAAGACACTTAACCATTATTGCTTCGTCCTTCGGATGGGACATAAAGCCATTGGGTCCCTGCATTGTCTGATGCACCCGAAAGGACCCAGTTACACTTAGCTCTAAGAGAAGAGGTTTGCCCCGATGTTTCTGGCAGTGGTTGCTGATCGCGCTGCTTCACCTTGTAAACCGCTATTAAGGTGCTACATAAATCTGTCTCACAAGAACAATTTCATAAATTTGTATCAAATATTTCTCTTCTTTCAAGCGCCTTGAGTGCCTTATTGGTAGATACATTCACTATATAGGACTCTGGTATTTTTATTATCACTATTATTATTACTATTATTATGATTATTTCATTTTATCACAGCATGCAAAAGAAAGATTGTTTTTTCCTTTGTGCCAGTAACTCCTTGAGTCTGGCTATGCCCCGTAGCCTTAGATCTCAAGGGTCTTTCTCTATTATTATTAGTACTATTAATATTCTGGTAAGCAAAATTGTTTCGTGCTTAGCTACTTTTTGTGCTGAATCAGCACTCTGCAAAAAGTCCCTGATGATCTGCACTGTATCTTCACTACTACTAAACCTTTGTATGACCTCCAATGTATGCAATGATGATCAGAAATCTTATTCTCAATTACTTAAACGAGATTGGATTTATTTCCCTTTCAACCTCGTTTTGGTTTCATTGAAATGAATGGAAGAACACCAAGATGACTGACAATGGTAAATAATTGTCGATGTGAGTCAGACATTGACGTTAAGAAATGGTCATTTAATGTCAGGGTTGTATACCAGTGATAGCTGTACTACTCAGGTCATCCAATCAAATAAGATAATAGTAAATACAACCTAATAACAGTTCAGACTTGCTAACAATTGTTTAATCAGTGTCACTGCTTAAACTTATCCCTATCAATAATCACAAGGTGGTATTTTCCCCACATTTAACGAAATGGCACAGGCTATTTAAAATTGAAAAACTAGTTTATAATATTTAATAATATAGTTTATATTTTAGATATAATATTTTAGTATGAATTTAAATAGATTGATTATCCTTTGCTGAAATAGCTGTTTATTTAGATGTTATTAATTAGTCAGGCATTTTATAGCTAGCAAAGAGCAGTTTGTCAACAACCAAAAACTAGTTCAATTGAAGAGAATACTGAAAAGTCACCAAAACTATGTCAACCGGATCCAATTGCATTTGTAATATAAAACAACAACAAAACAATCAAAGGGGTTGTGAATGTTTGATGACACCAACAAGGGTTCAATTATAAGCCATGACTTTCCTGCTTCCAAATCTGGAATATTTCTAAGACAACTTGGACTTGGAGATCAGGCAAACATTAACTCCTCCCAAGAGATTCATCAATTTCCAGCCAAACTGAACCAGATGTATTTTTTATGGAGTGTAAAATTGCCTCGTTCCACTTTGTCTTAAATCTTTTTCTGAGGGGAGGGTAGACTGTATTCAGTGGTGAACAAAAAAGAGCATTCAGTTTGTCTCTCTGCGTTGAGGTTTTTTTGATTTATCATCGCAAGTGGTTTGCCTGTTTTGCCCTCTAGAGGGCCAAGCCTTGAGCATGAGTTTCCTTACAAGACATGGCATAAGTGCATAGAGACCAGTCTGTAAAGTACAGCCAAGATGCCTGTAAAGTTCAAGACTTCTTGGAGATGAATTCCCTTAGGATTTAAAGCAAGGAAGGTTGGTTGGCGTTAGTATCATTGTAAGCCCTAGTCATAAAGCAGGCTAAATATGAACATTAAAGAAATAGTATCAGACCAATAATAATAGCATTTTCCTCACCATACTAGGATAATGATGCTACGAATAGTTGCTTTAAAATCAGTGGTTAAAAATGCATGTGATGTGTAAAGAAATGAATGGTTTGCACAATGATGGATTCATGCCTACTCAGTAATGGCAGCATGTACAGAGGGGCTCCAAGGTCAAATTAAGTTTTGTGATTGCCTCATGTGGATGTTGACAAAATTCATTTTAAACCCATTTTAACGTGAGGCTATAGAGACTTATAAATGTTTTTCCACATCCATAAAGACTCTAGACCTTTATATGGAAAAATGAGTAAATCACAAAATTAAATCACCAGTAGGATTCATTGACTGAAATGGTCATTTTTATCTGAAAATTTACAGGGTACATAGAAGTGGTCTTGTTTTCTATCATTCTGAAAAAAATATCTAAGCTAAAATGCTGTCACTTTTTGGTCTGGCAACACAGTTTGATACACAGTTTTCCTGACAATGTGATGGAATCTAGACAGCTCAACACCATTGTACTCATGTTGAAAGTAATTGTGTACCATCTCTATAAAGACACTGCATGCTGTTAATTATAACCCTAGTTCCATTCTTGTATTAGTTGTTACCCTTGCCTAATAATCGCACCCACTGTCCTCGTTACAGGAGTTTACTCTATCAAAAATAGGTTTTTCTGAGGGATAATACGTTTTTTTTATGCAAGCTTCAATTTGTCAACAACTTGATGGCCCTTTTTAAAACAATTAAAACCCGTTTTAATTGGAGCGTTTGTCAATTTTAATTGTATAAAAGATTTACTTGATAAAAAATTATCATCAATGTTATGCAAAGGTATACTTCAACATCACAACTTTGATCCCAAGAACCATCGATGGTGCTTTTTTTTTTTATAACCGGTCATTCCAGGTTAACCATTGCTGTTGCTTCTGCATGCCTTACTGAATCCTAAACCATTAAACTGTGTCCAGTCCCTGATCTAATGTTTGGTATATAACACATTTCTGGTATCAGTTGCTATCACGGTGGCCAAGGAAGAGCAGTATACAATTTAAAGGAAACCGTTGACTTCAAGGTTGTGAATCTATCTAAAGCTGAGCTTGATCAATATTGATTTGACTGTAAGTTGATTCTTGTAAATGTTTTATGGGAGGCATACATTTCCTTTAAGATCAGACCTTTCCAGGTTAACCATAACCAATGTTAGTATATCAATATCACATGCCATGGCTGTCAGCTCAGTAAGTTCATGGGAGACCAACCCCTCTACTCTACCCCAATAATCATTGGCTTGGCTAGGTCTACAGATCCCTCTTGATTCATAGGCCAGACTCGGCCGCTCTTGCATCATAAATACGAGGTGAAAATTGATGTTTGAAAGGTCGTAAATCGTACTTCTTTGAAATGGTTCCTGCTAGCCTGGTCTGAAGTTGAAGGTTCATCGTTTAGTGTGGCAGATGTAATTTCATGAATTCTGTACAGTATTTTGTCAGATGATCATGGTAGGGTGTGAAACGTTCAAGTTAGTCAGGTCAAGCATGTGTGCTTCCTTGAATCAAGAGTCCTATAGAAATCATTCGTATTAAAGGAACTTTACCATCGTAACTTATTAAACATCAGCCGGGCCCAATGTCGTAGAGCTGCTTAAGCACAAAACATAGCTCATCCCCCTAAAAGTGCTAATCAGAATAAGGTTACCCGCTAAAATATGCCCCAAAATACCATCTGTGACTGGTGTCCTGTAAGCTAGTGCTCCTTAGCAGAAACTTGAAAAGGACTATTTTCTGCATAAGCAGTTCTACAAGCCTATAATTAGATCCAGAGTGCTAAGCTGATTCACTGTGAAGTTCAAGAAGCATCTGCGATATAGTGAATAATCTATTTAAAAATATTTTAAATTTATTTCATGAGAAAAGCAAATCAAATTCCCAAATCAATATACTCTCAATCATCTTTTTTATATGAATAATACAATAATTATTATGACATTTTAAAGCACCTATAATGTTGGGTTCAAAGCGCTGTACAAAATGACTTCATTAAAACTTACAAAGGCATTTCTAAAGGAAAAACAACAAAAGTTCAAACTTAAATTACAAGAAAATTAGTTTTTAAGATGGCTTTGAAGAGTTCAAGAGATGAGACCAAACAGATGTGAAGAGGGACATTGTCATATTACTCTTAGAATTTTTACACCAATTTGATTTTTTTCCCAGAAATTGTTAACAGATTGGTTTACTTGTGTAATTTATGAAAGTGAATGAACTAATGTGGAATTCCTCAAGGAAAACGTACAGCAGTGTTTTGTCCCTTAAGCAAACTTAGTTGTCCAGTGCATAACCCTAAGCCTGTAAAATATATGAAGTGAAATTGTCTCACAAAAAAGATCATGCCAGTTCAAAGCCAAATCTTTTTATTGACAATTTATTGTTTATTTTCTCCGGACATAAATTGTGAACTGAGCGTGCACAGCTGTGGTACAAAGACACGTAAGAAATCTGCTGAACTCTCTGTGAGGCCATACAAATGTAAGAAATATAAATATGAGATACACAATTATTTTATACTTTTGGCTGTGAGGTTTTTATTTTGACTTATTTTGTATTTCCACCATGGAGGAATGTTTGTTATCTTCACTGGCTTACATCATTTACTCTTCTTCTTATAGTGTCAGATATTTGAAGACTTTAAGGTTGATGGCTTGGATTATATTGATGCTGGGTTGGTGGAGCCATCAGGCTGTGAATTGACTTACATGTATACTGCATCCATTGCCAGTAGCTGTGGGTACCTTTGCTTTTGGTGTGTGCTTTGGTAAAGTTCCAATTAAATAGAAATTTGCATTTTTCCCAAAGAAGTGCACTTTACCTGGGGACATTTGATGGATTCCCAACTTTACCTACTGGATCTTTCTATTGCTGGAGGAAATAAGAACTCCTCCCCAAAAATCATTCAGTAAAAAAAAATAGAGATGAAAACAGGGCACCCCACAACCCTCCAAAAAGCGCTCTGAATATTCAAAGTTTGACATCTATGAAGTGCACAAATCAATTCCTCACTCTTCCTGCTCAGAAAAATCCATCCAGAAATCAAATTTGTGAAGTGTTTATTTATTTAGTGCTGTTGACCTGACTCTCCGCTTACATTTCTATGAATTCAGTTAACAAGATTTGTACTTGTACAGTTTTTTTTATGTCGGGAAAATAAGTAGTTCAAAGTTAATAACAATGTGAAATGAATTTCTTCTGTGGGAGGAAAATGTTGATTTGAGAAGAACCAGGATTGGGATAATGCCAAATCTCCGCAGTAGTTGTGTTGACATTGTGGATGTTATCACCCAACAGCGAAGTCACTGTCTCGTGTGCTTTATATTCACCTGAGACAGAGTTGCATTAACAACATGATGGAATTATTTTACAGAACCGATTTTAATATTAAATCAAATCTTCCAACTTCCCATCTCTAATTAAGATTTCCACAAGCCCCTGCATTCACACAGAAAAGTGTAAGAAAATACCTTTTGTAATAATCCTTTCATCTCAAACCAAAGTGAAATTGCGATGTTATTCATAACTTAACAGCTTGGAGTTGCGAGATGCTTTTGTCGCTCATAACATCCATTGATGGTTAACACTCGATGAACTAAGTGAGAATTTGACCAAATTGAATTACGGTTTTGCAATTGAGTTTGAGGTTAAAATGTCACAGCTGTACCATTGCCCAAAACATTGTGATCATCATGTCCATGCCTGCGCACCAAACCAAAGCAAATAACGGATTTGTTACTTAGGTGAGATTCCAACCACCTCACAGAAGTATTGATTAAATTACAGCAATGGTTAATCCAGAAATAGTAGCGAGCATCAAAGCTCTGGAAGTGTTACAATAATTGTATAAGTAAAGCTCAAGATGAAAGCCAATCAAAGCTTTAAAGTACTGAGTAGCCAGAAGGCAGTACTTCAGTGTACACAGCAGTCACTAAATCTTTTTTATTCACTTCTGTCAATATTTTTGATTGGACAATGTGTAACAATTTGATACAGGTAAATGTTCCTTCACTAATAGTTTACTGTTGTGCAGTAATTGGAGTTGACAGGTAGGAAGTCAGTCAATTGGGAATTGTTGTTTTGTTTCTAACTTGGTGTTTCAGAACTAAAACCACATAAATATTTCACTGTCTCTCTTTATTATACCAAAGCTCTGATTGGAATGGGAGGGTATTCATTTTGCATCTGGTATAAAGAATATTATTTGTTTTTTGCCCTTACATCAGTGTGTATTAGGCACTGTATACTCAGAAAAAGTACTGAGTATACAATGCTAAAAACACATTGATGTAAAGGCAAGAACCAAATAATAGAATAGGAATGGTTTAGCTGGTTGAGGCTTCTACAAATTTGTGTTCCTCAATGGTGGTATTTGTTTTACAAAGATAAGTAGTTGCCCTGTGGGATTGGAAGAAATTGGAACAAAATTGAATTTGGGAGAAAAGAAATCTGAGAGAAGAACTGAAAGAGAACAAAGTATGGAATTGTTTGGTGTGTGATGGTTAAATTTGAAATTTTAGATGGGAGCTTTTATCAAGACGGAGAAAAACAGTTCGTTTTTGTAGAATGGTGGAAATAGAAACTTAGAATAAAATGTGTTTTTTCCAAAGTGCAATGTTACACCCTATCTTTAAAAAAAACAAATAAACCCATAGACATTTCAGACCAATTTCTGTTTTATTTATCCAAATGTCATAGACAGGAATAGGGTGTCAAAGAGGTATCCAAACATATGTCCTCAAGAAAAGGAACTGAGAAATCTCACAGATTTTCCCCCTTGCCGAACCGAGCAAGAATAAAAAAAACTCCCATGAATGAAGTGATAAATTTCTAACCCTTGTAGTAAGCAGCCTGTATTGTCCGGTATTGAGCAACTGCTGTTAGTGTTATACACACTCTACTGTGTGCATGGAATATGAATAAACGGATGTCTTATAAATCCATGAGGAGGGGGAAGAAAACGTTAATGAAGGACGTGAGAGATTTCTCAGGATACAATCCAAAAGCAGCGCCATCCCTGTGAGTTGCCTGGCTGGATGGCGCAGCCAAGGAAAGCTGGCATTCACACCTCCTCGGAAGCAATTCATTTAGCCTTTACAGGTAGCTATCTAGGATTGTACTCTGTTGAAACTTCCTGAATAGATCACAGAGGGAAATTATATCAATCTATAGATTGTCAAGACGGAGGTAATGGTTTGTATTGAGGATTGCATTAGGCTAATCAGTAACGTCTGATGCTACAGTAACATTTCTATAAATGTCTGCATTGTGTCTAATGGAAACATTTTAACCCGGTGACTTGTGTTGTCAAGGAAACAATCCGGTATTAATCAAATTATGTCTATTTACTTTCTAGAATTTGGAAGGACATTGTTCAAAGTTAATCTTAGAGATTAGCAAGAACGGATGGAATTAATTGGGGTGTACAACATTGATTTTAGAGGAGTATATTTATTCCGATTCTTGGTTTGAAGTAACCTCTGAAGATTTGTCATAATGAGAGATCATTTTTTAAACAGTAACATGCTTTTCTAGTCATCATTTCTCAAAGATGGAAAGATTTTATCAGGAGACATTTCTCAGAATAATTGGTTCTTAAATCAACCATTCATATTTTTACCAAGTAGCTTGTGCAATTAAAATGAAAAACTGTTATCATCATTAAGTAAAATTCATTTCAAATATTGTGTATAGATTAGGGTTGTAACCACGCTGTACCATGACATGGTTCATACACCAGTAAAGTGTTGATGGTCTGGAAGACAGGGAAGTTGTTATTTTCACAAGGTGGTAATTGTTATTAAGAGCATTTATTTTCAGATTTCAACTGCTCATAAAAACATGAACAGACCAACAATAAAGACGATGTTGATTTTGGAGTGAAGTTGGCAGATACTTTATAATGAAGCTGCCATCTTGACAGCTGCATTTAAAAGTTTTCCCAAGTCAGCAAGACAAGAATCCCGCCACAATTTATCACACTGTCAAACAGCATTGTAAAATAAAAATACCACGTTGAAACACTCCCTCTCTGTGGACCAAACCGTGTATTAAAGAAAAACACATTTATCGGAAGTCGGTTGGCAGTCTTGAGTGTTTACCAAACGAGATGGTGTCATGTAACAACTTGTCACTAGGGGAGAAAAAAAAGAGAGTATTTGTCACAAGAAGGACGGAATAAAAATCAATGTCGTTATAAAAACGGACAAGTTTGATGGTGAGAATTGGAGTCCTGAGAGTGTGACTCAGGAGTAGGGAAGGATGAAAGCGATGGATTTCTCATTGTGGAACTTGGCCAGAAATTTGTAGTTGAAGGAAATTGGTGGTGGTTTGGGATTGGTTGGATAGAGAGGTGTTATAAATCTATACAGAGATTGATTGGCTGTCAGTTTGTTGGTTGGTTGCTGAGTCTACTACAGTGGAGTCCGTTGGGTTTTCTACTTTGTTTCATAACAGTCATGTTGATTGGTCAGTGCTTCATAGCCAAGGTTGCATGCTTAGGGGTTGAGGCACTGAGGCTGGTGTATTTTCCTCTGTAATTTTACCTAAATTCACTTATTTTACAGTTTTATATCATTATGCTAGACTAGTAGAAATGGCGTGTAAAATGAAATCATGAGCTTGTGCAACACATGTGAAAAGCAGATTGAGAGCATAGTGTAGTTACTTATAGTCATTTATCTTTAAACTTTAAAAGATTAAGCATGCTATTAGCGTGCTATTTATAATATTTTAAGATCTAAAAGTATACAAAGCAAAGTGCAGATGCACTGCTGCTACGTTTGCAAAGATTTTTCATCACCTCCGCTTTTTTTGGAAGTTGTTGCCGGCAGTTTTTTTTTAAGGGAATGGAAGGGTGTTAGGTCGAAGCCCTGTGGCATTTAGGGGCAGGTTGGCAGAGTAGACTTCATCAGAATGGGGGATGTCCCGAGCAAAGTGCAAACCATTTATAGGACTGGGGGGGAAAAATCCGTAGACAATCTAAGAGACTGGTTCATGCCTTGGGGCAAGTTATAGTACAGGGCTTGACACCACAGGTTGTCAGACTGGGTGTAGAGGTAGCAAAGTGCTCTAGGGGTCTGGCCTAAAATGTGCTCTGGTGTTGCCTGAAAGTGTTAGTGTGGCAGCTGAGAAAGCAATTGGAAGGAACCTGTGAAATGGCCTAGATAGTTCAGGAACATGCCCTGATCTAGGGGCCTTTGGTCCCAGACTTAAAGGAAATGTACAACTTTGGCTGGCATCTGGAAATGTATGAGTATTGTAATACTCTAACAAGGTCAGACATTTGCCATCAAACTTAACACCCTCCATTGGGATATACCTCAACTACCCTGATGCAGATCCTTGGCTCAGATTTAGAATATCAAAATCAACAAGTCCTGATAACACCTAAGTAAGGCTCACAGGTGTTACTTTCTTTCAAACTACCCCACTTGGGATATACATTTATCCTGATTGGAACCTTCTTCCATCAATCATAAATAGTCCTCAATTGGGAAACCCTGGGGTGACAAGGACATTGATACTTCATTATTGTTATTGTCTTTACTTCAATTTTAATTTTTCTAAATAATAAATATACATTTTCCTCGACAAACTAATCCCATAGATTTATGAAATGATAACATTTCACAGACAAAGGTTTCTTGAAATGATCTGTATTAGTTTCACAATGAGCAATGTTTGAGATAAAAATTTATTTATTTATTTCCCCTATGAGTTTTCACTGTTGTACTTTTCGTTTCAGGCTATATCAGAAACACAGTTGTAAATACATAAAGATGAAAATACAAGTAATTTTTTGAACGATGCGTTAACGATGCGTTAACATGACTGACTTAAATATGAAAACATACAAATTAATGACCTTGGTCAAAAATTTACAGTAATATCTTAGGAGATTTATTTCTTTGGAAACTGAATGTACAAATATGTTGAAGTATTAAAGCTATGTCAGAGGTCACCAGTCTGGATGCAGCGTCACTATTTAAATGATCATCCATCACACTGAAAAGTTTACTGGGTTGTTGTACAATCTGAGTTTTTTACCACAAGTTTGTGAGCAGTTAGGTCTACCGCTCTTACACCAGAATAAATTCCTGGAGTTTTTAGACTAAAATGTCAGTTTTTGAGGGTTGTCATTTTGACACTAACTTTATCAACTTATAATAATAGATGTTAATTTTGCCTCAGGATGAAGATTATCATGCGTGTTTTTGCCCTTACGCAGATGTGTATTTAAGCACTGTATACTCCGCATAATTCCCAAGTTGAGTGGAAAAAAACACAGGCATATCACTTAGGTGGGATTCAAATTCATGACCTTTGCCATGCCAGAACAGATGCCTTACCACTAGACCAGCGAGCTAGCTTGATGGCTAGAGGCAGTTTGAATCCTATATTTTAGCAGCAGGTATCGCAATGAATTAATAAATAAATGGTTTGGGGTTGAACAAAGAAAAATTGACAAGAGCGGCATTTGAACCAACGACCTCCGGATTAACGTACCGGCGCTCTACCAACTGAGCTATCTAGCCCTATGTTTGCGGTCTCCCTATTTTGTCAATATCTTTGTTCGGGGGTGCAATAATTATAGAGCATTTGAACTGCCCCTAGCATCAGCCTAGACCGATGGTCTAGTGGTAAGACAACTGCTCTAGCATGGCAAAAGTCATGGGTTCAAATTCCACCCGAGTGATATGTCTATGGTTTTTTTCACTGAACTCGGGAAAGTACTGAGTATACAGTGCTTAGAATAGAGCGCAGTGTAAGGGCAAAAAAACTAATGATAAACTTCATAAATGAAGTCTACCAGGTGCATTGTAACACTAACTCATTGAGCAACACACATATGCCTGAAACATAGCTTCTGTTGCCCCGGTCTTGGCCGTGAAGGACATGGCTTCTGTTGCCCCCTGGTCTTGGCCTTGAAGGACATGGCTTCTGTTCCGGTCCCCTGTCTGTTGCCGTGGTCTTGGCATGAAGGACATGGCTTCTGTTGCCCCTGGTCTTGGCCGTGAAGGACATGGCTTCTGTTGCCCCTGGTCTTGGCCTTGAAGGACATGGATTCTGTTGCCCCTGGTCTTGGCCAGTGAAGGACATGGCTTCTGTTGCCCCTGGTCTTGGCCTTGAAGGACATGGCTTCTGTTGCCCCTGGTCTTGGCCTTGAAGGACATGGCTTCTGTTGCCCCTGGTCTTGGCCGTTGAAGGACATGGCTTCTGTTGCCCGTGGTCTTGGCCTGAAGGACATGGCTTCTGTTGCCCCTGGTCTTGGCCTTGAAGGACATGGCTTCCTGTTTGTGGGCCCCGTGGTCCTTGGCACTTTGAAGGACATGGCTTCTGTTGCCCCTGGTCTTGGCCTTGAAGGACATGGCCTTCTTGCTTGCCCCCTGGTCTTGGCCTTGAAGGACATGGATTCTGTTGCCCCTGGTCTTGGCGTTGGTGCCCTTTTGAATATGTTCACTGGTTAATATTTTCTAACAGAAGTTCCATTTGAAAAAAACAGAAGTTGGGCTTGTCTGTTTGAAGACAACTACAGGCATGGATTGGTGTACTAGCTGTAATTAGCAGTCAGCAGCACAGCGGCCGATGACATCAGTATGCAGTATGAGCTTAGAAAATCTTGATGAGGACATTGTTAACAATGGCTTTGTGTCTAAGAGTTGATAAGTTCACACGTTGAGTTTTTTTTTTAATCCTTAAGTGTCAATGGGTAAGACATATTTACCTTGTAATTGACATTATTTCAAGATTGTTGAACACGACTCAATTGCCGTCTGCCATTTTATTATTACTGGACAGCTTGATATCATGTTGATATCATATTTTTACTGTAACCTTTGTTTGATTTTGATGTATGATATGAAGATAGCAACTGTATCTACTCAATCATTTTCTTTGTACCAACAAACAATAGCATCAACTCAACAGTCAGAATTATAATTAGTATTGATTAAGGTCAATAATTTAAGCCTTACATTCCTTGTTGTCCAATCTATTCAAATCCAAAGTATTCTGAAACTGGCAATTAATCTCAAGTCGTTTCTTAATCTGCATAGTCAAGTTTGGATCGATGTTCTTGAAAGATCACTTTTATTAGAAAGTCAGGACGGCCCTAGCAGAGGACCCAGTTCAAGCGTAAGAGATGGCCTGGTGTTTAGGATGACCAAGGATGACTGCCATGAACTTCCAGACCTATCTTGTGGATCACAGTTATTTGTGAGGTGGGGTAAAGAATAACACTACCTGAGAAGGAGGTTGAGTCTGAGTTTAAATGTACAACAATTATTGTAAGTTCCGCTTGTGCATGATCTCACCGAAGTTAATTCGTAGTATATCTGAGGAGAATACTTTTGCATTACATTGAGGATCAACAGCCTAAGATCCATTTAGAGTAAATAATAAACATGTTTTGTCTCCAGTCTGCATTGATTTAAAAATGAATACTGATTCTCAACATACAAAAAGGTGCCAGACTTTTTTCCCCCATCCAGCCTTAACTTCGTGACATTAATTTGAATGGGAGATGAGCAAGATGACCACAGTGTGATACAGATCTACATGTACATCTTCTCAGGTGGTTGGCTTTGTTATACTATACATTGTTTATTCTAAGGAAAGTTGGTTTTCAAAAGCGGTGAAATGTTTTGCAATCACTACCATAGACTGGTCATCTTTGCCAAAGTCCAGTCGTCAGCATGAGCAGTTATTTGTATGTTTGACAAGAAAGATGTATCGTTGAAAGGTGTAACCACATCTGCAAATTGAATTGTCACAAGAGAGAGAGAGGCAAGTGAGAGGCAAAAAGAGAGGCTAGTGATGATATTAGACAGAATGCTGAAGGCATATATATCAAGCTAGACCAATCTGAAAGTTTCCAGTGCTTGAGGTGACGTTAAATGGTTTTGCTGGTTTAGGCCTGGAGTGAGCAGTGTGCCGGTCTGTGGTGGCAGCATCCTGCTGTGTCATGATGGGAAACCTTTAGCAAGCGCAGCATCTGGTGGAGCTATTTAGAGTGTTCCCCCCGCTAGAAGGCAGTCATTTGTAATGGTATTCACTCCTAGACATAGAAGCCAGCGACCAGTGACTGTTTTCTCCACACCCCCTTTTTTCTCGGCCTCTTTCGGTGCGCTAATGCATTTATGGTGGGGCCCTTTTGCCATAGAACGGGCAATGGAAATGACATGCCTTGGTTAAGATTAGTCGTGGTCTTGTCATCGCCTGTACAGCTGTTCACTTCGTAAGGTATCGGGGCTTTGTGCCGCTACCTCCAGGTCTCATTGCGGATGTCAAGGTTTAATGCTTGCAGCCTCATTGCGAAAATCGTCTTTTAAGACGCGCTGGGCATTAGCGTACACAGCCCTATTTTGCCGTCTGTGTGGGTGGTTATTATGGTAAAGTCAGTGAGCTTGGTAGTCTCTCCTCGCGACCTGATTGCATTCCTTTTCCAAGACCGAAAGGCATAATTAGCATCCCTGCGGCTTATTGGCCAGCTACGGATCGCTTGTCAGGTGATGCGATTTAGTGATGGTATCGTAAAAGGGCAAGTAGATGGACCGAGCAGCTCATATGGGCCGCCATGACAACAGATACACTCCTTCACCAGCGCTATCCCATAATCTTGCTGTACAGGCCGTTCACAGCCCTCTCCTGCGGCGCTTTTGCTGGGAAATCCAACTCGCAGCTCGAACAGTATGGCAATCGGCCATTTTGTCTGTCACATCAGATCAGGGTCAGGTCTGTTTCGGGAATCTGTGTCCTTGCAGTGCCTTTCACGGTAATGGTCTTAAATAGAGTGTATCATTTGGAATAGTAACCTTTAAGTGAAGCAGAAGAAGAGTCATGGTCACTACATGATACCAAAATGGTTTCCAAACACTCAGGGTGTTGCGACAAATGTAATTTGATATCATTTGTACCTTAGCTAGTTGTACTCCAAACTCTGAATGCTCATAATAAAGGAATAGCGTGCCCTCATCCAGCATCACCATCCCGCTGCACATATTGTATTACACTGTTTCTGTCATCTACATAATATGAAAAACAAAACAAAATCATAGCAGGTCGTCAGCAGAATCTTAAACTAATTACTGCTTTGATTGACAGGTTTAGCAAAATGTTAATTTTATCAAATCAAATATTAAACCACGAGGGAAACTGACTGGGTAAACTGACTTTAACGGTTGTTTGGTTTTTGACTGTCACCCCGGTGTCGCGGTCTCAGATGTCCGGTGTGCTAAAAGCTCCGTACTACCAAATATGGTAGTATTACGTCATGCTATACCTGCGCACAGCAAGCGAAAGTAGTCGATTTTAGTGCCGGGCTGAGTCGACTGTTTTTGCTAGAGCTCGTAGCTGTCATGGCGGCGTCCACAAGTAAATCAAGTGGTGAACGAGTTAATCGTCTACCACAGTATTGTGAAAAAAGCAATCACATAATCGAGTATTTGAGGAGCGGGAATTACAGACAAGGTTCTTCTGAAAGCGACTGAACAGAAAAGAATCGGAAAAGAAGAAAAAAATAGGTCTCGGAGATTTATTCGCGGCGTCCGCAGATGCAGAGCACGGGAAACCCACGCCCACAATGACAGCATGCTGAAACGCCCGGCTACGTCATCCGGAAAGCTTGGCTCGCCGGACATCTGAGACCGTGATTACAGCGTGCCGAAATGCCCGGTGACGTCACCCGGAACTTTTAGCACACCGGACATCTGAGACCGCGACACCGGAACAAAGATATTGACAAAACAGGGAGACTGCCAACATAGGGCTAGATAGCTCCGTTGGTAGAGCACCGGGACACATTAATCCGGAGGTCGCTGGTTAAAAATCCAGGTCTAGTAAATTTTTCTTTGTTCAACCCAAAATGGTTTAATAAATCAAATCACAACTTCTACACAAGTTCCAAACAATCAGGACCTTGATACAAGTTTCGACCAATCATACTCAAGCTGAGTAAACTGTCAGCCAATCAGGACCTTGATAACAATTTGCAGCCAACCGTATTGAGGCTGATAGAACAGTCAACCAATCAGGACCTCGATAACAGTTTTGACCAATCACACTCAAGTGACTAAACTCCCAAGCATTCAGGACTTTGATAACAAGTTTGTGGCAAGTAATTTTTAGGCTGGTAGAACTGTAACCCAATCAGAACTTTTGATTAAAGTTTTGACAAACACATTCAGGCTGCAAAAGTGAACTAATTACATCCCTAAATCATATTTAGCTACTTTGATGCAAATGAGTGTGGACAGTGTATGAAGTATGGTAGATTTACCACTCAAATGTATAAAGAACTGTTTATTGGATAGGAACAGTATTCGTTCATTTGATTAAAGAAACTTCTAAAGTGCTAAGTTTGCTTATGAATAAATTTTAAAAACCTTATGATAAAGTTTTCAAAATCTAGATTCAACATTGCCTTGTAGATCTCTGCTTCAATGACAGATGATTTTTATCAGAAACGTCCTTTCTGTTTTGTGCAAAGATACCATGCAAATGTTGTATCCCTCAGGAAACGTAATGGCCATAGACCTGTAACCCTGACTTGTCTGTTTTAATTGAAAATAAAAAGGTGCTTTCTGTTGATTTCAGAGAAAAGTCTCTCCTCAACTTGTCCCCCTTGTGTTTCAAGAGTTGGGTTTGTACAACTAAAAATAAACAGCAATCCTCCCCTCCCCCCCCCCTTTATTCCCCTGGGTCCTCTCCTTGTATTGACTCCTCTAAAAGGTCCCACTTAGAGCTCAAACAAAATACGCCTCACTTGGGATAATCACAACGTTTGTTTTGGCCAAGAGTTACCAAACAGAATGTTCTCGTTGGGCAAACAAAAGTCATCAATCTGATGTCAGACTGATATTCAGTATTATAGGACCCACTTGACGTGTGGCCAGTATCTACATGTACTCTGTGGCTGCTGCATCGTTCTGCTATTGCTGTTTATATCCGGACAAAATCATTACAAGTCTGCACTGGAGCTCGTTGTGTAAGCAACAGTACGATTGAATGATAGAATGAAAACAAAATATGACAGGGACAGTTGATAATAAGGAGAGGTTTTGGGGAGGTATCTATGGGCAGGGATGATTGGTGGTGCTGAGTTTTGTTTGTAGAACAGGGTGTCTGACCAGACTGCCATCGTCAGTTTGCATTTGTTTTAGATGTTGAGATTCCATGGTGATTTTATTTTATCCGGCAAGCATCTTGTGTTGTGTGGGTGTTGTCTTTTGTGGTCAGTGACTTTTCCTGTGAGAGTTGCCTTCATATAATCCAAGAAGTTTGTCATGTTTGTGCTTGTGAGGGAGGAGATGATTAAGCATTTGGACAGGTATTGGTTTGACTTGGGACGGATTGACGAGGGTCGTGTTTATTTGAGATGAACATTTGATCCGGTCGCCTGGAGAATCATCATGTTAGATTCCAACTCCTGGGAGAAGGAATGAAACCGTGGAGTATTTGTCAAACCAAGGATGGTAAGGTAGAAGAAATCAACTACCAGCGATAAAGTTGAGGGTTAACCGCCGCCTAAAAACTTTAACGAATGAGATAAATAACCTTGGGTTTCCTAAATCATTTATCTCTTTTAGCTTTACTACATGTTTTGGTGAGTTACTAATAATGGTGGGCAACCTTAATGAGTTTCGCATATATCCCTTATCTCATACTGTCGTAGCATCTCACTGCCTTTTACCTCCATTGTCATCGATCAGTTACAATGTGACTTTTGCATTTCTTCAAACTGTATCTTAATTTGTAACTAGAGTATTTTTTAGTCGTGGTGAGGTTTTTCTTAGTGTAGTATCAAGTACTCCATGATGTGATGATGTGGATTCATGTGTAGTCTATACGTACCCATGGTGTCTGAGGAGCACTGTGTGGTATTGCTGGGCATGCTACATACATGACTTAGGCTTTACTTCTTATTTCATTCTTTATTTAGGCAAGACTTAAAACAATCTTCTTTAATAGTCTCTGTATTCTTCTCATCAGACCAAACCAATTCTCACTAAGAATGTTGTAACTTTGGTAACGGTTCCTTTAAGGATGCCAGCCTCCTGTTGATGGATGGGTTGACTGACTATTGTCTGAGTCACTGCACTTGAGGGTGCAGAACCCATGCAACAAAATCCGCCCACTCCGCCTTTCTCTCTCACACACTCTCTCCATCATAAATGTGCCGCATTTTTTCCCTTCATTGCTTAACAGATGGCAGATACAGCTGTCTGCTCGGGCTCTTATTGCACCTAGACTGGTTTCAGTCCTCACCTGCTAAAACATCTTGTGGACAACTAAGCTGTTTGGTCACTTTCTCTGAGGCATTCTGAGGGGGCCACGGTTTGAGAGAAAGTCTTAGGGGTGTGATAGAATCAAAGTTTGGATGCAGTTTTTCGAGAATGGCAAACCACTTAGTCAATCTACATATCTGTTCAAGTAATGTGTGGGAGGAGAATGGTGGGGCATTGAACTTACTGAAATGGTCACGGAATAAAAGGAGTTCAAAAAGGGTTTGTAGCTCAAGAAAGATTCACACCTCAAGACAAGTTTACAGTAAACTACTTTGTTATGAGGGGAAACGCTTTAGTCTTGGCCAAGTAGGGTAGGAGTCCCTCGTATTTCATTGTTCCTAACATTTTTGCATTGTAGAACTTGGCTACTCTTTTTATATCACACACCAGGAACTTTATGGCAAGATTGTTCTGGGTAGACTTCTTTAAATCACTAAATAAACATTTGAATTCACTCTGGATAAAAATCTAGTCTCAATGTTGTTGGCGTGAATCCTTGTCATGCAAATTATGTTGTTGTGTAAGAGGCTAAACCATGCTTTGCTTCTCTTCACCTTGGAGTACAATTGGGGCTATCAAAAGGTTAGCTCAAATGTACTGTTCAAATATGTTGCAAGTGTGTTGATTTAAACTGACTGGAAACACATGGCATTTAAAGCAATGGATTGATAGATACCTGGGGAATAACACTTGACTTATTCTAAGATAAACAGACTGACTGTACTTTTCAATCAGTTACCCTGGCTCTTCCCTAGCTACTCCCAGAAGACAATCCTTTCATCAAAAACCAATACCTTCTTCAAACTTAATGATTTAAGTTGCACTTGTGTTTTTAAACCCATCTCTGACCTTAAGTTTTTAGGAGCATTAAATTCCTCATCAATTTAACTGAAGCAGACATTCTGTCATGACTTGATTGATTGACAATTCCCTGGTGTTGGTTAGGGTGAGGGGTAAGGGGCAATAGAACCTGTATCTCTCCCGACATAATCGCTCTAGAAATCTTCATCGAACCTGTTTGGCATTAATCTTACTGTAGTGCAATGGCACCAGTCTGAGATATCCCCAGGATACACGCGTATCAAATGCAGGTGAGTGCTGCTCTCAAATCTAGTACCCCGCCCCCTGTCCCCACCCCCTTGTTATTAGAAACCAAGCGTAATTAATTTTGCATTTTGGTCTTTGTTGTCCAAATCTTCAGACCTTACCCTTCAGCATTTAACAGTATCCTCTTTGCCTGTGTTGCTAGAAACCTTGATTTGTTCGTTGTGCATGTTGGATAGAGCTATAGGCCTAGCCTAGATTGGAAAGAGAAGTCCCCACTCAGCCTGCAGGTAATAATGCAACAGCCTCCTTTATCTATTGTCATTCCAGACAGTATTCAGGCTTTGTTCGCTGTCTTGCTGGACACTTTTCCAATAGCCATTATTTCCTTGCCTCACACCTCTCTCCGCTCTAGAAGGCGTTGAACCTACTTACGTCCCGCCCTTGCCGTTGAAATGTGTCGCTAACCTCTGGTAATACTGGGCCCGTTGATTGCTTTAACGGTTTAAACTATACTACGTGACTGGACTGTATATTAGTGTGTAAGTCAGTCAGTGCTATAGTCTATGTACATTAAGATCTTAACAACTACCATCTAGTTACTTTAGGGTCTGTTTCAGTTGACTGCAAAAAAAATCTCAATATTATTATTAATTACCTTTGGTACAAGAAAGTACTGCAACTGATTAAAATGTGATTGAGATAATTGAGTGCTTGAGGTATGGTGGGTGGAAACTGTTTGAAAAGGGTCATTAGAATTTGACACCTGAAATCGATAAATGTCAGTAACGATGGGGTATTATTGCCCTATGTGTGTCTATACTAAATTGATGGATACGTTTCATTTTGATGGCCAAAGATTGTCCATGGTGGAGATTTTTGCAGATTATTTGTTTTTTGATGTAACACAGTCCACCTCTTTCAAGAATTCATTCTTGAAAAGAGATTGTGCTCTGATGTTTTACTCTCATTAAATGCAAACATAAAAAATAAACAAAATCTAGCGGGTGAGACAAATCAAATATCTGGTTGCCAGTTTTTGTATTTAAAAAACCAACACAATTTAATTCATTCTGCATGCACATTGCTCGTTATCTATTAATCTAAGGAATAAGTATAAAGAGTTGGCTCAGTGCTATAAGGTCGTTAATTGCAATTTCAAATCCGTAATGAACAAAAGGTCGTTAAGTGAAAAATGCAAAAAAGTTTGACAAAATAAATCCAAATCCACAAGTAATTCTTTTCTTAGAAACTCAATGTTTCTTTTTGTCAAACTAATTTTTGGAGACCACTCTTGATCAGTAAACTCCATTTACCAGGAGCTCCAAAATATGCAAAACCAATTTGATGAAATCTATACAAACTGCACTAACGACCTTATAGTTCTAAGCCAACGAAATCGTCTATGATAAGGGTCATTTCTATTTGTGAAATGTATTGTTAATTGATCCTTTTTTTTTGCTTTTAAAGTCTGAAAGACAAAAAAAAGAAAATTTATGTTGATTAGAATTATGAAAAATGTGTTAAGGAAACTGTTGTGGAGAATTTCGACTTATCGATTAAATACAAAATGAAAAAGAGAGGTAAAACAATTATGCATCGCAATGACTCTTTAAAAAGTCATTAAAGTTGATGGGCTGGCTGGTACTTGAGCAATTGTTTAGGGGAAAGTAAAATCACTCCAGTTTTCAACAATAATATAACTAAATTAGACTGTGACAAATTTAAGATACATACTCATAATTTTAAGAGATTAGCTAATAAAATGTCCATGTTTTCTTCTGGTTTTATGTATTACTATCAAGTTAATATTCAAGTTTTTGAAAAAGACTGTATAACAGAGATATTACCGACCTTATACCAAGTAAACTTCCAGACTGTAATTTGTTTCTGTTTTTTTTATAGTTTTTTTTTTCTAGTTCTCACCAGAGCACATTCTTTTAATTGAGAAAGGACCCATACTTTTGCTAAGTCTATCCCTCTATTTTTAATACTGAACTCACTAAGGTTGATCAACCATAGATGTTCTCTGCTTTGTAGATTTCATGCATGACTTTTACCATCGGATACTGATCAACTGCCACTTGCTCTCCACTAGCCAACCAAACAAATTGGCCCAACTGAGCATGTCTGCACTGAAAAACCAGCTGCATGAAGTCCAAAAGGGCATTGAGGGGCGGGGCACAAAGGTGATCAGTCCTTACCTTAGGGGTCACTAGAGTTCATTGACATCTTTATGATGTATTATCATCATGATGGCACGGGTTAAGGTATAAGGTGGGTGGGGTAGTATGCCTTAATTGGATATTAGGCGGAGGTATGGTTCCACAATTTCTTTTTGGTGTTTTTTTTTTTTTTTTAAGTATTTTGTAGAAGATCAATTTTGGCTATTGCTGAAAACCATATTTGAATCGTAGCAAACAATCATCCAAACAAAAGATCTCAATGAAGAAAGACAACTATTAAACTATCAGGAAGTAATTATTAGAAATTCCTTTATTTCAAGTCTTTGTTCAAAAACACCTACATGTATGATGCAGCATGAAGGAAACTAGTTCTTTCCTCCATGGATGTAGCAAGAGAAGCTTTTATTTTCCTACACCCAAGTTTTGGGAATCAGGTTGGCGTATAGTGGTGTCTTTCCCTGCCTTTCACCTGTGGACCCCAGACTGAAGCCTTGTGTATGGATTGGTTTTCAGTCAATACCTAATTGGATGCATTTTTCCTATTTGGGGTTTTCCTCCCACATCTAAAACGAAACATCAGCCCCAGACTTTTCCTCATCCTGTAATAGGCTTCTTCTATCTGTGCCTGCGCTGTTGGATGTATAATAAAATTAAATAAGATAAACAATAACAAATATCATTGAAGTATTTTAGATCATTAATCAGTGGAATGATCTCAGTACCTTTCAAATCGTATGTACATCAATCTACATATCGGTCGTTGTTAAGCCAACAAGCAGGAATCTGATGTAATAATAACTTTCCTCAATAATGTAACCTTACCTCAACTAGCTGTCAGATATTCAAGTACATCAAAGATTGAAAGACCAACTAGCAAGCAATGTGCCCTAGGGCACTTCAGGACCAAGCATTGTGCCCTGTGGCACTTCAGGACCAAGCAATGTGCCCAGTGGCACTTCAGGACCAAGCAATGTGCCCTGGGGCAATTTGGCGTGGTACCAGTATATGACAAGCCATGTTCTTTGCATAAACCACCTGCTTGTGAAGCTGGTAACCATCACCAATTAGTGCTCCATTCTGAACATCCTGCAGATATACAATAATCCTGAATCAAAATAATAAGATTATTTTATTAAACCTTGATTTATTTTATAGATGCTTCAGTGGCCAGGCCTACTTATTCTGGAAAGAACTCAAACAAATTGTGTGGTATACCACCCAAACAAGAAGGGGGTGGTTCTTTGTATAGTGCAGATGTTGTTATACCATAGCAACAGGTGCAGAACTTTCTTCATAGTTCACATGCACTCAAAATTAGGTATTGTGATAACGATTTAATTTCGAGATGAACCAGTGTTTTTGAAGCTTTCAGTTTGAGAGTCTAATTCTAAAAATGATTTATTTCTTCTTCTTTTTTTACAGTAGAAACAAAAGCTCCTCATTTCATTTGAGCTCTTTGCTAAATAATCCTTTCATACAAACATCCTCAAAAATCATCAAATCACCCAATGAAACTCGCCAAGATTTGCGGCCATAAATAGCTAAACAATCCAATGATATTAGTTTTCCTGAACCAAGAGTGTGGTTTGATTTATTTGTCGTTGTCGGTGGAGCATTAATTGGCTGCTAGAGTTGACTGCTCTTTCTCCCCGCGAGATTGTCCACACTCGATCCCTACCAGAAAGTCTTCTTTTACAGTGTATGTTTTGACGCTGTCTGTGGCTAGTTTAACCAATCCAGAAAGAGGAGAACCCTACATGACTGCTTCCGGAATCAGCCTTAGCGCTGGTTACTCGTCTCTCTACTTAATTGCTTTACTCTTCATCCAACTTTTTTTTCACCTATTGTGGCATTTTTTCCTCTCTCTACCTCTCTCTCTCTCTCTCTCTCTCTCGTCATGGCTGTGTGGAGAGTTCCTGTTCATGAGGGGATAAATGTCTAGAGATATTTGTGTGTTATGTTAGGCTTAGGGCAGGTTGTAATATAATGTTTGGGAACATTGTCAAGAGTTTACATAAAAGCCTTGCATGCGTCATTTACTGAATTCCCAATTATTGGATCTGCTGTGTCAGAACATATAGTTTGGATGGTTAATTGTGTGATGACTGGGCTGGATATAGTCTTGTCAGAGTCGGCAATGACGATCAGCAAAGAATAATCTGTGTCAGCTTTTTAAAAAAGGACTCTAAATTTTGACGAGAGAAGCGTTTTGGGGTGTTCCAAATTTTCAGTCTTTTACTCAACAAGAACAAAATACTAAACAAAATTAACTTTTGACATCTTTTTTGTTTGTTGAAAGTTAAAAACCTGTCTTTATTTATACCAACATCCTGTTACTATTAAACACCAGTCATCGATGCCCTTGTTCCTTCCCATCTAATTTCACTTGACATGTCAGCTCATTTGATGGCTTCTTCAAATTAGCCTCAAATTTCATTTATTTTACATGCACACGTTTTTTTCCCTTCTACCTTCCATCTCTGCTAACCAGGGGCACAAGATGTGGAGAATGTTTGTCTATTATCTTAAGCTCTAGGCGTCATGAAATAATATTCCTTACTTAAACACTTAATATGTGGTTAAAATTCGCCTGTGCGTCTGGTTCCCCGCCCCTATATTATTTTGTGCTATTGTAATAATACACTTTGTTAACTCAGGGCATTAAAGATACACTGTGGTTTCCCCATTTACTCCACAGGCTCCCCATAGGGTGCTCGTGTCTATTTACATGTATACAAAGAAATATTTATAGGAGTGATGCTACTATCTACTGCTTGGTAAAGCTAATTCTAGCTAGAAATGGCAATGTTTCTGGGGTAATAAAAAACTATACGCTTTACAATGAGGCAGGAGGGAAGTTTACAACCAGGGGGGCCTAGGATTGATTGAAAAACCACCTCAAAATACTGTCCTCATTTCTAACTCATGAGTGCAGTGTTGGTAAACAGTGTCTGGTGATCGGTGTATGATGTGAAATATGAACCATTTTTTTATTGTGACGAAATAAGTTTGGGGTGGGGAGGGATGGTTTATTCTCTTCCATGCCTTCATCATTCATGTCATTAGGACAATACAAATTGTTGGAATGTATGGGAAAACAATGCTACCTTCACATCAGTATAGCAGAAAAATTCATTGCAAAACTGTGAGCAAATTATATATTTTTTAAGACATGCTGTCTTTGTGAATACTTGATTGCAAATGCAGAGGGCGCAGTTAATTTCAATGTCCAATACCATGTTTAAGAATATGTTTAAAGACAATGCAGTTGGTGCTTCAGAGATGAATTTATCTTGAGTAATTGTGATCATATTTTATTGAACTTGTCTTCTTTAACTCTTCAACAGCCAATGGTACAGTCTATACTTGGGGAGGAGGGACGGAAGGTCAGCTAGGTCATGGTTCAAGGGTCTTATACCTGAGTGACCCTAAGCCACTATCCCATGATGCATTGCCAAAAGTAGCGCAAGTTGCTTGTGGAGATTCATACACTGCGGCTGTTACAGGTTTGTCTTTTAAAGTTTGATTGTCAGTGTAGTCAGGGCAACAATATTTGAGATTATCCTAAGAAGTATAAATTTGAATGAAGGTCATCAGTACCATAACTACAGTACAAGAGTCTTGTGGTCTTGTCCCATACCGAGTCCCTATGATCGTACCGCATGGGTTCTAGCAGCAGAGTTCATACCTTGCTAGCCCTCATATGTTGTGCATTGGCAAACCAGGTGCCCTGTCTTTGGGAAGAAGCCCAAATTCCAGAATAAATGGGAATAATGCGATATCATTATCGCTGTCAAATTGTTGATGTAGAGAAGTCACATGCACCTCATGGGACCCCCAAAAAATAACACAAAACCCGTCAAATTTTCGGGTTATTGTAGTAGATGTTTATATTCTTCTTTTGGACGAATGATTTGTGTATTAACAGCCCCCAAAAGTCACCCTTTGCCTTTGAAAGTCAACGAACTATGGAAATAATTTTTCATTTACTGTTTTGCTGCTTTGTTTTCTAAGTATATCAAGTTTTGCAAAAACAGATCCACAGCATTTAAAAGAGTGGTCTCTATTTTTTTTAATTTGTGAAACTTTATTCATTGTTCATCTTTATCATTAATTTGCAAGAATTGTCCTCCTTTGTATGTCAAGTTCTACAAAGGAAAGGTCGTGAAAAATGTGTGAAGTGTTTTCTGTTTTTCTCAATTTCTATGACTTTGATCATTGCTTTTTTTTTTAAATTGTACAAGAAAATTTGACAAAAGTTATGATTATTTTGTTATTGAATTCAGGTGATGGGATTCTGTACATGTGGGGTAAGAGCAGTCATGTGATACCAATCCCCACTATGGCTAAACAAACTATACCTGAGAGAGTATCCCCAGCTGGACAACCTGTAGCTAAAGTAGCTTGTGGATCTTGGCATACTATGGCAAGCATTGGAAGACCAGGTTGGTCTCTTTAGATTCTACACAAGGAGTATAGGCTTAAATGAAGGTGGCTTAAATTGTGTAATTGTGGATGGAACAAACTAAGGTTGGAAACCTATAGGATTTGTTTAACTTCTCTTAATATTGAGAAAGATTGATTGTTTCAGAAATGATAGGATTTTGTAACTGTCCCTTTTAAGTCATGTAAGATGTTTGAGTAAAATCTGGCTGTATCCTGGTAGCTGAGATAGGAAAAAGATGGGATATACAGATTGTTAGATTGAACAGATACATCACCTAATAAGACAAAAAGAAGAAATGACATCTGCTGGCCTTTGGATAAAGATTTATTTTATGGGATTCTGCAGAACAAAATACCATTGAATTGAAGGTGTATTCTTTTCTGTGAGGGGGAGGGGGGAAGTGTCAGTTCAAATATTACTACATGAGTTAAAAATGATGAGGATTCATGGAGTAAAAGGAATATAAAGACTTGTTGATTATAAATAGAGGCTTATGGAATGCCACACATTGATTTACCACAACAGGGTGTACTGGAAGTGCCCCCCCCCCACACACACACACACCCCCACACATGCAGGCACCTGCAATCAGGGACCTCCTATTGTCCCTCTGTTGTTTTGTACTTGACTTTTTGGCAACAGCTCCCATTGGTTTTTGTACACACTTTCCAACTGGGGACCCTCACCCAACCAGGGACCCTTAGACCGATTGCACGACTATGGTTTACATGTCATAACGTGACTTACTAGTAGGTACTGCGTCATCTCAGCGGATGGCAAAGACGTGCAAAGACTATGTTGTGACAGAGCGAGTACACCAACAGTCCGCTTTATTTTTGTGAATAATAACACAGTTACTAAGCCCTTTTATTAAAGTTGTATTTTATAACATTGATTCAAACCATATTACTGTTTTATAAATTACCGGTATTCTACTCCAAAAGAGGTTTATTTTGAGTTAGGCACTACCATTGTATGTTGTAAAAGTGTTTGATCGCGATCGTCCATGTGAGCACCATATTGTGAACATAAGGTTCTTTGTAGAATTTCAAAGACTCGCTGGAACTGTTCATACTGGCTTTATTCAGCCACTCCAGTAAGGTCTCTGGTACCATGGAGATAGACCTCAATGGTGGGACAAACGCTCAAATATTCTTTACAGATTTCGAGAAAGAAAACCCTCAATCGAATAAACAAATGCAACAATCAGCACTTTCCTATTGGAGGATGCCTTGTTTGTTGATGTTTGATACCCACTATAGGTCACAAGACTTGGAGAGTGCAATCAGTCTATTGTCCTCTTCTGTTATAGGTCCCCGGTTTGAATGTGTAAACCTAACCACATTTACACACATACAGGATCGATCAGAGTAATCTCTTATCAAGCTAGTCATCTTGATATTCTTAACCCTTGACCTCTTGGAAATCTATGCAACTCCTCTCCTTCCAATGAACTTGCATCCAAATTTAGCTTTCTTGTTAATTTCCTCCATCATCTTAAATCAGAGCTAGAAGAGCAAACTGTTTGATCAGTTTGGGGTATGGTCTGACCCATTTGGGGTATAATAATAATTAGTACAGAGAGATAATGACTGACAGATAGAAAAGTGTAGTAGGTCGGTTTAATTAGCTTTCAAGTATGACAGTTGATGATCAAACTGCAAAATAGATTAATCAGACAAAACAATTGATCCAACTTACCTTTTGGTGTTGCAGGTTAGTGTTTTTAAGAGACCAATGTGATAGATTTGACTAACCCAGATTGCTTTACTATACTTTGTGCAGATAATGTTGGAATAATGCTACGTCATGTTACTGTCTTATGTATCAGATCATAGTTTAGTATTATGTAATAGGATTGTTGTTAATTTGAGGTTGAACGAAGAAATATTGACTAGAGCAGGATTTGAACCAACGACCTCGAGAAACGTGCTGGCGCTCTACAAATTGAGCTATCTAGCCCTATGTTAGCGGTCTCCCTATATATCTTTGTTTTGGGGATGCCAGTCAGAAGCCATGCAAGTGTTAGCTGCTGTGTAGCCAGGGATCACATCCAAGTTTACGATACAACCAGGGAAGGACCAAAAGCCTTGCAATGTAACCTGTAGACCTGAAGATAGCTGTTTAGAGAAGATGATGAAGAAATCTTAGTTTTAGATGTATGAGGAATACAACTTGGGGAAACCCACAGAATCAGGTGAGGACTAAAAACCTAATTCATATGCAAGGCTCTGGTTTGGGGTAGGATTCGGACTGGGTTCCACAGAGGTGAAAGGCAGGGTAAAGAACCACTGAGCCAATATGATCCCTGATTTTAGAGTTAAAGTCTATTTTCTGACTACGTTGTTAGAATATTTCACACTAGCTTATGTAGAATGTACATTTACTAACTATAAATAGTGAGTTGCACATTGAATTCATAGTTTTAACACTGTAATGTAACTCGCCCCAAATTTAAAAAAAATTGAAGATTTGACTGAATGAATTGCCTATAGCGCTCTTCAATTGAATTGCTTTCATTAAGAGTGTAAACACAAAGATTAGTTACCATAGATTATCAGCAATTATACAAACATTCAAGTATAGATTATTGGCAATTATACAAATATCAAAGTACAGATTATCGGCAGTTATACAAATATCAAAGTATAGATTATCGGCAGTTATACAAATATTAAAGTATAGATTATTGGCAGTTATACAAATATTAAAGTATAGATTATCGGCAGTTATACAAATATTAAAGTATAGATTATTGGCAGTTATACAAATATTAAAGTATAGATTATCGGCAGTTATACAAATATTAAAGTGTAGATTATCGGCAGTTATACAAATATCAAAGTATAGATTATCGGCAGTTATACAATATTAAAGTATAGATTATTGGCAATTATACAAAGATCATAGTATAGATTATCGGCAATTTAGTGAGTATCATATCAAATGTTGGAGCAATGGAGAATTAACTACTCTCTTTTTTGAGCTTATATTTTCCTGCTAACAGGTTTGGATCCCACCCTTTCAAAGTGAGGTTATTTAACATAGTAATTTGCATTCACCCATCATTGTCAAAACTGGTTGTGGTCTCACTGTCAACTCTTGCAGAGCCTTCGACTCTGCTAGGGTCATCTTATTGCATTTGAACACAGGTCATGTTGGTTGGTTAGCTGGGCCCAATTTCATAGAGCTGCTAAGCACAAAAATTTGCTTAGCATGAAATTTCTTCATTGATAAAAACAGGATTACCAACCAAATTTCCATGTGATTTCCAGGATAAGCAAACAACAGCTGAATACCAGTAACAGGCAATATGCAACGCATGGAAATTTGGTTGGTAACCCTGTTTTTATCAAGGAAGAAATTTTATGCTAAGCAAATTTTTGTGCTTAGCAGCTCTATGAAACTGGGCCCTGGTTTTTTAAATACCAAATTTGTAATTTTTTTTTTTTTTTTTTTTTTAAACGCATCATTTAACAACTTTTGGCAAAAGATCATGCATTTTCTGTTTTAAATTTTAAAGGTTTTTTTGAAAGCATTCTCATTTCACATCGTGCATATAAACTTTGGCATAGTGAAAAGGTACAGTGTAACTGGTTGTGTATTCCTTGCCCATTTAGGATTCCTTGCCCAATTGGATTCCTTGCCCAATTGGATTCCTTGCCCATTTGGTGTCTTCTAGATCACTATGCAGAAATCATTCATAATGTTATGACAGTTTATCATCTCAACGTGTACACAAATTGTAATTAGTGTTATTCAGAAAGTCATTCTCTTTGTACCATGGTAGATTCTTCAAATCAATCCATCCTGGTTCAGCATTCTTGGGTGTTTTTCTCATTCAAACTGAGGCTAGAGGGATCAATTAGTCTGATACCTTTGTAGCACAAACCAATATCAATATTTTAAATTTGTTATCACTCACAGAGAACATGACATTGATGAAAATTATTCTCATCAAACAAGTTGGTCCTAAATGAATAAAATCATCAACAAGTCTTTTTTTTTCTTTTGAGGAAATCAAGTGATGATACTATTATAACATTCTGGTTATTTTCTTAGGCAAAAAGCTCTAACCCCCAACATCATGCAGATTCCTGGCTTGAAGTTACCTTGATAATGAGAAAAATACTGAAAGGTGTTGTTGGGCGGGTGGGTGGGGGGGGGGGGTTCAGAAAGTTAATCTTTTAATTTGGAACTGAGTACCCTTTCAAGAAAATAAATACCTAAATAAATAAAAAGCCTCAAGTCAAAACACATGTGAGTTTGACGTTGTGGATAGGACACCCCTTTCAGGATGTTTCTGAAGTGTATATCTTGATTGCAAGTTTGGATGTGTCTATTTTCACACACAGACTGGCAACCTCTTGAAGATGAGTCTGGGGAAGAGGAAGATGATGACAGTGATTCCTTGGAGGATATGGATTCAGCATCTAAGAATATAGACATCCAACTTGAAGAAGTGAGTCATTTATACCTTGACACACTCCCCTAACCTACCTCAAACCCTTCCCCCTAACTAATGCATATTAATAGTCACCAGCCCCGAACCCCCCTCCCTAAAAAAAACAACCCACAAACACTCCAAAATAATAATAGGTATATGACACAATTAAATAACAATCCAAAGAGGATTTAAAAATCCAGATTAAAATTCTAAACCTTCAAAATTAAATATGTTTGATCCCGTTCACAACTTCAATTTATGGACATTCTAACACTTTACAAAATATTAAGCGAAGCTTTTAACCAATATGGTCACATTTACCTTAATTTCTTTCCTCTATAAAGGGACAAAGGGGCCTTTTTCATGTGAATGTATTGTGCATTTTATACTGCAATAATTCCTCCTTGTTTGATTTCTACAGACATACCCTGATGATGCTTTTCCTGTTTCCCAGCAACCAATATTTGAGAGGAAAAACCAAAAGACAAGGTCTATAGACAATATAAGACGTGAAGGTACCAGGTTGACACTAGCAGAGTTTTATGCTCCTACCCCTCTCCCTAGTGTACTACCAATGGATGATGAGGGATCATATCATGACATGGGTTCCGATCCAGAAGAACTAGAGGGAGACAATACAGGATACAAGCTTGAGAATCAGCTTGTTGTCAATTCAGATGGGACTTTAACTACAGGAGTAGTTTTCCAGAGGGAGGATAGCAAAGGAGAAGGAGAAACTGGTATAATCCCATCACAAGATTCAACAAGTTTCTTTGTGGAAATGTCTGCTGCTCCAGTGTCTGTTACCCAAGCAGTTGGGAAAGCCTTTGAGACTGCTAAGCCAGAAAGAGCAAGACGAAAAGAAACAAAAGAAGACGGATCTTCGAAGACCAGTCAACGTCAGAGTCGTCGACCTGAAACATTCATGATGCGATCGAAAACAATGCCAGTTGCAAATCGCAAACCATTGAAAATAGCATCGACAAGCACCACAACAGCATATGATTGGAGTATTCCTCCAGAGCAATCTACAGAGACACAACGAACTAAAGACCGTTTTGTCATTCATAAGCATGTATCAGTTCAGCTGAATAGGAAAGTTAATAGTGGATCAGGGGATAATGTTAGAGGCATGAAACCAATAGCTCAAATTGGTCTCCCTAGTTCAACCAATGAGAAACTCACTGCACCCAAAGACAAGAACGTCATGCCTCGACCTCCTAAATTCAACCGTGCTAAGACGTACTATGGTCGAACAAATCCTAGAAAGAGAGCAGAGGCGGAGCCTCAGATAACCAAGCTTTTGTCCACATTACCGGCAGCTCCACCTCAACCCCATTTGATACCCAGTTCTAAGGTACACCCCCGAGGGCATACTGTACGTGGCAGACTACCAGGTGCAGTAGATAGCTCACCAGTCCGTGCTAAGACCAACCGTGATCTTGCTCCTATCGTCTCGGAGGCACCTGACCGTATTGGGTTGTCGGGACTACCATTGTTTTCATCAGCATCGTCTTGGCGAATGCGAAGCAAAGATGACAATAATTTATAACCAAAGGAGAAGCAAAATTGTCCATATTAAACTACCAACTTGTGATAATAATGGTAACGATTTGAAGGCCTCTGGTTCACAGCTTTCAGAAATCGATCTGTGTTACTTTAATATTCTTGTGTTCCAATTTTGAAGATGTGTTGCTTTGGAGACAATGTGTCTTGGAATATCTCCTTGGTGTCTTCTTCTTTAAACAATTCCTATTCTTTGCTTTTCAGAGCAACTAATGACATAAATTCAGGTTTGTCTTCAACATGATATAATTATGTACGATTTCATTGATAAACACTGAGTATGGTCTAGTAAATTATGTTGTACTTGCTCATTTCTGATTTAAGACATACAGCGCAAATTCTACTAAAGATAAAAAATATATACAAACATATATAAATTTACAGAAGGAAATTTTCCAATTCAAAATCCTTCTTGCAACTTTTATTTGCAAAAGGTTCATCAGAAAATTCCAGCAAATCGCTAATAACCAGGAATGCTTGATACCGTTGAAATATTTCAAAAGGTGTTATTTTAAGAGAATGTATAAGATTTCGTAATTATTGTGATTTTAAATAGCTTGCAGTGATCATGTGGCAATTTGTGTTAATTGCTGTACCCGTTGTTTGGATTATGGGTATGACACTATTTTTATAAATTGTTAAATATGTGAGGTTATTGGAGAGTTGTCTCAATCCATAGAATCCAAAATAAACCTGACTTTTTTATGAGTGTGTGATTTTAACAAATGGCGAAATATTTGTCCATATATTTTTCTATCTGACTTGTTTATATATCAGAGTTGTACAATCAATAATTGGATAAGAATTTATTGTGTTATAATTAGTGTTACAGTTTTATGTGAGTGGAATGTTATTTTGTGATGTATTAACTATGATCTGAAAATAAAGGAAAATGCAATGATTGTATTATGCTTGGCATGTTTTGGGTTTGGGTTTGTTTGTTTTTTGCAAAGAAGAAATTATTGTCTTTCAAATGATTTTATAATATATATTTTGTTGTATTTGTGTTTTATTTGTTGATTATTTTGCTGGGCGTTACTTTAAAAAAAAATTAAAAAAAGATCAATCGATTGATATAGAGTTTGAGTTGGGGAAAGAATTCTTCCTTCCAAAGCTATCAAACTGGAAGATTAGAAGCTTTGCATGTTGTACGATGTCAGAAACGAACTAGTTTACTGTAGCAACCAGTACTAATCTAAGAATAGCAGTTGTCGTGGGTTCGAATCCCACCCGAGTAATATGCCTGTGGATTTGTTTTTTACAGGAGTTATGAAACTACCGAGTATGCAGTGCGCTACACACATCGGTGGACAGGTAAAACGAAATCATATTCTTTATCCCAAATGCAAATTAACATCTATTATAAAAAAGTAATGATCTCTTCTTAAAAAGTGTTTTTTTCTTCTTAGAAGAATTGGATGTGGAATGAATCCCATAATACCATTGAACTGCTTCTTGGTAACCCTTGACTTGAGTAACTCATTTTGCAACTGGTCGGTTATTAATCCATAGTGTATTTTTACCAAAATTAAAATATATATATTTCCAATCCGAGGCTGAAAGGGCTGGATATTCAGCTCCATTTTGGTATAAAGATAATCTATATGTGTTATTGCTGGTCCATTCAGGGAGCATGACGAGTATAGTTGCATTGTGATGAATGGCTGTTAAGCATGCATCCAATATTATACATTGTATATCCTGATATTATACATTGTATATCCTGATATTATACATTGTATATCCTGTCAGTTGAAAAGAAGAACGATAATAGAGTTTGCAGTGTTGCGTTGATGCCTTGACCGGCGTGATGGAGTAATGAGGGTTGGATACAATTGTAATTTTCCTTTGCTGGCCAAAATCCCTCCCAACAAAAAAATAAATAAAAAATTCCGACAGATGACCAGGCCATTGATTTCCAAGGGATGACCAGGCCATTGTTTTCCAAGGGATGACCAGGCCATTGTTTTCCAAGGGATGACCAGGCCATTGTTTTCCAAGGGATGACCAGGCCATTGTTTCCAAGGGATGACCAGGCCATTGTTTCCAAGGGATGACCAGGCCATTGTTTTCCAGGAGAGGATTTTAAATGACAGGTCATTATTTACACGACTTTATAATCTAGCATCTTAGATTGATGCGTTATTCTTCGAGGGAAGGCTTGGATGAGATAAGATGGTATTTTGCCAATCGTCGTCTTGTGGATAATGACTGAAGTATTGCAATACGAAGAAGCAGCAAGGGAACAATATTGTCAGGACCTAGGTGAAGAAAACAGGCCCTGAGAAAACTACTGATTGTATGCTGCCTTAAACATAAGGACAGTGAACTTCGATATACAGTCTCTCCCTCTCTCTTTACAAATTAAATATCTCATATTTACAATTTTCTGAAACTTGTGCTTTTGATATGTTTTAACGGCTTAATAATCAAATTATAACAACAAATAGAACTGCACATGTATAAATTGATAATAATATTACCGATGGAAAAACATCCCAGTTTATCAACCACAAAATGTGTGCTCCAAGCTGAATATTAAAATGAAAGATGTTTACCATTGAAATTCGCTGATGGGATTTTACAGGCGTTTCATAACAAATAGGAGCTGATTTGATGGAGTTTTTTGGAGTGTTTAGTTTAGATACTTGATTTACACTGGGGCTGTGTATTTAAATCAGTCTTTAATACCTGAAATGTCCGGTTGCTAATCACAATCAACGATTGACATTTCATAATCGGTAATTTGGGGTTGTCCAGCACCGGGAGCGAGCTGCTTCGTAAGGCGGGATACTATCTCCAACCCTCCGGGTATAGCGGTGTGCTGCTGCACCGGTACGCCTCACGGCATTGTTGTCCTAAGTCTCCCCATCAAATTCACCGGTCATTGTCTGCTAACCCTCTCCGGGTTGGCTGGGAATTAGTCGGCCGAGCAGACTAGTCGTCCCGCCTTGAGTGCGGTGCTTTCTTCCCCTAGAAGTCCATGGTTAGGCTTGACTTTGTGCAGATGCTTAGAGGGCTGGAAGGGGGGCTAGAGGGATTAGCGGGCGGTACTGGTTTGAAACAGGGGGCAACGTCCTCAACATGAATGTATCGGCGCGTAACATAAATCTTAGCCCCCCGGGTGATATTTATTTCTGAGTTGCAGCAATCTTATGATTTATGAGCGTTTGGCGCTCCCAGGACTCGTTAGTAGACAACACAAAAAAATCAGGACTCTTTCCAGCTCTTTGCGTGCCGATGTGTAAAATGTGTTTTCTTGAAACGGGAAAGAAAAACAGCGTGAAATTACTAAGGATCTGGAAGTTTGTAATTTATCGTCAGGTTTTGAATTGATGGAGAGACGTGTGTGGAGGATTTAAAATACTTGGTGTTCAGTTGATTTATTTTGCTGTATGGTATGACGATGTGGTAACAGAGCATAGCTGTAGTATGCTTATGTATTCTTTTATATTTGTTGGTTGCCCTCAATGTTCATGCTCAAGTACCAGACTATTGTGTTAAGAGAGAGATGCCAAGTTTCCACTTTGTTCTATAACGCCCCCAACGCCCAGTCCAACTCTATAAGGTTCAAGTGCAGCAGTTAACGACTGAAGCGTGACCCCCTGACGCCCACTCCGAAGGTTAACGGCGGGCATTTTCAGCGGGCAAATGTTTCAACAAAATTAGAGTACGCCTGGCATAAAAATTCGTTACGGTTCCTTTCCTATGCGCCCTTAAAAAGGGGACTTATAAATCTAAGGAGATGGGAAGCTGATACCCCTCTGTCAACAGAGAGCTAAGCAAGGATTGGTTTAGAAGGCCGGTCACTACCCTTGACACAACTGACATTGAACTGCTGCTTTCTATTCATTTTACTCGCGTCTTTCTTAGCAACAGTAGCCCCGGGGCTGTATATGCTAACTATATTTCACCCGCCAAAAAAACTGGCCGCGTTCGCATGCTCGTGTGCCGGAGTCTTTTCTGTGTTATCCCTGGATTGGTAGTGCGTGTTCTGTGGTTGGAATAGTTTGTGTTGTTATTCCCATGGAGGAAGGGTTATTTGTTTGAGGGAGGAGTTGGTCTTTTGGATAAGGAGGTGTGTGGGGGGGGCGTTGAGTTTGCAGTTGGGTTGATATGTTTTGATCGGCTGCGGGGAATCTTGGCAATGGAGTAGTGAGGCTGTCATGGTACTCTTTCATGCGTGAAATAATTGTTTCCCTCCTGCACCTAGGAGTATAAATGGGTACACAGTTGAGGTCAGAGGTTACAGAGTGTTGATCTTGCACCTGTGGCATAGAATTAACTCCACTGAGCGCGCTAATGACCATACTACCGTTCTATTAAGCAATTACTGCTTGAAAATTATACGTATAAAGAAATATGTAGCATTTGCTGAAGTTCTCAATTTCATCAACGTGTTTCATTTCCCCTTAAAATGTAATTTAAAGTCTATGACTCGATAACTTTTTAAATTAGGCTGCAGCTTTTGTCGAAGTTTTCCTTGGCTGGGAGTGGTGTTAAATAAATGCAAGCCGTGTTTTCAGCCTTTACGTCCCATAGAAGATCCATCGACTCCCGCTGGTCATCCTGCCGGACAATCTACAAGTCAATTCCGGTCAATAGAGACATATCAAGTTCAGGGACAACTGGAAGGGGGACGCAATTTCATAAAATCACAGTGACCGTCTCGGCTGGGAAGAGAGACTCAAGTTACCGGTAATGGGTTGAGTCTTGAAGACGTCATTCTTGGGTTAAATGATCCGTGTAGTGTCGCCAGGTTGACCCAGAGAGTGGCCCGGGCGATTCGGCCCATCGGACGGCACTGGAGACGGGCTCTGACTGTCTCTCTTGTTGGAAAATATCCTATCAATATTTGACGAATACAGTATTGGATTAACGGGTGATGAACATGTATAGCTTAACGTTATGATTGTTTCTGACTATAACAGGAGTATTGGTCCTTATTTAATACTCTTGATTGAAACATCTTTATTAATATTAACTTATGACGTTTTAAGAACATTTCTGTATGGATAGAATTATTTTTGCAAAAGAGTCAAAATATTACCGAGATGTGAAAGTCTATTCCCGTCCGTGTTTCAACTGCAATTCTGGATGATAACATCCCCTCCTTGTTAAGTTCACACAGGTTATAAAGAGCAATTCGTAAAAAATCAATTTCTACTATAACAAAATATGACTCACAAAATGCTTCGGAACTCAATTTAATTATTTAATTGCACAGCTAACCACTACCAGACGTGGTCAAATGTTAAAAAGTTGAGCAAAATAAATAAACAATAAATATTGTTTGCACAAAAACCATACACAGTGCGCAAACATAAATCTTTCAAATTTGCACCCCGAGCTTAGAATTTATGAGCGTTCAATCATGAAATATGCTGACCCCCCCCCCAAAAAAAAGTATAAGATACTTTGAACTTTTCTACCTCAAGTTTGTCTGTTTATATCTTCTAACAAAAATACTCGTCATTGAATGAAAACACTTGCTCTTTTGGAAAGCGGTGTTGTTGCTACTTTTTCAGTTTGATAATAAATTTAAAAAATTAAAATTAACTTAAAACGGAAAAGTTGTCAGCCGGCAAAGATGAAAATATTGATTGTTATAATTATAGGATTTCGGTGAAAGATAAATTCAATCAGCGCCATGTAAGTGGTCTAGAGAAAGCTCGCTGAGGGTAAATCTTTCAATATATACGTCAGCAAATATCCTCCTTTAATTACAATTCTTATGGACTTGCTTCCTATGGAACTTCCTTTATTTTCCCCTCTCAATACCTGGTAATGATTGAGCCAAAAGCTTTTAGTTGGTAATTTCATCTAATCTGTAGATGGTGCTCTTGCCTCTACGTCTCTGGTCTTAACCCTGATGATGTTAATTAGACACTGCTTATAGGAAACACTGTTATCATCGTCAGGCCATTGTCTGTTTCTCTTGTTTAAACCAACGTAACGAAACCGAGGCTGGAAGGCAAAAACGTTGGCATTGCATGTACAGTGCGATTGTTTATCATTGAGAACGCGGTAGAGACGGATGTCAACATAGAGGATTGGATTCAGTCTAAAACAAATATCGTTATGGATGTATAGGAAAGAGAACTACTGCATGCAGAGGTGTTAATCTTAGTTTTAATAGAAACCTGTTCTGTTTTCTGTTGTGAGAAAACAATGAGATGTAATGTTTCTGGTTATTTTTCATTCTATGGAAGATTAAGGGTAAATATTACTCTGATCAATATAGATATTATTTCACTTTTCCAAATTTAAGAAAACCAACACTTCATACAAACTTTAAAAAATGGCGTAGCCGCATGTTTTAATACATAGAATTGTGTTGGTTATTTTAACCCGATTCTCCGGACACCAATATCTGCCGTAATTTTGTTTGCTTTCCAGTAGCTTTCCTAGATACTGCCAGGATTGAAACTTAAAACCACTTACTAATATTAAGTACAATAGCAATGCAAATGACTTTAGAGAGGAGGACGTTTTGTCTTGATTGTATATGCAAATGAGCTAAAGGTCATCGAGGTCTTGGAACGATCTAAGACTGGTGATTAAACGCCTTACAGGCATGTACAAAGAAGGGGTGTGACGTCAGCCTAACTACCTTCCTATCCATAGGTCCGTCAACCTAGCTTGCCATCCCCAAAGCGGGCAACCACCTCTGCCTTAAGAAAAGAAACAATACCGGCTGATTTTAAGCAGGCTGTCTCGCCCTTTGACCTTGCGAATAGGTCTGTACCGGGTAGCACAACACTGATGATAACAGCCCCGGGGCAATAGGGCCGGTAGTGCTCCGTACAGCCTGCACGAGAACGCCGCCTAGTGCTTTCTTAAGACTCGCTGTAGTTTGCTTAACTCGGAAAACGAAGCTATCCATTTTACCAGTTTCTCACAACTTGATGCAAAGGGTCGGGAGTGTCATAGCTTTTACAAATGTTTGAAACATGTTGGGAATAAAAAGGTGTCTATTATAGTAGTCAAGTGCAGAAAAAACTAGCTAAACAAAATCAACTCGAGTGATTTACACGCAGTTTAAAGTGGAGCTGAGATTCGCTCCGCGAGCTTATTTCAACAAAGTTTAGAGAACTTGATGAGCAAAAAACGTCACTTACAAAATTAGCATTTGTAATTAACTGACGATAGTTCAATAAACTTACTATACTAGATATTGTGATCATCGATTAAAAAAACAAACGCACCTTTGCTATGTTGACATCCTACGCAGGTATACGTGGGTTATAAAGCCAGAAAAAGTTGGGTTTTTTATCAGAAAGATCTTAATACAATTCAATAAATCAATATTAACAAATTGATTAGTTTGAGGGACTTTGCTTACATTGTTTTACTGTGAATGGTAAAGAAAACAACCTAATTCTTATCAATACGATTTGTGAAGCTCTCTTGATGTAAAGAGGTTGCATGTAAGCTTATGTGTAAGGAAATACGAGGTTTATTTGATTCTTTTTATAAAATTGGATAGTTTTGAGTGAATTCTCAAGGGAAATACCAACACCTTATAGAAAGCGCCCTGGTGCGGTCATACTCTAAAGCGCTGATCACAATGAAACGAAGAAAATGCACTCACTCACTGGATAAAAGCTAAACAGGTGCAATTGTATGGACAATTTAAAAAATAAATAAGAAAACTAATTTACTAAGTTGAAAATTTAAGAAAGTGAAATTCGGATAGTGTTAGGAAGATAACAAACTTCAGGGGTTTTTCGTTTGTGGAAATGTTTTACACAAGAGTAAACGATTTGTCTGGAAAGGGACAAATCTTGAAGACTTTTTCTTAAATCTTCTCTTTAATCAGAAACTGCACACTGCATTTTCTCCCTTCCTGCCAATAGTCACGTTGGAATTCCAGTCAAAAAAAAATAACAAGAAGCGATAATTTTGTTAAAATTCTCCATGGAAGAGGAAGTTTGAAAGTAGAAATCTCAGTTGCCTAGACCTGGGTAACATTGTCATATGATGCTCTATACGACAGCTGTTATGATGGTCACGACAAGATCGAAGACAGTGTTTGTGTAACTCCGACCTTTTTTATATTCGCCGTACTCTTCGCGTAACGTGACCGCCGCGTTTGCCGTTCGATTCTACCTATTATTATATTATATTTTAATTCAAGCAAGCTTTTTACGGCGGGGATAGCCGGGTTGTTCGCGCTGTAACCCAAAACTCCGAGTGAAAATATTTGGCCGAACCCGATCCCCGCACCGCGCGTCGCCGATTTGTTCGGCGGTCATCCCGTGTCGATTGGCCCACAGGGTGAATGACACGGCGGCCGTCCCGGGTCGATCTCCCGGAGTGAAATTACGTATTTCATATTTTCCTTCCGGATGCGCAAATATTTACATTAAACAAAATCTTTTGTCAGTTTTACTTGGTTTTCTTTTATTGTTCTATTTGTTTTTTATATTATTTTCCTTCCTATTGTTGCATTGAAAGTTCTGTGGCGAAAATGAAACCTTACAAATGGAGTCTGCGTAAAATGGATTGTCTCATAGGACCTCCCAGTTAAACCTGCACGATGTTTCACACAATGAACAACGATGTGAAGATTGCAAACTTTGCACGGGTCATTTTTTCTTATTAAACCTAACCATACGGAAGCGCTGCCTTCACGGCTGCACTTTCCAATTCCCCGGGTCATAATTTGAGCCGTGTTTTGTTTCATTCAGAGTCTAATGGTATACAGGGCACAATTTGGCAAGTGCAATTCCAAAATTTAATCAAACTGTAGGTATTGCGACGTTTGTGATCCATCAAGAAATCAAACCCAGACACACCATGGAAAGCAGATAATTTAGAGATCTTACTTCCGGGTTTGGGGTTTGCTTTATGTGGTGCTTTGAAAGGATGCGCTTCGTTGATTATTACATAAAATACCATTCATTAATTTTTTTTTTTTTTTTTTTTTTTTTTTAAGTTTTACATATATATTAAACAAGTAACCCTCTGAGTTTTGTCTTAAAGACTGCAGAAAATATGTAGTGAAGTGGTTTGTAATGAAAGAACCATTTGTGTCCAGAATGCAGGGTGTAATTTGAAGCACAAAGTCACGTGAGGTTTTACAATACACGTTTGCCGAACGTGGTTTAAAGTACATACAGGGTCAACTTCACAGACGTTCGTCTAGGATGGATACTTTCTGATGTTGATGATTTTGTGTATCGTCTGGTAAATTCTGGTTATTACGTGACACTAAAGACGCATCAAAACAAACAAGACCTTGGCTTATTTTGCCGGTCATTGAAGGAAAACAGACTAAAACAAAATATTTCAAAAATAGATGAATAAGATGGGGAGAGGAATCAGTTTTCTCAAACATTAATATACACTTTTTGAAGAAAATTCAAGTCAAAAGTAAATCGTCATGTGTTATACAAAATTATGAACAAAATTGTTCCCAATATAACGAGACTCGCCCAAGCCAGGTTGAGTCAGGTAACATGAAGTAAAAACTTGATTAAGTAATAATCATTGTGTAGATGCACTGATGCAGTCTTCTCAAACATTAGGAAATATTTTAAATTTTGTTTGTAAATAAAGAACTGTTTCAGTCAACAAAATCGTAAACATAAATATTGCGGAAAAACCTATTCAACAAACAATAACAAAATGAGTAAAAACAAATTCTTTCGCCCAAGCTCAAACTACCGTAACATTAGGAAACAAAGCAAAACAACACACTAAATTATATGCTGTTCATTCTGTAAGTGTGATGCTTTAAAATAAAAAGATATTTAGAACAAAAAACCTTCCATTTAAGAAATCAAACTAATAAATGAGGAAACTGCTTCATGATAACAACGATACTATCTTTACCACTAAAACAAATTTGTTAGCATTTATAAATAGGCCTATAATGAAAGAATGTTCCCCGATGTGTCTGACAAAATGACCCTAATTATTTCGTTCACCCCAGCACAACCCCGCCCCCTCCACACCACCCAAGGCGTTGAATCTCCATGTGTCTTGATTCTGGTTTATGCATGTTTTGTCTCTTAAGAAATCTGATGCTGTTATCATATCCAGCAAAATCGAATAAATTGAGTCAACTGTCACATTTAAAGTCCTCAACTTTTCCTTTTTCATTTGTGAAAACCAAGGTAGGCCCAGAGTAGCAGTGTTAAAGAGACGAACAACTTTCGTTTACGAACTTCATTTATACAAATTCTTGAAGGCATTAATGAACTTAGACCTTTTCTTGAAAATGACTTGGTTTAAAAACTTCAAAGTATGAAAGGACCAGCCAGGGCATCTACCCTTATTCCCTTCTAATGCAAATCAAACCATAATGTTCATTGGTAACAAAGACTTGATTGTGTACGGGTATCTTTCACAAACGAAAAATATTGAGATCAAGAGGTCGTAAAAACATTTCCAGCGGGAATGCTGAGCGGGTTTGCCCCTAGCCCACGGCGTACGTCAACCCCTCCCTTGGACAACAGCGTCGCGGTGAATGGCCGACCGGAGTTCGGGATGGCTTGACCCCGGCAGTTGTGCCGGGCCCTTGTTAGCGGGAGGCGCTGCCGAGCGAGCCCCGGTAGCCTTTTACTCGGTTCACGCTATAGCGACTCTCATTCTCGGTGTATTATTGCACCGGTCCCGAGGTGACTGAGTCTAATAACTGATTTTGACAACATCACAATAGACCTCAATGAAGACCAGTAACTGCTTTGTTCACCAAACGCCATGATCGGGCATTTTGGGAGTTATATAAAAATCGTTACGCCAGCCAGTGCATCTTTCATACCAACTGCTTGGTAGACATTGGGAGTCAAGAATACAAGCAAAATCTAATGGAAATACACTCAGTGGAACCACTCGTAACTACCATTTTGATGAGCACAGGATTGAACATGGGAAAGTACATTAAAGAGGTAGGGAATGTTTTAATGTTCAACATTCATTCATCTATCCAGACTTGTTAACTAACAATGTTCTGCCACACTCAATGAAGACTGCACACGATAGCGTCAACACACACAGCGCATAATGCAGATTCGAACCCGCGACCCCTGTTGCATTCCAATATCACACGAGTTGATTTGCCAAATATCCATCAGGATAATTCATGGAATAGTTGGTGTCGATTCTGTTGTCTTTTAATTTGTCTATTTCCAGTTTAGTTTTAGGATTTCGATGTATGGCACGAATACCAGCCTACTCAGTATAGAGGAAGATGTGGCTGCAATGCTTAGGCCTAGTGTTTCTAACTGTACACTAATAATCCCCTTGTAGTTTGTGTTCATTGGTAAACGGTTCAATGGCCTTCACTAATGCTAGTCAAACGAACCCATGATCTTAAACACCACCTAATACTACTCCACATTGCATAATCACATCGACCTAACCGAAGACCAACTCAATACCTATTACAGTGTGTTTCTTCACGGGTAATACCACAGCAGGTAAGCCGACACTTTCATTCCGCCACTTTCATGATGTAAAAAACAAACTGCATGAACTCCGTATGTAATCATGTCGGTCAAGATAGATTAGTATTTCTTAATACAGCCTATAAGAGTCTATCTATACACAAGTTGAATTCAAACTTGATGTGTATTATTTGACTGATTTCGTAAATTAGCTGTGGAGTTCAATGTTACCTTTGAGGCAATTCGTAGAAATGAGCACATTCTTTGGATAAAGTGCTGCATACACTTTTTTCAAACTTCTTGTTTGAAAGCTGATGTATGCTGACAAGCAAAATATTGCTGCATTGTATAATTCTCAATCAAAACAAAATATGATACGTCTTGGGTTTAATCTATTTGAAATCACCATATCCTCTAAATTAAATGATAATATTCGACGAGTCAACCCACGACCCCGGGGCTCTGTCTCACCGTAGTCAATAACTGTATACGAGATACAAACAAGAAAACTTTTTATGTTAACACTGAGGAGTTGTGTGGGTTTGTCATCGCGAAGTCATCTCAATGACGTGTCTTTGTGTAGAGGTATGAGGGAGTGGGATACACCGTGTGTTATCTGAAGCTGTATTCTTTGATGTTGTTCAATCAGTCATAAAACTATACGTGTAATCGCATTGTACCATTACGTTTTGAATGACACTTAGAAAGAAACCAAACATTGGTTGTATGAAACCTACATAATGTCTTGCTGTTATGATGTACATAATTTGTCACTGTCTACCCTAACGTTGTAGCACGTCACTAAAATGTCATTCTTGGAGAACGTTAAGTATCTGCCAACTGGAGGAAGGGTTACATTGCCCCTCAACCTGCACGCCCCAATGCTCAGGTTCGCATGTCAAAGATCTTGGTGGCTTATGGTGACCCCCCTTCCCCGATGTATTCGTAATTGTTTCCTCTTGTGATAAATCTTGAACATAGTATTTAGGTTAGCTCCTCTGTTCACTGTACCCCCACCTCTCCGTTCGGACATGAGGGGTGCACCCCCCTTGAACCCCCTACTTCCAAGCACCATAACCTGGCCTCATATTTAGGTATAGCTCCTCTGTTCATTGTACCCCCACCTCTCCGTTCGGACATGAGGGGTGCGCCCCCTTGAACTCCCTGCTTCCAAGCACCAGAATCTGGCCTCATATTCGGGTTAGCTTCTCTGTTCAATGTACCCACACCTCTCCGTTCGGACAAGAGGGGTGCTCCCCCTTGAACCCCCCTGCTTCCAAGCACCAAAATCTGGCCTCATATTCGGGTTAGCTTCTCCGTTCATTGTACCCCACACCTCTCTCCGTCCGGACATGGAAGGTGCTCCCCCTTGAACTCCCTGCTTCCAAGCACAAGAATCCGGGCTCATGGCTACGTTCTGATATTGATAGCGTTTGGTTTTAAATGGACATCGATCCTTTTGCAAATTCAAGAGTAAACCAGAATTTTACGAATAATTTTTTCCATGTCGTATAAATTTATTTATGAATGTGAAGGAACTGGAGATTGTGGAAAACTTCCAATCCCTTTTAGGCCTAGTAGGTGTTTTTTTCTTACAGGAAACTGCCATTTCTCTTAGAGATTATGATAAGATGTTAAGAGAATCTGTAAGTTCCGCTTCGAGAATGTTAATAATTTAATTGAAAAGAAGTGACTACTTTGTAATGATATACTGTATGCAAGAAATGCAGGGAATCTATTGCAGATACCAAGAACATGAAGGTGATTGTCTAGATTTATTTTATTGTGTTTGGACCGACAAGGCAATTTATAAATGATTGCAGTAATTGATTTAGTTGTACTTTTTACAGATTTAAAGACACTTAAAATGGTTCCCGCAAATATTAATAACACCAAGAAACTTAATAAATTTCAAACAACTGGATAAGTTCATGTTTGGAATAACTTGCAATAACTTGTTGATTATTTTACAAATGTTGAAGGAAGAATAAAGAGGAATTTTCTTCAGTGGGCAAATATAGTGGGCAGGTTAATTAACCCTTACGGGTATGCCTGTACTGTTTGTTCTAGTTCAAATGCCACGCATTCTGCATGGGATCATCAGTACAGGTTATATTACCTCTACATAATATGCAAATCATCCACATGGATGACAAAGGCGCGCGAACTGGCCTCAAACCTAAACACCTGCCCATTCAAAACGCACTCAACTAATTTAGTTTCCAAGCTCTTGTTTGTAAGAATTGTTATCCTCAACTTTGCCAAGCTCTTGTGTTTCCATGTTTAGTTGGATTATTGAAGCTCTTCATATACTGATTTTGTTCTCGTTTTTGACGCTCGTATAAACAGTAGTGCTGGTGCCTAAGACTAGACTTCATCACCAGGGGATAGCACCACGATCGCAGGGGACAAAGCAACGCAAGCGCTTCGTGTATTTGGGGATTTGGCGGGAATTTTGCCGCCAAAACGCAGCATCAATAAGACCTCATAACAAGGAGAGGGCTTACTCTGTACAAACGCACGGACGATAGCTAATGCGCCATTGATTGAATCTAAAAACCGGCTGATATTTCCAGAGTTGTCAGTTTTTGGTTTCCGGGGAAAATAGAATCAACGGGGAAATGTGCGCCATTTACGGGGGATGAAGGTGGCCGGTCTGGTGGCGTATCGAATGACTGGTGGGGATTAAATGGAATCTGCCTGGAAATTCAATTTATAAAGTGGGCCCGTGCACATGCGCTTCATTTTGGACGTTTTTCATTTTGAAGTTTTATTGGTAGAAATAAAACTACGTTTGTGTAAAGTTTGGAGTGAGTGGGATAGCTTGAATTATATGTCTGACTTATTTGCAAAACTTTGAAGGTTCACCAGTTTCAACAACAAGTATTCGCATGAAGTTTAGTTTTGTTTGTGTGATACGGTGGAATCATCTTGCCTGATGCTGATTAGGTGTTACTAATTAATTTTCATGAAACTTTACTTCGTATATGGATGACGTACAAGGGGAGAACACTGCCCTCTCGTGACATGGGTGTGGCTATCCACCAGGCTCTAAGTTTCAGGGCCTCTTTACTATATCCACTTTACTTAATTAAATATTGCCATCATGCCGACAAGTACTGAATCCTTGAAACGTGTAGGCCGCAATGGTTTCCAGCTGTCACTTTAGTGTAAGACTATACACAATATTCCATAATCATCATAACACACTTCGTCTGGTAGAGTTCTTAGCTAAGACGTAAATAACAAAGACAGTTGATATGCAACAAAACAAAATGAATATGACTTAAGATAATACGCCTTGTGGAACTTCAGTTGGAAACCTGAGCATTGTACGTGATAAGAAACAACTACAACAAACGATTTATACTTTCCTAGTTAGACAATAACGATTTTTCAAATGATCAGTCCACATACGATATATGCACTTTTTCAAGTTGGAATGTTTTTAACAAAATTGTTCCTAGTGAGATCAATTTTTGTACCGAAGTTATGTTACCAAGAAGTAGTCAAACACCTTGTAATTATCTTGTCAATTTGATAAGCTTAAACCTATAGCATGACTTGACATGAAAGAATTGCTAACTGTATCTCGGCACGTGCCTGAGACTCGTTACCCCCCACCGTCGCCCCGCTAAAAGCAAACCCATCGATCCTGTAAGTAAAAGTAGACGGGTGGAAAATGAACGAAGCGTGATCCAAGCCCTAAAGTGGCCGGAGCAAACGTGCCGATCGCCCGGTCAAAGCCGGGGTGCGATGCCCCGCTGCGTGGACACAACCACCATGTTGCGTTCAATCCTAACAGACTCGTGGTAAAAGCGAAAGGTTTAGTGCGGGTTTGACTCGGGCCATAATTATCCCCTTCCGAGACCAATTAAGATCAACTAACCCGTCTATTGTTTTTCGTGATTGTGCGGTTACAGGTGTAATTTAGGTGTTTTGAACACCGGAGACGGTTGAGTGCGGCAAACCACTCCGTCCTTCAGCATGTCCATGTGGGTCACTGGCCGACCGGGGATCAGTGCTAAATTCCAGGCGTTGTCTTGCCGCAAGTTATGTTTGAATGTCTACCTCCAAAATATTAATGTCAGTTACTTGAGGAAACTATGGTGTGTAGTACTAACAAGTTGTTTGTTTCATTGTTTTTTATGGTGAAACTGTTCTCTTTGGTCACTTTTATTTATCGAGTTTTTTTTTGAAGGTGGGGTGGAGTAACTTTTTTTTTGTGGAGACCGATGACTTCGGAAGTTGATGACGACATGTATTTTGGAAAGGATAAGAACATAATGTTAAAAATTCAAACTTTTTTTGCGCGACAGTCTAGTTTTAAACATCATGGAAATTATGTCTTTTTGAATGACAAAGGATTTTTTTCTTTTCGTTTTACTAAAACAAACCCCTTAAGTAACCTTGGGGCGTTTTGTACTGACGGAATTGGGAAGGTAATTACTGTCTGTCTCCTTAATGTTTCAACTCTTATTTTTACACAATTCAATATTGTCACAAACAGACAAATCGTAAACTAACTTTACAAAGGTGGGAGAGGTGGGTATATATGCCTACAGCTTGAGGTAGGATGAGTATAATGGCTTGGGTTCAACGAAATTGTTACCAAGAACTTTAATACCAGTCTGTGGTAGGGGTAGAGTAACAGGTCGTGAGGTAGATACAATGTGGAATCTTAAGCCCTGCCCTGCTCACCAGCTACCGGTACTAGATAATAGCCTAAGAGACAAAACAATATTTCCTTTGATTTACAGTTTACTTCATTGCTGTTCTTGTCGATATTGGGTGAATCGATCAAATTTAGGATGTTTTGGAATCTTTCACCATAAAAAACACTTGTTGGCCTCGCGTGTTTGTATTCTTCGTATTGTTCGTATTGAGATATGAATGTTCAACATAGCTGTATGTTGCAGTGTGTGTATACCGCGTTCTCCCTTTAAAATCCATGCCATGACGGTGGTAATGTCCCTGGTACTACTGTAATGCCAGTAACCAGTCGGTAATACAGGCAACTAGTAATCAGTGGTAACCAGCTCGTGACGTCAGGTCTCTTTGAATATAGTATTGATGCTGACGGCATGTCTTCCATTTCACCTCTGTGTTCAAAATTACCAAGTTGGACCAGGCACATTTTGTGGCATTGTGTTGCCCAAAGCTATTGTCATTGTATTAAGACATGTTTTTTGTGCATAAATCAGGCTCTTACATCTTTCCCAGTTTCTTTTAAACTACATCCGTTCACTATGCGCATGCGCATGTGCATAAAATTGTTGACATTTCGGGGTAGTTCAAAACATCCGCATGACTTAATATTGATACGTAAAAGAACAGAATTTAGAAGGATATTGGACTTGGAGATGAGAAAAGAGCAATAATATGAGCGGTGTGATTGAGGAAGAGGGCGCCCGGCCGGCCATTGCCCCTTCCCCCCTCCATCCCCCCTCAACCCTCCGTCTCTTACCTCCTCCTATGCTCCCCACAGGCCCTGAGATCTTGGCTTCTTGACCCCCCTCTCCCGTAGTTGACTCAAAGACGGTCGATTTCTGATATGAGTGACGGAGGCCGGTTTGATTATATCGGATACTAACTCCCTTAGGGTGCATCTGTGGGACAAGTTTCTTCTGTCATGGCTGGAACGATCTGAAACCAGAACCAAATTCTTACATAAAATACTGCCACTATATTGTAAGAATGATCAGTAAAGATTGTAATCTTGGAGGTTTAGCATTGCGTCTTTAAGTTGCAATTGTTGCTTGCTGCTGAAGTTTTTTATTATCACAAGAAGCTTTATTTTTGTTTTCGATGAAAGATTATTTCTAATAACTCCCCATTTCAGTTGCATTTAGTTCATTAAAGGCCCTGTGCACTATTGGTAAGATCGAAAAACACAAATGTTCACAGATTCACACATAACTTACATGATTTAAAGTAAGTAATGGTAGAAAGGGTTCCTTAAAATATTTCTGCCTAAAATGCTATCGTTTCTGAGAAATTAATAAAACAATAGTTTTTATCGCGCGCGATAATAAACTCGATGTTTAAAAAACAGAAAACACATAAGGTCTCTTTTCACTATTTTTCTCGTGACCTCGATGACCATTTGAGCTCAAATTTTCGCAGGTTTGTTATTTCATGTATATGGTTAATCACACAAAACATGAACTTTGTTTGTGACTGTTTTGTCAGCTCTACCAATCCTGTATAATACCTTTAACAAATGACGTTGTCCCTGACTGTGTCACTCAAGAAAAACCTGTTACAACCATATCATGTTTGCTTGAAATGACTTTTTTTTTAAATCATTCAATGGTCGGAAAAGATGATCATGTTTAAATGATTCTGAGACAATTTCTGTTCCTGGCTATTGATGGCATGTTCAAGTTTGAAAGTGTTCCCCTCTCACCCTATTAACTGGAGTTATATATCAGACGAGAAAAAGATCAATAAAATTAAAATAATAAAGTCGATATTGTTTATGATCCCTTATGCAAGAAATGAAAATCAGTATTCAATCAATGTGGCCTTGTACAGCCATGTGTATTATATATATGGCCTTTCTCAAACATTTCAGAGCCGTGTGTAGTAGGTACGACCTTTTAAATTGGACATAAAATATAGTGCACAATCCGGATGACGAGACGAACTCTATAAAAAAAGGCTGCTTCGCGCATGGATTCCACATTTTTTTCAAATAAATACATGTAAATACATTTTGCAGTTGACGGTCTTGTTCGCCTCGTGAAATTCTTTTTTTATCTGGAAGCCGTTTTAGTTTGCAACTTTGAGACGTTGTAAATTGTCACTGGCTTACGTCATGTATAAAGACCATGACCGATGCGTGGCAGAGGGTGTCCCTCCAAATGTTCCCATACTTAAACACACTCTTTTCCTCTTACATAGAAGTACACCCCCCCCCCCTAAATAAATTATAAAAAATAAAATTATAAAAAAAAAAATTATAAATAAAAAAAAATAAAAAATAAAAAAATAATAAAATAAAATAATAATAATAATAAATAACAAAATAAAACCAAGTAAAAAATAAATAAACTGTAAAAATAAATCCTCAAAAGAATTCCGGAGACTCCCAGAGCCACATATCGAGCACCAGATGTATACATGTATTATACCATGCCCACTTTGAGGTTCACCTGTTGTTGACAGTTGCCCAAAAGCAATAATGCCCGATAGTGGCGTGGTGTCCACTCCATTGTGTCTTCTTTGTGTTCTGGGAATCTCAGAAATTCTTTAGAAGATTTCAGGGAGGTGGGTGTGGGGGGTGTATACAAACGCATCAGTCATAGTGTATGGTTTTGTACGAAACAATGGCATTGACTTCGGGTAATGGCTTGGTGAGCCTTAGCCATTTCTAAAAAACGCTTATCCCTTATTGTTTTGTTTGAAACAACGGCTTTGATTACATGTGGCTACGTCTTAACCACCACGTCTGCCTGCGTTTCGATATTGCCAACGTAAACGACAGCCACAGCCATCCTCAAGGTGGATTAATGTCCAACGTACTTTAAGACAAAAGTCTCTACTAATGATTCTGGCCAACCAATCAACTGTTAAACAACTGCATATTATGTTAAGATAATGTTAAGATGATGCCGATGGTGCTCTTTGTTATAGAAGTACTCCTAACGCTCTAAGAATTCATCAAGACATCAATAGTGAATAAAAGGGTGAATATACTCTTAATTTTGTTTCGTCGCTGTTGCACAAAATCCACAATTATTGTGTCATAATTTGTTCCTAATCCTCTTAATAAGTATTTCTTGAAAAAAAAGCGAAGAACTGGCTAGATTATATTTGATTTGCAGTTGCTTTTATATTAGATTGCCAACAGGAATTTCTAAGATTGAATCAAATCATAATACAATATATCAACGAGAGAATTCTTCCACGTAAAAAAGTGCAGTTCAGCGGGAAAAAACTAATGATATTCATAAGCCGATCTTGTTGCATTAAATAATCAACTATCTCTCCTTATCTATTGATCATTCAGTGTTTTAAAATAAGATGTTGGGATTTTTTCCTGTAAAAACTCCCTGATTAAGGAAGATAAATCGCATAATTTGTTTCCCAGATGGTAAAAATTATACCTATAAATTATTCCTCAAATATCCCTAAGTTTCAAATAGTGCCGCTCAGCGTGAACAACTTTTACTGAACAAACTAATTTTTTTTTTCATAAGTTACCTACATAAATTAGCCGCTGTCTTTACATAAAATGAGGAGACAAAACAGTCGTCAGGTTGTGTTTACAATGAGCGTGCGCAGTGTGAAGGTGTAAATTAAATGACACATTTGCTGACCAATAATAGAACTCCAACATCATAATTAGCGTCTTTTTTCGTCACCAAAGTTCCTTGGAAGTAGTGGAGTAAAACGTGCTGTATTCCGACACGGATGAAGTACATTTCCCTGCTCACTTGAAATGTTTGCAAAAAATTGCTTTGAATCCATTATTAAACGAACAATAATCATATAATCTGATATACAAGAACAGCAAAACAATTTATTAATCTATATTCGTTGTCTGTCCGGGGTAAGCGATTGGCTTCCGTTTAGGCCCTCAGTTTTAAAACAAACTAGACCTCATGATAAAGAATTGACCGACGAACACAAAGCTTGTATCAAAACTATAGAGCTAACTATAAATAAATTAAATGTACATACATAAATAAATTGACAAAGAAAGAAATAATAAACAAATAATAGTAAAAATATTATTATTAATAATAGTAAAAAATAGTTATAAAGCTACGGGACGCAGACTGACTCGATGAGTTACCAGCACAAAGGAAAATGTGGTATTTTGGGGGATGATGTGCTGTCATGAAATAATAATAATAATAATATAAATATTAATAGTATAATAAAACTAATTGTACCAATTTATCTTTTCATATTTTTGCTTCATAAAAAGCAAAGTTTCAGCCAAAGCTTTCTCTTGTGGTCATACGAACCCTTGGAGTAAGATCGTTAGTTTGTGAGAAACGGGAGGCCTACATAGATCTACATTTTATTAATTAATCACGATGCTAATGATAACAAGTTTCCATATCATACAATTTAAAATAAAAAAAGTAACTTGATTGAAACATCGCTACAGGTTTGTATAGTAAAGCGTCTGTCTTGTCACATGATCCCAAACTCAGTTCATGATTGGTGGAGGCTCAAAATGACCGCGGTTGACCTAATTTATAATTACTCCATGCAAATACAAATACCCAACATTACCTTGCAAATAGGATTGCTCTGGATTGGTTTGCAAATCTTCATTACAATTTCTGTTTGGTTTCAGACAATTTGTGTAATAATGATATATGTTCTTACATAATCACAAAATGCACAGCAGACGTCTGCAGTACTCTCCGTCGGGGTCAGATATATTTAGGGCACGCGAACGTTGACTGCGATGCGAGTCACGTGATTACGTTGCCATAGCGACCGTCCTCCTTGAGGGTGGGAAACCGGAGTATCACCGGAACTATCAGCGGATGTACGGAGCGGCCCTGTAGGGAGGAACGATTAAAGGTAGATCCAGACCACAGTACAATCTCGGCGCGTTCTTTCACTCCAATTATTTATTTACCTCTGCTAGAGGTATGAGAATCAAAAATACCCGAAGACTTGCCAATGTCCGATTTGTTTGATACACTGTTAGGTGGTTTTTTTTCTGTTAAAAATGCATAAAGTGTGGCGTTTATATCTAGGCGTATTTTTCAAAATAAAAAATTGATTTTGATTTCCCAAGACGAGATGTGTCGTAGTATTGCGATTAACTTTAGATGACTCTTCTTAAGTTGTAGCTCTATGTGAGCTGGGGGAAGAAAAAAAAAGATTTTGTCGTTATTGAAATTAATTGTTTTGTATCTAACTGTATAAAGATCGCTTAATCGTTGTTAATTTTGATTTAAACTTGTTACCATTGTTTTGAGCAGCCCTCGGAATATTGCAACATTGAATCTAGGCACAACATAGTGATATTAATCGTGCACACACCCTCTGTATATTTGGTAAAGTTGGGCGTTTCAAACTAAGGTATTGTCTCTTTGAGTGATTAATACGAAGCAGTCTAAATAGACAGAGGCTATGTCAGTTTAATGCTCAATACCATTTCGCCATCAAAAAAGAAAGAAGGAAATATCAAATTGAAGAAAAGCAGTTTTCTTGTTTTTACAGTCTGCTGAAACATATCAAATGTATCCGTGATGGAGCATTGTTGGTGATGATCAAAATGATCTTCATAACTGGTCCTTTAAAAATCGTGCGGTATCTTTTTAAAATAATGTTTGTAGGTTTTATTTTTCTATTGTTCTTTGGATCCAATTTTAAACAAACAATATAAATAACTAGTGCCCTTTTCTATTTCCATCCACGCGCTTTATCTATGAGCTTGAGGTACATTAAGAGACATTGGAGTGTCCCTTTAAGCTTAAACTACGGCCATTGAATTAAATTATAGTATGAGACAATCATATTAGGTCCGAGTTAAATAATAAGCGTCGGCCTCGTTAAAGTACAGGCCAAGACTGAGTGAAGATACAAACCGCAGCCAGGCTATGTATAATAGCTGTAGATATCGTCAACAGGAGTACGTTTTCCTATACCCGCTTACGGCTATTACAATCGCAAACAAAATACTGATCACAAGGGTTTGGGTTTACTCGAAACGTGAATCATCGTTTCTGTATATAGGAATGAATTTGTTTATGGGGGTGGCTGTAACTTCTAACTTCTTTAATAACACATCTATCAGTGAGTTCAATGTTGGAATTGAATTACGAGGGACACCAATTAAATCGTTTAAAATAGATTTGATTATACAATTTGTCACCCTATGAAAAATGCTTAGTTAGGCAACATTAGTGAATAATGTGAACATCGTTGAACTTAGTTTTATACGTTTCTGCTGTTTATTTTATATTTTGAGAATGTTCTTGAAGTTATACTTGTTAACGCGAACGAGAATTTCTCAGGAGGGTTGGCGGACATTATTGGCGTTACACGTCTGCTTGTTTAATAGCAATACTTTGTTTCATTCGTACGAAAGCATATACGCCTAGCTAACTGAATTACGAAGATTTGAATCAACATGAACAATTATTTATTATTTTTTATTTTGAAACATTAATTTAGAAATGCGTGGTGAGAGAAAGGACATTCGGTTCCATTGGAATAACAAATTGAGATATAATGTGTCTGATTAGCGGTTGAAGCTTTTAAAACCAAATGAGTTTTGTGTAATATAGTTCTTTCATTTGTGCATATAAATATATATACTTCGATACATATTTGTTATTACTTCCTGATATTTTAAAAGTAATTTGTATGAATACAAATAACTTCCCCTTATTTTAAAGAATACTTATAAAATGTTGACCCCCACATGTTATTCAAACTGTTTATTAATCATTTCCACATCCTTTACAAAACGAGCGTAGCTTCAAACTGCCGAAGGTGACGATGAATGTTGTTATTTGTTCAGGGAAGGATGCTAGCAATCATGAACAAACAAACATAATGTTGCTATTTTAACATTTTCCCCAGTGCATTCCAATGAGCCTTTCTTTTCCAAACCTCGTTTTTTTCATTTGATTTTGAAGATTATGTCTCATACAACCATTACGCAGACCTGTACTTATTAAGTGCTTGTTTCCTTTAGTTTGGTATTATGTACTTTGTCTGATCATCATTATATACGATTTATTATGAGAGCTTGTCTCTCACACTTGACTGACTGTAGGTTTGATTGAGAAAATTATTGCCTACCAATGAAAACATCAATTGCCTACCAATGAAAACACCAGTCTGAAGATATCAAAAGAACATTCGCTGTATAGAGTTCAATGACCTCATCCCTCTACGGCTATCAATCCTTAATGTGAACAATTGAATCTCTACGGTACTTTGTTCCCAAGTGAAAGTCAGTGCGCACCAATGAATGCTAAAAGTCAGTATATAAATAATGGCTCAATTAATGACGGCTGCTTATGACTATAAATAAATTCAATATAATTAGTCTGACATGGACATTGTGTTAAATACATAATGAGTAGTAGAGATCGCAATTTTTTAGTTCAATCAACAATACAAATTCAACTGTTAGTGTGCCTTGTTTAATGCTAAAACATCTTGCAGAAGTCATGCCGTCTTTAGTTATGTTGGTCTTTCATGTTCTGGATTTGTAACGTGGAATCAACTGATGTCATTCAAAATGTTACGAATAAGGAGGGGTGGCTCAGTGGTTACTTTCCCTGCCTTACCCCGGTTCGCATCCCACCACAGACCCAGAGCCTTGCATGTGGATTGGGATTTCAGTCCCTTCCTGATTGCGTGGGTTTTCCCCATTGGTATTTTTTTTCCTCTCACATCTGAAACTGAACATTTTCTTCTCATTTCCTATTCATCCTGTTATTGTTATTGTGCTGCTGGATGTGTAATGCAATTAAAGATGGAAAGAGGTGGTCTACTGCAACACAATCAGTACTAGAGTATACGATTCATGAAGGGCTATGCAACACAAGAAAATTATTTACTGCCAGCCATTTTTTATAAAGGCAATCACAAGATTGCAAGAAAACAAACGACGTAATTTTAAACTAAATTTCACGGAGTTAGTATTGAAATACAACAGCAGTAATATATAGTACTACTGAAGTGTTCCTTTTTCGTGCAGTATGAGTCGGTTTTATCAAAGCTCCTTGGTTGCATTTATGTTGCCTTGTGTTACAAGGTCCTAACATACATTACATATTTACCACCTTATTGTTATCATAACAAGTTCTTTTGTTGGAAGAGCCAATACAAATTGCAAGTTAATCAATTGTTTAACTTGAAAATTATCAGAGACTTCGACGTAGTGCAGACACTCTCTGACATGCAGTGGTTTTGGTAAACGTGGTTTTGTTAATGTAATGTTGTTTTGTCTTTCCGCCAAACTGTTACATGCAGTCTACATTTCTTTGCTTGATTGTTAATCAAGACGAAATTAATGTTCTTGTGATATCAATTATCACGAGATTACCAAATAGACACAATAAATGAGAAGTGATAATAACAGGTTTGCCTTCCGTAATATTAATGATTGCATCGCAAAGCTGAAAACCCCCCAAAATTGTTTTGAATGTATGGTGTTAATAAAACACACATTAATAAACTTTCCATTTTCGCCGTTATATTTTCTGCATGCTCTAAAGGCTATGCCTCGCGACCTATAAAACAATAAATTCTACTTCACGATTGGCCAGAGAAAAAAAATCCTCATTTTGTTTGACAAACTAGAAAGTTTTCTGCGCACAACAATGAGACAAAATGACTGTCGCCTTGGTAACTACATCTTACATGTTAGCTTCTCCTCCTCCTCCTCTTCTTCCTCCTCCTTACCTTTCCTCCACGGTGTAGAGAGTCATCCACCCTCATCATCCTCTATCCACTCACATACATCCTCCCATCAACTCGTCTCGCATCCAACAACACCCAAATTCGATTGGAACCTTCACTCAAAAACCTTGAGTATCGGTGTGCAATGCATGAAGGGGGAAGCTTTGTACGGGGAGGCGCGTTGTTAAGGGTATTGCCACGCGGTAGTCTACCCGGGACTCAAAGCTTAGCGAACTGCTGAAAATCTTTTTCTCCTCGTTATCAGAGAGAAAATAAGATGAAGGTGGGGGACTGGAGACGAAGATGTAAGGAGGAGGGTGGAGGGATGAGTCGCCAGCTGCGTCTCATATCGATTTAATTATCGACCGGGGATTAATTGGACAGATTTTAATTGTAGATGTATTTAAACGTGACAGCGTTGTTTTGGTTGGGTATACCAAATTCACTGGTTTCAAATCCTTAGCTTGTCGGTAACTCCATTGCAATGTTTGGGGGTATGCACATTTTATTTACTTATTCATTGGATGGATAGTGATTACATCGGCTTTGAAAAACATGACAAGACTCAATAAACAACGTCTTGTAATGATCAATCGATACAAAAATAATTTTATTTTCTAACGGGTCATCAGTGTTCTTATATAAAAACACAAGAACATTATTTGTAACATTCAATCGCAGCACTAGCGTATATTAAAGAAGTATTTTGGATCGTTGACGTCATATTTATCCAAATAAACCATCCCCAGACTAATAAATCATTGATAAGCTGCTTTTTCATTTAAACCATTAACGAAAAACTACAACAGTTGACATTTTGAACACAAGTGGAAATGGATCAGCCAGAATATTGTTAAAGACGAGATCGTCCTTGTGTTTTTTTTACGAAACGGGTGATTGAACTTGTACTATTTTCATGCTGTGTCGAAGTTAATCAATAAATGTTATAAGTTAAATGCCAACTTTAGAAATAATGGCTGTACTGGTTCTAATACCGGTAATGGTTCTACAGGTAAGGGAGACGAACAAAGTACGCCAATCATTGATAAAGTGACCCTCATGTTGTAGATTTCTCTGGTCAACAAGAAGGTTTTTGAACCAAATGGGTTGTCACACTAACGCCACCTGCTGACGAGCAAAACACACGGGCATGGCAATCAGTTGAAAGGCACATTTTTCCGACAACGGTTTCGCGGGCTTTTTTGCATAATTGAAATTATGAAATATTGGAAATCTGAAACTGGCTATTTCTATTTGAATTCTTTTAACTTTTTTATTATGGCAAGAAAAATGGACGTTTGGAATAATATTGACAAGCGTTACAGTTTATTGATTCATTATTCCCTGTCCCTTTTTACGCGCAAGGAAACTAAGAAGTTGTTGAGTAGCTTTAAAACCCACGTGTTTTATTTGCCGATGTAATCAGTCGCAATATGGGTTAGCAGCAGCAGCCAACTTGTCGGTTCTCGAACCCTCTGTGACTCACATTCTACTCGCACGAATGTTTTCTTTGTGTGAAACCGTAGATGCTTATTTAGTTGGTATTGATGCAAGTTTTTCATCTTCAATATTCTCTGCCCATCACGATTAGTGAGCGAACGGATGTAAATTATGCCTAATGCGCTCAGATTAAGCTTTGAAAGACGCGCGAGAAACATGAATCGCTGTCGATGTGTTTTTGATCCTGCTCTCTCCATCGAACCTGCGCCCACCGATCTCAAATTCTAATCACTAGTCATCAGGTAGCTACCACCCACAGACCCCGGCCGCTTCCAGAGCCCACGAAAATCACGTTCCTCAACGCTGACAAAAAGTAATGGAAAACGGCGTTTGGCTGTTAATCACTGTAGCAACTTGCCCCTTGCTTACCCTCCTCTATCTTCGTAGCCAAACTATGCCAACTTCCTGTGGAAATCGCCGACTGGTGAATCCAGGGAAAGTTTTTACGGGCGGGGTTAAGCTCTTCCTTCTCGTCTCCGTTTTCTTGCAATTGACAAGTTGTCACCAAGTCCCACTTAAGACGGCATGGGTATGAACTGAATGCCCGTTCGTTGATTATTGGGCTATTAGCAACGATTCGGATGGTCCATTTGTGGGTGTTGAAGACAGAAGACTTGGCCTGGACTCAACGATAGTACTCAAAAGTTCAGTAACTTGTACGGACAAGTGGAACTGTACTTTACAGGTCTTCTTCACTATGCTCTTTGAAGTTTTTCTATAAAGAAAAAGAAAAACTGATCAAGAGAACTTAGTACTGAAGTCTCATTTTGTAAGAATGGACAATTTTTTATTTTTATTTACTGGTCTCAGTTTGTTTCTAAAACGTCACGAAAGACAACTTGTCGGTACCGTGAAAGTTTATCCAATTTACTGTCAACAACGCAATTTTTGTTTCCAAAGATTTTCGAAACTAATTTTCAATTTTGTCTAAATTGAAAGAATTGTTTCGAAATAGTTAATGAGTGTTCAAAATATAAATTTTGGTTTCTTGAACAAAAGTTGAAATGTTGAATATCCACTTTCTTCATCAACAATAGTTTCATTCATATGGTATTATGTTTAGGGAAGATTGCACTTGTTTTATTCTTAGGAAATAGTTTTATTCTTGCAAACGACACAATACAGCTAGGCTTGGAGACGAGTTTGAATTTCGACCTAATTCGTTAATGAATGTCCCAGTTGCAAGCCTTATACGGTGACCGTGAGTGTCTGGCTTTGCTATCGCCGTCAGGCAGCGCTGATTCACCCGCTAGCATCTTTTAAATTTCCCGCTGTTTCAAACGTGGAGAATGGTTGTGTTCCAAGAATTAAAAACGTCGGCAACAGCAAACACCGTCAATTCTGGGACAAAGGGCTATTGATTTAAAATTAGTGGGAAATATTGAAATTTTTAAAACTTGTTTTCAGCAGGCATTGTTTTTGCTACTGAAAGGTCATTTCAGAATTGATAAACATCCACATTTGTTTTTTGAAAGGTCTAAGTTTCAGGATCGATGAACTTCAGATAATAAGGGATGCATTATTTAAATCTTTAGGTTTAGGTAGGAGAAAAGTATCTCTGCTGCAGTTTCTAAAGATAACCAAAGGTAGATTTGATATTTTGATAAAATGTAACAAACATCGTTGCCACATTTTCTCCAGTTTTCTTTTGATCTGTACAATCAGGCTTAACATTGACGTCACTGTCTGGTCTTATCTATAATTCATACTCACTCTCAATTTTATACTTTATGGTTAATCCGTTAAGCCAAGGCTGTAATATTTATGTTTTCGATGCCTTTTAAAACGAATAAGGAAAAACACAAAAAGTAAACCTTCATGTAACGGCTACAACTTATGGAATAACACCATATTTCTAAACTGACGGATACTTAAGTTATAGGGGCGACATTAGTCAGTCTGGTCTCGATGGTCTTGGTGGAGAGCTTGGACAGTACTTCGGTAGCCACAAGTTTGCTAATGGTTTCAAAGGTCACAGGTGGCTTCAACGTATAAAACACACAAACATAGTCAGGTGATGTCTGTTTTTAGTACAATATCAAAACAAGTCTCTTTGTCTATTCCATAATGGGTTTTTTTTATTATAAAAGTTGTCTCTCTGTGTCAGCCAAATTGTGGCCTGTGCCAATACAAAAGACAAATGGCCGCTTTGTCTTGGCCTTAATACATCGTTGGCCTCTGTGTCAGAATCGAAAATAGACAGGTAGCATATACACGGTGACCGTAATAGACAGGTGACTTGTACTTATTTGCCGTAAAAGACTGGTGGTCTTCTTCTTTCGGACGTAATAGACAGGTGGCCGCTACTTGTCCGCCTATTAGACGGGTGGCTGTCACTAACTTGTTGACCATCATATACAGGTGGCCTGTACTTCTACAAACCTAAAAAATAAAAAAATACCCCCTCCAAAAAACGCACAACAATAACAACAACAACAACAACAAAACAAGCACACAAAAACACCCAAAACGCGTCAGTTCTTTGCCACAATAAACAGGGGGTCGCTACATATCGGTCGGCCACAGTACTCAAAATGGTCTCCATGTTTCGGTGGTAATAGTGACCATGTTATTGAAAATGTCGTGCTTTCTTAATTTCTAATGTAGAAAGAAAGGCTTTTTGTATGATGCGTTTGAGGTAAACAAACATGTTAAAATGTCCTTTACGACCACTGTATTATTGCAGTTATAGTAACTATTATGGTGAATTTAATTGTCGCCTTGATAACTACTGTGTGGTGTCGTAAAACATCCTATATAATAACTCGGTAATTAATCAAGGTCACTTTCGTGAATTGAATACATTTCAGACCTCATTGTGTCATTGTGACCTTGTTTTGACTTACTATTTACTGTCGAGCGTTCAGCGCTATACCGTCAGGTCGACTCATTTGCATCTTCTTACATATTGACTTGATTAATCATAAATTGATTGCTGTGCAATCACTCCATTGTTTTACTGTAATGATAGGCTTCCTCCTATGTGGAATAATTAGCATTTCGAAGTCAGAGCTTCAACGTGTTACAGCGTACGTCATTAGTTTGTTAATGTCTGGAATACTAGTGTTATTTTTGATTTACAGATGCATTCTTCCTTCGGTTACCATGGTTATCAGACCAGGATAGACAAGGTAAACAGAACATGTAAGCATTCGTTTAATGAGACATGAATGCGTTGAGATTACATACAGCGTTCATCAAGGTGAGCGAACCGTTGAACTCATACGCAGTTCGTGTGCTGCTTTTGTAACATGCGAGACATTTGTACGCGTGCATGATCGCACTCGAAAAATACATGTGCTGCGGTATTAATGAGAAAAAATGCATTGGTTGAGTTGTTTGATATGACACTCAGACGTTTAAGATATCATACAGTCGTGATTACGATGAGAAATAACGTCCGCCCTCTATCTTTATAATTTTTTTATGAACGTCCGATATATTAAGGTACTTGATGTGTATTTTACTAACACCAAGTACATTGATAAAAACCGTGAAACATTTACAATAGATTATAACGTACATGCTAATTAGTGCATATTTATTCTATGACGTACGCCATCATATGAACTCTTGGTATGAAACTCACGCGATGCATGCTAATATTTGTCTTCCTTTTAATTTATGTGCATAACTTTTACACAATTAAGTATTTTGGAAAAAAAATCTCTTTGTTTCATTTTTGTTTTGAATGTAACAAAGCTCCTTTTGTGATCTCCTGAACAACGCCCCCATTAGTCCAAAATAAGAAAGCGCATCTCCTATAAGTTGAACGGTATAATCCAGGGTGTCAAATTTTCAGGAGATTTTCTAGTATAGAACTCAATCTTTAGAAGGATCCTATATATTTGACGCCATCAGTCAGCACATTAACTATCATTGCCATCATGAAATATGTCAATTATTCCCAATGTGGCTTTTCTGATTTTTCATTCATCACATTTGACTATTCATCAAGATAGTTTGCTGTACGAAACCTGCTTTTGGTGCAACCCAAATTAGTCACCTTTCATTTATTTTTGGGGTTAGATCAAATTTGCTTTGAGGCCGTGTCTTTAAATGTGGACCGCAACTGTTTAGAAGTCCAAACTTGAAGACACACAATATCTTTAAAGATGTTTATTGATGTGAGTTTTGAGCATTGCACTTTTAGTACAATTATAGCCTATAATATCTTTTTAATAAGTATTTTTGTCATATAACCCCCCCCCAGTAAATTTTTGTCCATACATAAAGAAACTATTTTGTATCTTCGACGGTAACATTTTAAAGCTGCTAGGTCCGTTTTGGGTCAATTTGACTCCAAAGTTTAGATTTAAGTTGTTAAATAGCTATTTTTGTAGATTCTAGAAAGTTATAAGCTTTCATTTAAAAGAAACTTTCATTTAAAGGAACATTACAGAATTGGTTTTTGCTAACAAAACAGTTGCTGGCAGTGTAAGCACTTTATATAATCCACCATATACATAAACTGACAAACCTGTAGAAGTTTGAGATCGATCGGCCATCTGGGTCACGAGAAAATAGTGCAAAACCGATTACAAATTTGCATGTGTTATACAATGCATGAATAAAACGCTCATGAGCGATAAACTCCAATCGGAAATTAGTTTGATTTATTTCTCATCAAATATGGCATTTCAGCCAGAAATATTTCTAGGGATGTTTTCTACTGTCATCATCATTAGACCGTCTAAGTTTTATGTAAATCTGTGATCAAAAGTATATTTTACAATTACCAATTCTGTAATGTGCCTTTAATGTGTTGCACGAAAAAACAACAACAACAACACCCCGCGGATGATAAGTAGTAGTTAGATAAAAGTCCAAAGTGACTTGTCATCAGCCATGTACAAGCCATGTACAAGCCATGTCCCTGGCATATGCGAAAGTTGATATACGTTTTTCGTTCTGAAACAGCACCATTTGTCAAAATTCAGTCAGATAATTTTTTTTATGTGAACAAAATTCTTTCGGCAAAATCGGGCCATGCAACTTTAAATGATTGCATTGCAATAAAGGCATATCGTTTGCTAAGTTTTACAAATAGAAAGCCCCCCCCCTCTCCCAACCCAAGGGAAAAACCCCAAAACAAAACGACAGACCTCTTAACTCCGCATGAATGCACGATATGGATCGTTACAAAACGTCTGTCAGTTTGGTTTGCCTAGTTTGCTATGTATCATTTTACCTGTCCGTTGTAAAGTACATCATACCCCATGGCTATTGAGATTCAAATAAGATGACGTCACGGAAAAACAAAACCCAAGATCAACCACCACAGACAAGTAGAACAACATGGCATAGTATTATCAATCGACAAAATCAATGTTATTACTGACATTCTAAAACTAACACACAATGTGCTGCATATTATTACCACTATTGGTAGCAAGAACTTAAAGGAACATTACAGAATTGTTTTTTGCTAACAAAACAGTTGCTGGCAGTGTAAACACTTTATGTAATCCACCATATACATAAACTGACAAACCTGTAGAAGTTTGAGCTCGATCGGCCATCTGGGTGTTGAGAAAAAAAAGTGAAAAACCGATTACACATTTGCATGAAATTATATAGATCTAACAAATGAATAAATCGCTCACTGAGCGATTTAAACTCCAATCGGAAAATTAGTTTATTAATTTCTCATCAAATATGGCATTTCAGACAGAAATATTTCATGGGATGTTTTCTACTATCATCATCATTAGACCGTGTAAGTTTTATGTAAATCTGTGATCAAAAAGTACATTTTACAAGTTTTTTTCTTACCAATTCTGTAATGTTCCTTTAAAGTCAGGTTTTTGAAATGGTAGGAACGGCATTTTTTCCTTCAATTTTAACCCCATCTTTAATTCTCATAATCAATAAAAAAGCTCATTGATTTACACTATAGTCAGAGATGTTGAAACTATAAAACACTACATTAAGTATTTATTTATAAATGTAAACTCGTGGACAAAAGCTGAAAGCCTATCATTTGTAGTTTAGCTTGAAAGTAGATGGAGTAAAATGAATGGCTGAGAAATGAAAATGATAACTTTACGTCTGTAAATGATAAGTATTTGAATTGAACAAGAAGCGAATCTGGTTATTACAGGGCAGATAATTTCTAAGGGGTGGGGCGTCATTAAGCAACAAAGCTAGGATTTGGATGCTACCCATATTATGCGGTCCACGGTTACCAAGAGTAGCGGGGTGCTTGACATTGTAACGGTGCCAATAGTTGTCCTTTCTCTTGAGGTCTTTGTCACCATGGTGGGTCTTTGTCTTCATGCCCCTTGGGTCATGGTGGGTCTGTCACTGTTCAACAAGGGGTAAAGGTACCAGGGGAGGTGAACAAAGACATGTCAACAAAACAGTTAGGTGGGTCTAGGGCCCTCTGCTCTTACCCCATGTCAAAAGATACAATTCTCATGGAAACATGTCAGAGTGCACCCCCATACGAATGGACCCATTGTACAGTGTAAACAGCGTCAGTCCGGTTCGAAATGTTCATTTCTTGTTCTTGTTAATTAATGATTTTCCTGTACAGGACATGTCAAATACCACCTCTTATTCTGCCCTTGATTTGACGATGACCGGTTTGTCAAAGTTGATTAGGCCTATATAAGGAGTATTTGTAGTATTATTATGTGGACTGGTGGGAGAAAATATGAAATTGTCAAGTTTTTAGATTGTTTTTTTAGAAGACGCTCCAATGGAGAGAGTGGTGGGGAAAAAAATACTCTAATTACCGTATGGTGGAAATTGTTGGGCAGGCATGTCAGAAGACCCAGGAATTCACTACATGTACCAAAATGACTGTTCCTGTATACTACGAATCGCATACCTCGACCTGCTTTCTGGTAATGAAATATAGGAGGAAAACGAGATGGATCGGCTTGACAACTTCGTCCCAGTCTGCCCGAGCTTCGGTACGTGTCGGCACGCGTAGCTAAGATGAGACCCCGGACAGTCCGCGTGACTTTACCCCTTCGTCCACGCCACTCAGCCTCACCGAGTCACACCCGGTCGGGAACTACCGACCAACCGCAAAACAGTAGGGGACAAATTAGACATCATTGCTGCAAAAATAAATAGAAATGACAGCGTGCCTCCTGTGCCAGCCTATCGGAAAACGAACTGTTGAAATTATAGTTTAATTAACATAAATAATTAAGCGCAGTGTCAGGTTGTAACGCGGTTGGGTCGCTTGACTTAAAAGACCCCGCCCATGACAGGTTGTGATAGGCGAATATGCCAGGGGGCCGGGTTGTACAAGTGCAATTTTAGGGCCGGCCGATACACACTGCCTTGCCCATATTGCCACACAAGACATGATACCTGTATAGGAAATATACACAAACCATGCGCTGTGATTCTGCCGTGCATTTATTAATGTGCTCGGGTTCAAGGGTTAAAAGTGCGCAGACATTCTTTGCACCGGAGTCAAAAACCGGCACACGGCGCGCCATCGCACGAGTTAGAGCATTGTATTGCATGGGCTTAGGAGCAGAGCGTCTGCCAAAGTTCGGCACCGCAGCACTGCAGGACGAACTATAGGCTCGCTTCCTCATGGTAGATATCGTCGAGAGAATTTTACCACATCTAAGACTTCAAAGTCTGATCGGGGGATTTAGAGCAGTGGATAGAAGTCACGGTTACAAAGCACCGTGCTAGGGCAGGCTGCTATACCGTGCCAGAGCGCCTCCCGCCCCGTCAACATTAGAGGTGGCGCGCTAAAGACACACCGCCGTGTGGAGCTAGAGGAACCCACCCAGTGCAACCGGCGACCTCCTCCACCGAAGCTGACTTAGGAGGTGCCCCGCTCGCTGACATCGCGTGTTCAAAGGTGAGACAGAGGCTAAATGGCAGCAACCATTGTTGGCCCTCAGCTGCTTTGAGTTTAGTCATTACATATCGAGAGTAAATTCAGGGCGAATGATATGTGGGTATGTTTGCCAATAAGGCTATGTGTGTTTGCCTATCGCAGGGTTGTAAGTTCACTCTCATGGTTCATACAGGATTCTAATGTGGTGATTATTTACCGACTGGCGTGCATTATTTAATCATACACTTCACTATCTAAAGCACTATTGTTCGGTGAACGCAGCAATTTGCAGGTAACAACAGCCTTCGAAAACACAACCTTTTATGCACTGTGCACACTATCAAACCGTCAGCTGCAGTCATATCGTGAAATAACAAATCACAATGATTTTTTGACCAACAAATTCGATACCGAAATTGTCGTTTTCCACTTTACCAGAAGCTCCCCAAAGCTGGTTTGTTTTATATGCTATACAGATACTATTTTAAAATATTACTTTGTGTAGTGTAAGGTTCATTTGCTTGCATGATTATCGCCCACTTTGAAGTACAGCTAGAATACCGACATTGAGAATATTTGTTTGGATTCACCTCACAAAGCTTACTGTCATGTTGTTACTGTATTGGACCGCCACTATACTTTGTGTTCATTGTTGATGTTTGTTCGTATAAATCATGGCTGAAGAAACGTGCACTATTCCATCGCCGGTTTCCTTATGACAGTCTATGTGATACGTGGTTTATTCTCTGTGTCCTTCTGTAACATAGACAATGAAGACATTTGAAACAACTAACAGATAGATTGTTTAGACCTAGTGGTTCATTAGATATAACGTTTATATAGGCATGACGTGTTTGTAAGTTAGTTTGGTACTCTTACCATGTGTTGTAGTTCGTAGATAATCCCTTGTTCGTAATAGCGATCTGCCCGGCGGATGTATACACCAAAGCCACACGTTCATTTTCATTATTTGTATCTACCAATCATTATGTTTTAACCCTAAATCTACTTCCCCATAAAGTCGAGTAAATCGAACCATAAAGTGGTTCAGTAATACACCTTCATCTGCCATCAAATAGAATGCCCCTATCCTATAGAAGCGATTTTCAAACTGGTGTTATATTGTGCTTATATTTGCTTCTACACTGTTGTGAATCTACGACTATCGTAATAATTAATGCATGGATGCTCAAGATATCCATCAAACAAAACAACATTATGGTCTTATTAAATTATTTGTCATTTTGTTTATGAAATAATATTAACTCTAACTGGTATACTCAACAGTTAATGACCAAATTGATTTATCCACATTTGATCCGTTTGGTGGAGCTGGTAATACTAGAATAACGAATGAAACAACAGGTGAACGTTTACTGAAGGCACTTGTTATGATGTGTTTATACATGAACTATACCATGCATTTCCATAGGCAATGATTGTGAGTTTATGCATCGAGTTTGTTGGATGCTTTAACAATTCGTATGTACAAAGCAGAGTTAAATAATTGGTGTAGAATCATTGACTTATAATTTCTTCCTCGAAGCAGAATGTCCCAGGAGGTGTAACCAACTTCTGTTAAAATATGACCACGAGAAATGGTTTTAAAATGAGTCCTTCTTTTGAACTATCTGTAAAACGGCTATTTCAATTCAATTTGGGGGTAAACTGCAAACTATTACTCTAATACCGTTCTGAACCAAATGGATCACAGCTTATGTAGTTTGAATTTGTTGTTCAGGAAACTTAAACTAATTCATTCTAACTTCATTCACCTGGGACTTGGTTGCTATAGAAACCAACAAAGGTGTAGCACAGTTACTGAGTGTAAGGTTTTCTCACCAAAAACCTTTATTAATTATTATCAGGAATATGTTATTTTGATTACTGTTGATTTCGCTTGTTTGCATTATTATTAGGGTTGAACTTATATAAAAAATCAAACTACCTGTATCATAAAAATGTTTTAAACATTAAGTTAAATATTTCACTGGTTTAATAACCATTGAAAAAAATTACATAAAGACACCTATATACAAAAGTAAATTCTAAAATGTTTTTGCAATTTACAAGAAAATCTGAAACACGTGATTCAGAGGTAAACTGAAAAAAATAGTAAGTGTTTGAATTTAGACAAATCTAAATTCTGTTCCTTGTCATAGTTTGCAAGAAATCTACAAAATAAAAAAATATTTTGTCACAATAAAACATACCCTAAACAACTTTACTTTCAATTTGTTTTAAATTCAGACATTCTTCTCTTGAATGTTTAACGTAACAAGTCATTACCATAAGAGGACAGACCGTTAAATTTGTTTTCCCCCATAAAACTTCGAAAAGTATCAATCTGAAAAGGTAAACAAGAAGTTGTGTTCTTGTTCATACCCGCATCACTTTTCTTTGTTTACTCAAAGTCAAATAAAATCGCATAAATAACGTAAATTAGATCTTTAAATTTGTGGATTTCCGTCATGACAGTGTCAGTGATTGTAGATCGTACACAGAGTAACTTCACAAGCGGAAGCTAGGGTGTTTTTTGCCTGTGCAGTTGACGCGATCGGTGCCAAACTGCATCAGTCTCTACCGCGTAAAAGCTACGACCGCGTGATGGCCTGGAAGTTTACGCGGGAAACGAAGGTCACAATGTGTGATTTTATCACATCTGATCATAACCCTTTTCCTTGTTGTGCTAGAATAGACATTACTTTAAAGGGAGTGCGACAATTAATGGCAGTAAAAGTAAATCATCTATTGCTAAATTAAATCCTACAAAAATATTGTTAATGTTTTTGTGGTTTTTCTGCGATAGTATGTTCGATCGTATCAATGCTTGAGTCTTAAATCGCATCACAAAACAACCGAGTTATTTCTTTGTAAGTATGCAATATTGTGTCAAAAATAGATCGATACACAAATCAATAAGTATGTAATGTTTGGCAATAATTGAACATGTAGCTCGTACATGCAGCTAAGGAGTTACTTCACTTGTTTCGTTTTCCAGGACAAAGTTTCTTACGCTGATATATTTAAAAGAACAAGTGAGGTTTTTTATTCGTTCACTGAGGCTGCATTCAGAATAGAAGTGTAGACGCTGTTTACGATTAAAATTTCCCTGTAACCGAATGTGTACATAATACTAAGAAAAAAAAACCTATGAATCATATATAAACGTACTGTAAAAACTCTTTTGAAAACAATGGTTGGACGACGTTTTTCTGCTTTGTATTAGTTTAAATATTTAAATACCCTCCTAAATGAGAATGTGATTGCAAAAGTGTTTATCAGTGAAAAACCTCGACATCACAGTTCAATCTCAAATTTGTGTTATCGACGTTAAAAAATATTCCAAATCAAAGACAGGGCTGACCCTAGTTGTTACAGTAATAAAGTGCCATAGATGTTCCAGCTTTAAAAAAAGCCAAATTCGAAAAAAATAAAAAATAAAATTGCAAGAAATGAAAAGCAACAAGTTGTGTTGGATTAAAATAAAATTGTCACCAATTTTCCTATGAAATGTAATAACTGGTCCATTTGCAGATATGAAGAATGGTTAGTTTGACACCTCTTGAATTAAAGGTTACAATAGTTTGAATATGAACAAGTGTACATTTTGTGCGAGACAGTTGTGGGCATTTAAAGTACGCGTACAAATCCTTAACTAGTCTAATGATTCAAGACAAATTCGAACCAGAGTCGAAACTCATGTTTGTTCAAATTGCAAATCACCACCCACCGATCCTGACTGGAGAAAAAGGGAGCACCGTCGCCCCAGAATGGAGAAGGGGAACTCGGTTAATTGGTCACGGTCTGCCAGGCCCTCACCGCCGGGGACCATTGCGGCGCCGCTGCTGTCGGAGCGAACCGAGACGGTGTCCTTGGCCGTGGGAACCAGGCCGGGGCTTGCGGTGCGTGCATGCTCCATACCCTCCAAAGAATCACAACCTCTCGCACGCTGAGTCACCTACTGCGCGAGATTTCAGCTCTGGCTTTGCACGTGGAAACCTTGGAAAATGATTTGCTACAAACACGCACGCTTGGTGTACCATGCACAAGTTGTCGTGTCTTCATTCTAATTGAAAGTTAGTGCGCTGCAAACGAAAATTCATTAAGCATATACGTAAAAACCTATCACTTTCCCTTGTTTCTCCATGTCAAAAACTGAAGTTTTAAAAGCTTACACCTCTGTTAACACCTGTTTTAATCTGTTTTCGTTTACGAAGTCACAAGTCCAAGTGATATACAATTGTTAAATATGTTTTGGGAAACAAACTTTTGTAAAATATTAAAATGACAAATGAAGTCAAAGAAAGTGCTTTGTGATAACATGGAATTCACCTTGTCGGATGGTTCATCTCAATATTGAACTGAATCATGCTTTGGAGTAAAGAGAAGAACCTACTTTGACACTTTGTTCTATCCACATTCACTCTTCACTTAAAGGAACATTACAGAATTGGTTTTGCTCACAAAACAGTTGCTGGCAGTGTAAACACTTTATGTAATCCACCATATACATAAACTGACAAACCTGTAGAAAATAATTAAAATCCGATTACACATTTGCATGAAATCATATAGATTCATAAAATGAATAAAACGCTCACTGAGCGATAAACTCCAATCAGAAAATTAGTTTATTCATTTCTCATCAAATATGGCATTTCAGACAAAAATATTTCAAGGGATTTTTCTACTATCATCATCATTAGACCGTGTAAGTTTTATGTAAATCTGTGATCAAAAAGTATATTTTAAAAGTTTTTTTTCTCACAAATCCTGTAATGTTCCTTTAAATTCGCCTAATTGGTGAAAGAAATCATTCAATGGAGAACACCGGCCTATTGACTAGGATTAACATTTTCTAGTTGTAAATCAAAAACCCTTTTAAAAGTTAGAATCATGTTTATCTTTTTTCTTGTCCATCAAAACGCATCGCTAGTTTGAGTTTCAAATACTAATTGTCTTGTCGTTACATCCGGTAATTGAATTAGGTTTTAAAAGGAGCATTGTTATTGTCGTTAAAACTAGGCTTTCCTTACCTTTAAATTATATCAACAATATATTCTGCCAATCTAAGAATGAATAAAAAGGAATTTAAATCATTTGGGGTTGAACAAAGAAAAATTGACAAGAGCGGGATTTGAACCAACGACCTCCAGAATAACAAAAAGAACTTATTAAAACTGAATAGTAAAATTGATAGTTTTGGCACTTACAATGAAAGACAACGACTTCATTTTGTAGAATGTTCATCTATATTTAACGGCATGAGAATCTAACCAAACGTACCAGTAGAGAAGAAACTTTACAGAAAGGAATTAATGTAATTATGGAGGTCGATTTATTAAATTGTCCTCCTCTCCATTTCACATAGTCAAGTTTGGTCATAATGACCGAGCGTCTGTTTAGCCAAACACAACATCACTGATCTAATTTACCACGAATACCGTGGAACTCACTGACCTGACCATAGTCACGTGAACTGTTGTATCATGGAAAAATTGGCGGGAAATCTTGTGAGAAATCAAATTACAAGAATTGCCCTAAAGACATATTCTTCGTTAGGTTATGTCCGCTCAATTTTCATAATATGATGCTTTAATTTACACTCAATCTTGCATCTCTTATCCCCAAAGAACGTACAAAGGCCCACAATTACTGCCACATTGTATTCAAATAACGTTCTCCAACAACTAAAACTGCAATCTAAGGTTTACACGATTACATAATTTGTCTATATTTGAATATGCGGTAAGGATGAATAATTTTATCCTTACAATAATGTAATTTGTATTGCATTTTCGTCGATAGGTGGCGGTATACAACTGTGACGTGCACTGCAACAATGTAACCGCTGCTTGTGTGTACCATTCCTTGAGTGACTTCTCTTTAAACAAAAACCGATTGTGCCATGCGACTTAAACATGACTTTTAAAATAATATTTACATTTTGGGGGTAATCTTTGGAATAACTCGTTCTGCCTAACAATCCGTGGTTTCTTGTGAAATCATGGAATTGTTAGGTTTTCGGTGAATTTTGTATTTTATTTTGGCCTAACTATTTGTTTTGCATAATGGGCAAACGATTTTAGAACATTAATTGTAAATTTTGAGTATTACATTCCGTACTTGGTAGAGTTGAAGGTAATCTTTCGGATTTGTCCCTTATTTATTTACCATGTATTAAAACATTATTCAAATTAAGCATGGCTTTGCTCAAATTTCGCCAGCATTGTTAGCGGTATGGTTATAGTTCTGTTATACATTAGATAATACGCCGGTCAGGTTCACAGCATTCTGAAATCATACACCACAGATCATATCTAATAAAACACAACCGAAGAGGCTTTGATCCCTGGGGACAAGGAACTTTACCGTGGGATCGAGGCGGAATCGAACGACAGATGAGTGTAGGGTTCTAGTGTATTCTATTGAATATGGATACATAAGGCAACTTCGTAGTACTGTACTTCATGATTATCTGGGTTGTAAGTGTATACATAAGTTGTGTTGGTCATGAAATAAAGGTACTATAAAGAGCGCCATGCAGCTAAGGTGATACGGCACGAGGTTGCGTATGAATGTAACATTCACTTGTAATTGTCTTTTATTGTCACTGAATATCTTAAAGGTATAACTTCGGACTTGGCTTGATTACAACGTGAACACGTTGGGTTATCGCAAGGCCCATTGGTGTTTCATGGTTATACATTATGGTAACGGTCTCCAAGTTTGATGCTACATTTGGTAACAATCAAATGTCACAATTGCACAATTAGTAGTTGAAGTTCCGCTGGATGCAACACGATGAATGCTCGCTAACATACCAAGTCAAATCCACTTCATTCTTGCGACACTTACTATACAGTACACAATAGTGCCTTCTTTCTTCAGTGGTATTCCCACAAGCTTGTTGGTGTTTTATTTTTTGACAATTTGCAGATTATAATTAAAGTACTTTTCCGAAAGCTATATCGCTACCTTTAAAGAATAATTTAACAAATAGAGAAAGTTCGCATCGGCGGAAATCTTCCATAGAAATATTGACGTCCGAACTACTGCTGCTAAATTAATAGAAATAACATTCCAACACCCCGCTAATCATTATTGCTTACTTTTCGACTGCAATCGAAATGAACCTGATATGATCGTGTATAGAGTGTTAGACACATGTTATCGTGTTATGTCATTGTTTTACACTAAAACATGACAACACAGTTCACAGATTGGTTGCATGGTGTGTTTGCTGCAAAATAGAAGATGGGAATCCCTCCAAAACAATACAAAACAATGATGCGTTGTTTCTTTATTTATGTAAATCCAACCGATCAAAGTTCATATTCAAAAAATCCACAAATCGAATTGTGTCATTTTGTGATTTTTTTTTTCAGACAACTTTAATTGACTATAACTGATGGTGTTGTTACTTTCCGTAATATTATCGAACAGAATAGTGGCTAAGAATCGTCAATACGTGGAGTTATTACACTCTAACACCCCATAACCAATTGTCTTGAACCCCTAAATCACGTTACTCGAGACTAAACAAATGTGACAACGCCGGAGAAATTAGGAGAAATAATCATGAAATAAAATCACTGACTTTAAGGATGAAGTCGGTGGTACTGTAGTAACCGGAGTATGAATCAGATTGGAAATGTTAGATCGTATTAGGCCTTAATGTCGGGCAACTATTAAACTCAAGTTTTTTTTCTTCAAGAAATCAAGAAATCAAGAGTATTTTTTTTGAGGAGTAGGCCTATTTGTTGTCTTGAGGTTGTCAACAGTCAGGAGCGTCAACGTAACTCAAAGATGCTGAGAACTCTCTTGAATGACTTGTACGGCATGAAACCGAGGCAAGCAGAGAAGTACTCTGGTTCTTCTCAACGTGTTGTTTATCATCAATTTGATTACAATAGCTTGTTAAGAATGGTTGCATTTATGGCCAAGATGTAAGTTGTATATCAGCGAGACTGGGTGTGAGTGGGACCCGGTCATCGCTGACGAGACACCGGCAAGGAAACGCCTCGTTAGTGACAAGCTGTGACCGGCAATTGATGAGAGAGATTTTGAAGATGCTATATAGTCACCGGGTTTCTTTGTACAACTCGTCTATGCGAATTGTTCATGTCAAATGTCGTGTGGTGTTTTGCCACGCCCTGCCGCCTACCCCCCCTGGTAGAATGGCTTCAGGGGAACACAAATCAGCTTTGAAAGTTATTCTTGTATCTGTTATGTCGGCTAATTTACCCCCTCCCCATTCTACACACCAAGACCACGCCCGGTTTTCCCTCCTTTTGTCATTATTTGTTCTTTATAAATAAATTTGTTTTTTAACTTCTTTCCTTGCTCTAAATTAGTCGTCATGCAAAAAAAAACAGACAAAACACAAACACTTTAATTATAATGAACACATTTTTTAGCACCGTTTGTCAAATAAAAAATACTCGCTCAATCGGTGTAAAGTGTTGATTATATGTACGTCATCAAGCCGAACTGGATTGTTGCAGTCTGACTAATGTGATCGTATTCGAGTTGTGTCATAAGATATCACAAGAGTCATTTATCTTGAACAAGCGTTTTGGGAGAGACCTTTTGGCGAGCGTAAAATGTTCATGTATGTCTTGACAATGACTCTATCGTTTAAGCCTCGACTCTACTCTACGTATGTAAAACGATCCTATGCAAGTATAGCGGACCACTTCATCTCACAAAATAGAAACCAGGGTAAGCGTTCTTTTCGATCTTGAAGCCTTGAAACTTGGATCATTCGTTTATTAAATTGGGAATGTCGACGCGATTTAAAGCATATTGAAATTGTGAGTGCTTTCAGAGAATAAAGAACAAAGTAAATGTTGATCGTAGAAGGTGTAGTTATAGGGTTAGGCCTAGGCCTAGGCATATCTGGGATGCGAATTTATGTTATAAAAGCTGTTTTAAAACCATTAATACATTCCATTAATAATGTTGAACTACATATAGTAGGTCCTATATGGATATCATTGGTTCTAAATTCATCACTCATTATATACCGCTCGTCTTTCTCAGAACCAACGTTCTCGTTTTGTCTAGAGTCATAACTTATCACAGCTTCCTCTAAGAACCATAAAATATTACTTTTTTCCACACTTTCAACGTGCGATAGATCTTCTAATAAAACACCACTTGTCATCGGTTTTCAATGATCACTGTTTTCTTCGAACATCACTTGTCATCAGTTTCAATGATCACTGAAATGATCATGGTTCTTCTTCGAACCATCACTTGTCATCAGTTTTCAATGATCACTGAAATGATCACTGGTTCTTCTTCGAACCATCACTTGTCATCAGTTTTCAATGATCACTGAAATGATCACTGGTTCTTCTTCGAACCATCACTTGTCATCAGTTTTCAATGATCACTGAAATGATCACTGGTTCTTCTTCGAACCATCACTTGTCATCAGTTTTCAATGATCACTGGTTCCTCTTCTAACCACTATTTGGATAGAACTTTTCCCATATTTCACAATGGGAAGGTATCATAGTCTTGGAATTTCATTTAGGATTCAGTATACTCACGTGATATGCCATACTTAATTTTACATAATCTTTGATGACAGTTCTCACTAAAGATCAGACAAATTATGTCTCGTAATCTCTGAAATAGCATTTATATACGCGTTTCCATGGCAACAACCGATATGGAATCCCTATAGTGTGATACATTAGTTTGCATATATAAGGGCCTGGATTTACTAGACTCAATAAAATATGGCATTTTCCGCACAAGTAAAGCCCTCATTTCTTTAATCTCTTTACAAATATTTCTTAGCTGGCTTTGAACATCTAATGAATCGTTTTATTTGCAGAGCTGGCCATCCCGGCAAGACGCCCTCTAGGGATGGTGATTCCCCAGGGTGCCTGAATTTGTGTTTTTATTTTCTAAGAACGCCAATTCGATTTTAAGTTGCAAGCTCAAATTGTGGAACGGGAACACCCTTGAAATTTCACATTCGATTAAAGGTGGAATAAATACATTTCATTTCAAACCAACTTTTTGTGTTTCATTGTGAAATGAAGTAGGAAGTTATTCCAACTAGAGTTGCGTACTTTGTTATGAATGGCCGTTTCGAATTCATGACGTACAAGGATGGCCGTATTTTTCTTTGGCGTCTGCCATGTTGTAATTGTGTATTATTTTGGTCCAAAGCGAGGATGGGTAAGTTCGTTTTGTTATTAGAAAAAGCACCAAGAGATGCCTTTATTCCTTGAGAGGAACCATTTTATCGTACCCCCCCCCCCCATCTGAAAAAGCAACCGGTATGCACTCAGCAGCGCATACATTATGAGTATTGAGTCACAATTACTATACATCTAACTACAGACAGCTACCATGGAGTTTGATCATTAAACCAAAATTCCATGTTCGGCAAACATGGAACCCCAAATACATCATGTGGAAGTCAGTCCATCTACAAACAGGATTACATGTCTCGAAGTTCTCCTCTTGAAATGTCCGGAGATGTCTTGCCCTTCTTCTTAGATCTTAGAATAAGGAAGGTATACGCAAAGTACAGGTATGACTTCTCAAAGCGAACTGCCGCGGAGTCACCGACCTGTATTCAACACGGCAGATAATGTGCATGTAGATACGATATCAGTTTGTGGAACACGAAAATATAATACGCGATTTTCGGCAGGGGCTTAAAAATCAGTCGTTGTTTGGGTAAGGTGTGCGTTGCATAGATGGTATCGGTGTCTCGATAAGTGAAACGAGTATTCGCTTTCACGGTGGTACGTTGAGACAGCGAATTACAGAATATTTCACGGGATGTTTTGGACGATGGGCCGATTTGTCAGGTAACCGAATTTGGCTGAGGTATCATCACCTTGGAATTGAAGTTGGAACATTATGACGTGGTGATGCAGGACGGGGGAAATTTGCCGGGCAAAATGCTATTGGTATGACGTGTAATACATATGGTGTTTTCGAATGCGATCACTTAGCGGGTAGTTTAATGCACTGTGGTATTCGTCTTCTCACTCAGATTGGTTACATGATCTGGACGGTGTTAATCTTTGGGTTTTTTTTTCCCACAAAGTATTCCATCAAACTTATCTAGCAGAAGCAGGAACTAACAAAAATCTCCCTTGTTACGCAAGCCATAAAACAAGGTTACAATACCTTCTTTTTTATTTCGTGTCTTGATTTCATGGTGACACCAACACACCGCTTTTCAGAAGTCAATATTTTGGGGCATAAACCACCGATGAAACCTCATGAGACCCAACCATTATTTAATTGTGTTAAGTGTAAAACGTTTATCATTTGTCAACGTATACCCCTTTAACCCTATCAGGACCGGGCATTTATGGACGTGGGTGTGGTGGGGGGTGGGGTGGGTGTGGTGGTGGTGGGGTGGGGTGGGGGAGGCGTCGTATTTTCCCATTTAGTTCTCGACCAATTGTTATGAAACTTGCCACAAGTGTTCATTACACCAAGTCCTACATGAGCACAAAACAAACAAACAAAATAATTTCGTCATTCGATGGAATTTTGTGTAGGTTTTTTGCCCATTTTGGTATTTAACCCATAATTTCCGTATCTTCCCCCAAAAATGCTTTACAACTTGCAAACCTGTTTATTTGGACAAACTCAATAACATTACATTAGGTTTTCTTTCTCGAGTCACCGTTGGTAACATTGTATTTTAGTTTTTCCCGCTTTAGAATCGAGTGCCGAGGGTGTAATGATGGGGCATATGTTGACGATTCTATAATATTTTATTTATATTAGAATGTTAAAAATATTCCATTGATACAAAACTTGATATAATCTGAACCCCTATCTATAGGCTGAAAACAGAAAATTTCAAGATGGCCGCCAGATCTGAATTCCCATTATGCGTTGAACACTGCTGTCACGTGAAACATCATTACAATTTTTGTTTTTAAGCAAAAAAAACCCCACCCCAAAACTAAAAGAAATTTTGTTGGAAAGAAAAACAAAATCACTATAAACATTGGAAACGTTTGACCTCGGTTTGGTAATAGCTAATCCCTGATAGCAACTTTTTTTTTTTTTTTTTTTTTTTTTTTTTTTATTTTTTTTTATTTTTTTTTATTTTTTTTTTTTTTTATTATTATACAATAGGACCCTAGATAAACATTTGGAAAAGTATGTAGGTTTGGTTGTGATCAAATGTAACATTAAAAGTTACGGGCCAATTAGGGGTCACCTTGTGTTCCTTGGTCCTGATAGGGAACAGTACAGTAGCCATCTGATGCCAACTAATTTCATCAATAAATAAGATATTATGATGTGCTTTAATATTTTAACAACATCAAGTAGGGAAGAGGACTTTCAAGATTTTGATGAATTAAGTATTCTTGTTGGATACTTGTGCGTGGATTTCTACAATTCCCTTCAATATCACACCTGAGAATTACAGTTTTGCTTCTGAACTTTTGTTTTTGATTTATCTCTTATCTTATAAAAAGTTGTGATCTAAGTTGTATTTGAGAACAGGTGTTGAAGAGACATGGTTTGAAAAGTATTTTATCTCGAAAATCTAAATGAAATCGAGCCTACATTATTCACAAGTAAGTTAATATAATAATACAGAAATAATATGTACCCTTCATACGTTCTTTGCATCACAAATCAATCGTGACCAGAATTGACGGGGATCATTATGCAGTCAAAATATTTTATTGTAAGATTTGTCTGAAAATGTCATGAGATGTCTTTTTTTTTGTATAAGACACGAAAAGCAGCTCCTTGTGCAGGTTGGAACAGTAACATACTCAGTCTCCTCTCGAAAACTAGCCAAGGGCCAACCTGTTCGACCTACGCACGCCTTGCACAAGCCCGAGTAGCTATACCCACGAGTGTATAATGTAATTTATGTAACTCGCTCCAGGGTTGCGATGCCATTAGTTTATGTCAAAATTATATTGAACGGGACAGGAAAGTCGGGACAATAATCCAGCGTTATCATATCCCCCTTTTGAACTACACTTAGTCCCGTGGGATACGGGTTGTAGTGTTGATTAGCGCCGAGAACTACGGGTTAAGGAACGAGAATTTTCCCCGGTCGAATGGGGAGTCATAGAGGCCCCGAGCTTATTAATAAAAAACCATGGGCTCTTTTACCCTGTTATCCAAGAAAGGCTAGACGGGGGACACTCGGGGTCAGCTCGTCAAGTAGGTCAGTGAACCTAATGCTTTTTCGAAAGAGGGGTGCTTGGGGAATTATTATCAGCACGAATAGTAAATTAATCATATATCACCTCTCTCTCCTCCATGCAGTTATTCTTTTTAATAATTACATTTATTTCAAATCATAAAAGGGCACAGCGGATGGAAAATTCTTCAAGGCAGTAACTCGGTAGAATAGTGTCGTTTGATTTAAATTCAGGGAACGGAAATAAACCTTTGCTAGGGCGGCAATAATTGTCATTTAAAAAGCAATAAACCTGAAGTTTTGTGCATATTGTGTAAAATAATAAATAGACAACGTAAGAAATAAATTCGACGTTGATCGTTGCATTAATTAAAGTATATATTTATGTATATATATATACAATTTGTATTATATATATATTTTGTTTTCCTTAAAGGCCCTGTACACTATTGGTAAGATCGAAAAACACAATGTTCACAGATTCACACATAACTTACATGATTTAAAGTAAGTAATGGTAGAAAGGGTTCCTTAAAATATTTCTGCCTAAAATGCTATCGTTTCTGAGAAACGAGTAAAACAATAGTAATTATCGCGCGCGATAATTTGAAAAACAGAAAACACATAAGATCTCTTTTCACTATTATCTCGTGACCTCGATGACCAATTGAGCTCAAACTTTCACAGGTTTGTTTGTTCATGCATATGTTTAATCACACAAAATGTGGACACTGATTTTGAGCTGTTACCAAAAGTGTACAATACCTTTAAAAAAGTAATGTTGTTTCTTCAATGATAGTTGAAGAAGTAGTGTATCATTCTCAGCACACAAAGAGAATGCCGAAAAGATGTGTTGAGAAATTAACATTAGGTGGTTTATGGACTTAAAAAAGAAGAATAACCAAACAAAGAAGAAAAAAGAAAGAAAACAAGAACAGAACATTGTTGTTATTGGAATGCGATTTGAGTGGTTAAGATGGAGCGAGCTGTGCAGTAGGTATCGTATCATATCATGCTTACTTTGCTAGACAAACTGATACATTTGAATCGACAACACTTCAAAGAATTACTTTGTGTGTTTAATAATAGTAGTATTGCGTTGTATATTTAAATTTCATTTTTTCCAGACAAATGTGAACTACTTTTTTTTGTTTTGGAAATTAGATCAGTTCTAGTTACCTTTTTTTCCAAAGTTCAATGTTTTCTGTATCTTTGAGGTCACGTGTTTGCTAACATGGTGTCCGCGGACTGATTTACCCCAGCGGTCATGTTACAACAGCATTACGAGTTCTTCATCCGCACTGTCAATTAACACCGACGCATCTAGGCGTGTAACGAATTTAGTAAGACGAGAGGAGGCGATGGACAATCCACGAGATGTGATTTGTGATTGTACCTCTCAACATGGGGAGGGATACGGTCAAGTCCCCAGATTATTGACAAATTTGGTGCCATCATCAGCGGCCATTTTGAATTTCTTGCTTTGCGCAGCCTTTAGGGTTGTAGTTGGAGTGAGCATGCCGTTGTTGGCCTCACTGTTGTACGCACAGATTATTTACGAAGACTTAAATCTTTAGATGAATTGGTTAAATGTAAGTGATCTTAAACGTGGTTTGGATTGAATACAATAGATGTAAAGTAAACACCAAAATGCTTAACACTGTTATTTTCCCATAAGGTAGGATAACCCTGTCCCTACTATGTCTTGTTACTTGTGACCGAGAGGAATCAACGACACATGATGTCGCAAGGGGTTCAGACTATTTTGTCCTTCCTGCCTCCTTTTGAGGACATTGATTTGAATGACAGAAAATAAATCTTGATCAAGGTCTGCAATCAAACAATTATTTCAAAATGACCTCAATCAATGTCCAAAATCATTATTGATCTCAAACTAACCTTGATCAATGTCTACAATCAAGCATGTACCTCAAACTATAGCCTCGATCAAGGTCTACAATCAAACATGTACCTCAAACTATAACCTCGATCAAGGTCTACAATCCAACATGTAACTCAAACTATAACCTCGATCAAGGTCTACAATCAAACATGTAACTCAAACTATAACCTCGATCAAGGTCTACAATCAAAAAAATTATCTCAAAATGACCTCAATCAATGTCAAAATCATTATTGATCTCAAACTAACCTTTGATCAATGTCTACAATCAAACATGTAACTCAAAATATAACCTCGATCAAGTCTATTCACAAATGTACTCAGAATCAAACTAATCTTGATCGAGGTCAACAATCAAACATGTCCCTCAAATTTATGCTGATTTTAATAAAAGCCATTTTATTTAAACTGAATAACGTAAGTCATTAAATAATAAGATTTTCCAATGATTGATATTACCACCCTTTTCTTCACTCACTTGTCCCCCATGGATCTTTTGAATAATGAAGTGTTTGAAGGTTATCGATCTTCTCTTGGTTTCAACAGGAGTATTTTGTCTAGTTTTATCACTTTCCCTCAAATGGTATTAGAGAAACAGTTGAAGATCGACACGAGTTGATTTCTATTCGCAACAACAAGGGACTTTCGCCTGTTGCTTTGCTTATCTGTCGTTCTATTGGGAAGCTGAAGAAAGGCATTATAGAGACAATCTGAACGCCCGGAGTTATGTTCCCCCATTAAAATTCTTACGCAAACCGAGTTGACAGCAGAGGGCGCTGTTCATGTAATAGTGACTATACTGCGGCTGTACTGCGCATGATTTCCTTCCTCCATGAATTATTTAACCTTTATATAATCTTTTCCTTTTGAGTTGGAACATTATTTTGTACGCTTGTAACCTTTAATCAACTTTGGATGTTGAAAACAAAAACAATGTTGACAATATCTATCAACAATTATTTTAACACTCTGAAGAATTCACAAAAAGAAGAGATAGATAGTTTAAAATAACAGGTGAAGATTATCAGAGACATAAACAAACACTATTAATTAACCTTTATTCCTTATTTTCCTTTTTAAATCATAACACTTTATACGCTTGTAACCTTTAATAAACTTTGGATGTTGAAAACAAACAGTTTTGACACTACTATCAAAAGCTGTTTTAACACAGTGTTCACATGAAGAAGAGAGAGAATGTTAAAAATATTATATGTAGATTTACCAGAAACATATACAAACACTATTAAACTCAATATTAAACCTCCATATGGTCCCCAAGAACACCTTCCGTCCGAAGTAATGTCAACTTATTGAAAACCCTCTCAGTGTCATTTCAAAACATTCTTAATCACCAGTGAAGCAAAATAAACATGAATTGACAAAGTCAACAACAAAAAATCATACAAAAAACTTTATTGTCTTGAAACTTGAGTATATTTCCACTGACAATTTCAGAGCTTCAATTGAACTTATTCTTTTCTTCAAATTACATGTAACTGAGTTTACTATTCCAATAAAATTGATTTAATAGACCACTAACACAACATGACCTTAGCTTCTGGTCAAACAATTATGTGTTACGTAACTGTAATTATGTAGGTGGACTCGTTTATAGCTGCCGTTAGTCGATCAAGCAAGAGTTCCTCAGTCCTCCATGCTCTAATAATGACAGCATGTTGGTATTACTCATAAATGGTAGACATTGTGACGTCATAGTGTACTGGCTCGTTAAACAGTGACCTCAGATTGAGGTCATTGACAGGTAGGTCATAATCACGCGACTACCTCCTTGCATTTATCCAGGGAGATAGTCCGGATTATTGAAGATCAGTTGGAGAATAACCGCTAATCGAAGGCAAATAAATCCGGGGAATTCCCCAACCGACTAGCAGATTGAAACTACATGAAAGTATACGTGTTGTGTTTTGCTTTCCTGTCTTTTGACTCAAGCGGGATGTGATGTTAGCTTTATGCCTGGCCGAGCTGTTTCCATCGATTAATTAAAGGGGATGTGTACCACTGCTATCGTCGGTGGTAGTCCAGGAGTACGGATGTTTGTTATTATTGTACAAAACGTTCATAGGTCAAATTGACTGCCTTTCGAGATTCTGAGTTTACTATTTTTATCAGCAGCTACCGACTTCTTAATGCAAGGGACCGTCATTAAAATGAATAGATTCAAAGTATTATTTGTATTTGGGGTGTATCTGTTTTAAGATGCCATAACCTTTTTGTTGTTAAGATGTACATTGCATAACATATTTTGACGAGGTGATTTTAAGTGAGCTTTTTTTATCCAACATTTTGCAGTCATTTGGAGTGGTATAAATAGAAATGATAAAACACTGAGTGTACATGTACATGACGCCAACTTGCAGTATCGTTAAAGCTTGAACTAAAGTAGTGACCCAGACGACTGATTAACGTATCAAACAATGTAAGTGGGCCTTGGATGTACTTCTTGCTTAACAACAAACAACCGTTGGTTTGAAACAGGCACAGTAATCAGATGGCATATCTTTTAGGCTATGATGTTGAACTTTAATCACTGGGTGTGTTGCAGTCAACAAAAGACAATCTGAGGATGGTAGAGGGGGAGTTTAAAGTGTCATTATAATACATTCGCTCATGTTCAAACCAAGTTATCTAGCCATTAGGGTCACAATGGCATTTTGTATCAACTCTTTGAGAGGAACTTTGCGATAGCGCTGTCCGCGTCGGTTGGAAAAGGTACAATAATTGTTCAGATTGTCCAACTTTTTCGAGGGTAAGTTTCCTTACAAAGCAATCAAAACAATCGTTTGATTTGTAACATTGATGGACACTTTGCAATAGACTGTGCTTGTCTCATGCCAAATTAGACACTTTTGAACTTGTCGGGTTCCCATGTATAAAATAGGCTGCGTCGTTTCACAATGTGTGTAAGGAAGAAACATGCACACATTAACGAGACCAACCCGTTCTGCGCGTCAGTCTGACATAGGCCTAGTCTATTAAAGTGTACAAGGTTAGTAGGCTTAATGGACAATGATATATTAATAAAACAAAGTATTGTGAATGTTCATAACCATAAATAAGTAAATCTTTGTGGTAAAGTACAGAAGTACTTGCTTAAAAGGTCACATTATATTGATGGAGGTAACTGACCCGTGTCCTTTTGGGCGAATCAAATGCAACCGTAAAACCACAGAACCTTTATAGCAAATTGGGTGAAAGCCTACCCACGTCGTAACAGAATTGCATAAAAAAAATTACAGCATTTGCAAAAAGAGAACTTTAAAACAAAAATCCGTACTTTCAGATTTTATTCAGATAAACATAAATTCATGTTCTTATAATTACTGTAAGAGTTACACAGCAGTTAATATGCTGACACGGTTTGTGTTCTACAGTTTCTTTGTGGTATCAGACTAGACCAATAATTAGGAAAGCGTATATACAAAAATGAAATAACTATAACAGTAATTAAACACCATACAGGGTACAATAATTACTGCACAATTATTTCCATATGACTTTATAGTCGTATCTAATATACTAATTTCCCCACGTTTTAGGCATACAGGCTCTGTATGTATCTATACATAGTCCTTTGGCATATATTTATATTTACAAGGCCGGTGTGATTATTTTGTATGTATTCATCATAAAAAATATTCACGACAGAATCAGAGCTACCATGATTATCATTTTGATGCTGCAAAACAGACACAAACACTGGAACTCGCTGATTTTCTGGTACACCAGTTATCGCCAAAAATGCCTTCCAAAGCAGCGCTTATAGTTGTCGAATGGTAATTTCATGTTCAATGCCACTACCGTATCCACTGGGGTAGAACGACGTTCAGGCTCCGCCGTCAAACTGTTTGCATGCGCTTGGCAAGTCAACCAACACCAAACAATATAATATCTCAGCGCATAAAAGGACCTATATCGATTCATTGGTTTGTCTGGCTTTTTTTTCGCTAAGGTCACCACTTAACAATGCCGCCAGACAATACTGTCTAGCAAACACAGAAAAACACGGCTTTGAACTTGGCTGCGATGACCTGGTGACGACAACAACTAAAATATGATATTTATACATATCTGCATGAGTTGAACGTAAACGGATAATCAACCAACGTTATCTTTTCGGGGTAGGTTTAGGTAGATCGTAAACTGTGTGTAGGTCATAAAGGCTAGAAAGCAAGTGGAAAGGCCGTGTCAATCTAGCGTATTGTAAGTCATCTAACAGAATGAATGTGAACTACTGATTCCACCCTTGACCGATTCGTATGATGTAAACAGTGTTAGTAAATTGAGCGCGAAATTGAAGAGCGGTAAAGGCCGTTTAAATGAGGGCGATATTTTAAAGACACTGATTAGGTCCAAGATTTTAAAAGACGAACAGAATGACGGCACGATTTCGTGTTTTTTGTTGTGCATAGCATAAGCTTCTTGAATTGTAACGAGAGTTCGAAAATAATCAACGAGAGTTGATGCACCGTTTTTTCGTTTTTACCCCGAACAATCAAACAAATAAACAACCCCAACAAACAAACAAACAGACGTAACAACAAACCGTCTAGACAGTATAACATGTATACAAACAAAAAACCATAAAATATTAACGAGCCAATTTGAGTGATTTCTTGACAACCCTATTCAATGTTTCGTTTCTACGCAGCAAAGTGAAAAGCTTGCAAACTATACGGCACCCGTGCTTTCATCGTATGGCAAAAGTTGTTTTATTTGGGTCGGTGTTACGGAGGGGTGAGTGGTAGTACTTGGAATTGCGAACTCGGGTTCAAACGGCTCTTCCGGGTTACGGTGCTGGATTTACCCTACATCGCCCGAGCGTACTACTACTACCAGTACATTTTGTTTTCTGTTAGAAATGAGAACTTTCATGCCGGAAATACAATGAAATACATGAAGGAGTAATTTCAATTTGACGATGGTGTAATACTGGTGTGTTATGTTCTTTACTGTGAAGGAAAACATTGGAATGTGTTTACTTCCGTAATTTCGAAATAAGACAAAATGGTGTTTGTTATTTTGAATGAAAACATAGTTGTTTGAAACACTGTACGGCTTGCAAAAACTTCAAACACAATGCACTTCTTAAATACATATATGTATATTTTTAAATTGTTTTCTACAGATGTGAAATAATACTTAGGATTGCTCATTCAATGTCATTTCTTCAACTCGTATACGCAGCATTATGATGTTCTTATAATGAATACTAAGTAAAGTTTGATTTAGAACTGCAAAGTATGACAGTGAGCATAGATTTCTCAGCTATTAATGACATATTATTGTTTCTGTTTCAGGTGCTTTCGCTTTGAATGATCTTTGAAAAATGACTGGCTAGAAATGTCTGTCTATATTTGATCAACATATTATGCACGGTTTGACCGTGGTCTTCTCGTAGCAATCACGTACTCATGGCTTATAACTCCACTCGTATGTTTTGTTGATATTTTCGCAATTGTACATAAACAATCACTCGATTTGGAAATCGAACTGGGACAGCATTCCCATTTTGTTTGTGACTGTCTGACATATTGCAGCAATGTCAAAACTAGCACATAGGCTTTCCCGTAAAGCGGTCAATGGTTCTCACAGCACCGCGGGATCTGATGAGTCTAATGGTTTGGTTGTTCACACACACTGACTCTCATCTGCCCTTGTGACTTGGCTCAAAATGTGCCAGTTGAGTGGCAATAGTGCATCTTAGGTTGGGAGTCACTAGCGGGGAGATTCACGATTCCTTGATTAGTTTACCAGTTGCCAACAACAGTGCTGATAATCCTACCATGGCGTAGGGATACCGTACCCAGAACGCCTCTACCTCATGCATTATTCATGAATATAATTCATCAAATCATGACGGGGACCAATCAGGGGCACGCTGGTTGTTATGACTGATGGGCCCAAAGGCCGTGACCGTGGATACACTAAATAACCATCCGCCAATCAACCTGGTGAACTCGGCTGACATCCCCTGCCATAAAAGGCAAGGGGCCGTCATGGTAACCCGACAGTTTCAAACAGTAAGTGTCAGAGTTCAGCTATTGTGCGAGACAGCGGAGCTCACGCCCCCGTTGCTATACGGCAGAGAATTACTCCGCTCCGGCGGGCAGCCCAACCGACGATGTCACTTTAGGCATTTTGCCCTGTCTGCGGTTCTAAGGTTACGAGATAGGTAGTTCGAGGTCGGTGGTGAATAAGCGCGTTGATCTTTGCATAGCTCACCAGGTGAGTATAGTAGCGTTGCGGCCGTGTGCTGGCGTTGATTCACGGTATTCATACACACATGCATGCATTCGGGCTATTGAAATAATGGCATCACATCAAGACCTTAGTTTTTCTCTTCTGATTTTGCAGGATTGTTAAACCCGACCTTTGGTGGCTGCTGGGTTTGTAAGTTTGTATTCTTCCCGGATGTTTTGCTAGGTTGTCATTGTAATTCACAAGTGACATGTATTGGTAACAGAAGCGCTTTGGTGTTTTAACCTCGACACTAACCTTGGTCTTTTTTTCTTTTTGCCCTCTCTCCACCCCTGGTTTGCCCTTTGGTGGCCCCGTTTGACACGACTTTACAAGTACAGCCCGTCGCAGACCCACCGTACTCCGCCGCAACATGGCGATGGCAGTTAGTACTTGGAGTAGCGACGATCTGGCGGGGGATAAATCACGGCAGCAATCGCAGCAACACACTAACTCCCAGCCGATTCAACCCCCGCCGGTACGTCTTGGTACATGGAGCCGGGATGAGCTGGGCTCGGACAAGTCCGTGTCCCAACCTCCACCGCCATCACATTGGAGCACTGTGAACGTCAATGATGAACTAACGGGGATAAGAGCCAACATGCCCCCCAGGCTACCCCACAACCGCCGCAAACACCAGGAGCACAGGGGATCGGAGTGCAACAACAGCACCAAACACCACAACCCACCACCCCAACACAACCCAGTCAAACAACCCCCACACCAGGACAGACGGCACAAAGTCAAGTCCCCCAAACACAGCAGCAACAACAACAGCAGAGCCAGCAAAGCCCACCTCACATCGAATGCGTGGTGTGTGGGGATAAATCGAGCGGGAAACACTACGGTCAATTCACCTGCGAGGGATGTAAAAGTTTTTTCAAGCGAAGCGTGAGACGGAACCTGAGTTACTCGTGCCGGGCGAACCGTAACTGTCCCATCGACCAACACCACCGTAACCAATGCCAGTACTGTCGTCTCAAAAAATGTCTGAAGATGGGAATGAGAAGAGAAGGTAAGCCAACCTTAAACTTTAATCCATTCAATCATAGAAGTGCGGATGATGTTTAGTTTATTTGGATCAACCAAGTTGTTTCAAAGTTTCCTATGTGTGTAACAATCGGTGCCATTTCCTTACGGTTTTCAGAAAAGTTCTTTAACTTCTGTTGAACGTTTGAAGTGGATATTGCCCAAAAGGTTATTGAGCTTGTTACAATGACAACTTGATAAAATCTAAATAATAGTAATGTCAGATATAAAATAAAACCCACTAGCAACAATTCCCGTAGCCTAAACCACCAAACATCAAAAACATAGCTTTTATAGATTTTAATAGTTTCTCATGATTGCGAGCAGCTTTGAAACGTCTGGATTTATATCTTCAGAAGATCTGTAAACTTTCAAACAAATCGAGAATTCCAAAACGTGTTTCTTAAATTTTCACAAAGTTTGAACCCTCCATTTAGAAAAGTGAAGTACTTTTCACCGGTAATCACACAATGTCCCCTTAATACGTTTGTTCCGACGTAGTTGGAATTTTTTTTCTCAAAAATATATAAACTTTCAAAGGCTGTTCTGTCTTCAACGTTCCATCAGTCATCTTGAAATGTACAATCATTTATACCTTACTATACAAACATAATAATATTTAAATTATATACTAAGACAATAATTGTATCCGTTTTAATTCACCTTTCTCCTTTACCGAAAGTAAAAACGATAATGAACGGTTTCTGAAATCTACAATAAAAGTTTCCATTCCAACTACGTTTTAAAACCTCCCCATATAATGGTTGCATTATTTAATTATACAATCAGAGTGAATCTTTATAAAACACTATTTTAGTTAACGAAAAAGTAATCATCAAGCTAGATAATTATTATATAACTTTATCCCAAGTAATTGTATTGGAAGAGGGCGCAATTTGTATCCAAATTTTTTAGGGTTTTTCTCGCTGAAACTTTAATAATAGATGTGGTTGCAACGTCCGGGCAAATTACGTGTTAAAACAATGATTGTGATACAGTGAAGCTTAATCACAGCGTGTGTATTGATTGGTGTTCTATTATTTAACACGGATTTATAACGATGATGAAATGAAGAAAGTATCAAAGAGTTTCTTACAAAGGAATTGTTTATTTGCATGGATCTGAAAATGTCGGAAGACTTGAGATAGGACCCATGCCTATAGTTGCTTTCGAAAGTGCCGATTTGATAATGTGACATTTTGATTCAAAGAAATCACTCATATATTTAGGAAATTGGCGCGTTTTAAAGGTTTTGCATGCGCGTTGAGTTTGTAACTTTGGAAGTGCTGTAATCATTTTACTTGCATGTATCATATCAAGGATATTTATAAACAAATAAATTATATTTATGATAGTCTGACGAAATATAAAACTTGCACTCGTTAAAAAGTGTCTATAATTCAAATCAAAATCAAGCTGGCTTCAGTGGAGCTAAGAAGTGATTTGACAAAAACAAACTTCCTCGCAATTAGAAATGCGCTTTTGAAAGTTCAAAATGCGCTTTTGAAAGTTCAAAAAAGTTCGTTGTTAATGGGAAAAAAAACATGGATTTAAAAAGTTTACTTTATAATATTTACCTTCTCTTTTAACGACCCACCGCTATCAAACTTGGTTAATTTCCTTTGTTCAAGTTAAAAGATCACTCAAAACGTAAAGTTTCAAACAACTGAACAATTGTAACTTAACTGTAAACCTGTGTAAGTTTTTTACCCCTGTGAAAAAGTTGATAACGTAACGCAATTCATGGTCTCTTGCAGCAGTACAGCGCGGACGAGTTCCTCCATCGCAGCCAGGGCCAGGCCAATATCTTGACGGCCGCTTTGAGGGCCACTCGTTTCTGTCTGGTTACATCTCGCTGCTGCTCCGGGCCGAACCATACCCCACCTCCCGATATGCCCAGTGTATGCAGACCAACAGCGTCATGGGCATTGATAACATCTGCGAGTTAGCAGCAAGATTGCTCTTTAGTGCCGTGGAGTGGGCCCGTAATATTCCCTTCTTTCCGGACCTTCAGGTAACCGACCAGGTTGCTCTGCTCCGTATGTGCTGGAGTGAACTATTCGTCCTGAACGCGTCCCAGTGTTCCATGCCCCTCCATGTTGCCCCCCTCCTTGCTGCGTCGGGACTCCATGCGAGTCCCATGTCGGCAGATCGGGTTGTAGCTTTTATGGATCATATTCGGATATTCCAAGAACAGGTTGAGAAGTTGAAGGCGTTACACGTGGATTCGGCCGAGTACAGCTGCATGAAAGCAATTGTTCTCTTCACATCCGGTAAGTTCATTTTCATCTGCAATTATTTCATTATAATAAAAACGAGCCTCAGGGTTTCTTAGTGTTGTACCATGACTTACACATCCAGGCAGTCAATAACAACAAGCGTTCGTTTCGATCACACCCGAAGGTAATTATAAATGACTAGTATAAAAGCCCTCCACGTCTCTTTGCAATTTGCTTCATGTTGTTGAACGTCTTAAAGACACTGGACACCTTTGGTAATTGTCAAAGACCAGTCTTCTCACTTGGTGTATCTCAACATATGCACAAAATAACAAACCTGTGAAAATTTGAACTCAATTGGTCGTCGAAGTTGCGAGATAATAATGGAAGAAAAAACACCCTTGTCACACGAAGTTGTGTGCTTGATTTCGAGACCTCACGCGTGAGGTCTCAAAATCAATTCAAATATTTTACCGAGAAATTACTTCTTTCTTAAAAACTACGTTACTTCAGAGGGAGCCGTTTCTCACAATGTTTTATACTATCAACAGTTTCTCCGTTGCTCGTTACCAAGTAAGTTTTTATGCTAACAATTATTTTGAGTAATTACCAATAGTGTCCAGTGCCTTTAAATATAAAGACACCTTTGCAGAATGGAGTAAAACGAAGATTTTCAACAAATCTTTTTATTTTATTTTATAGTTTCGATGTAAACTGAAACAGTTTACTAGTAACCCGAACTTGACTCCTCTATTGTTTCCACGAGTGCTTTTAAGGTTCAACTGGATCCGAATCGGTGACTGTATAAAAATGATGTAACTACATTTTGTAACCATCTCGAACCAGACGACAATTTATTTCCAAATGTAACTACGGAATCCCATGATTGAATCCATGCTTTAAAAAAAAAAAATTACTTGGGTTACAAAATGATAGTGTTCTTACGTCCGTTGCCTGGTTGTGGTGTGCGTCTTAGGAATCTGTATAATTAGTACAATAGTTGATGTCATACATTCTCGAATTGTTTCTTGATTCTGCGAGGCAGTGCATGAACTTTCTTTTCATTTATCGTATCTATGATTGTCCGTCTAGACCATCTATGTGACGTTAACACCACATAGTATGGCCATAGCAACATAAGACTCTCTGGTACATAGTACAATGAGGCAAATTGTTATGTATCACAGTTGACTAGTCAGGAATTGTACAGCGAATGATCGCAGGTACGCTATCTAACAATTACAATGATATTTCACATGGCCGAATTTTACTACACGTGATCAAAGCACAACATTTAATAGAAGGATGTAGCTTGCCTGACAGATATTACACGGGCAGATAATGTGGGCCTAGATGACACCTAGCCTGGTGCCATGTTGTTATTTACATCACTTAGGTCTTAGGCGTGTTTAAGTGATGCGGATGTTAAATCCACAGGCTAGCTTGAAGAATGTCAAGCGAACTTATGAACAGCAGACGATGTGTATGTCTGTGTGTTTACAATGGAGGTTTTGTGGGCTGGTGAAACCAATTCATTCTAGAACAGTTTGTAATTCGGATGTTGGTCATTATACCATAGAGACACACTCGAGCTTCTCGCCAGTTGTAGAATGTTGCATATGGTTGATTATTTCAATACTGCAAAGGCCAGTTGAAATAACACGCGTTCAAACATGGCGGTCATTATTATACACCTCTAACACAAAGCTAAACATGCATGTTGTAAAATAACTCATTTCAGTACACAATCTGAATTGAGCTTACTTGAGGAAATCATAAATACTACCCCTTATATTGTCTCATTTATAATTCAGTCAAGACTGGGCAGTTAATTGACATTGTCACAACGGTACCCTGAATGTGGTTCTAAAACGTACATACCTTATTTATTCAATGTATTTATAATCATCATCATTAGACTGGACGGTATACATAAGAGTACATGCATGTCAATATAAATGCTCTCTGTTCTGTATGGAAAAATACGATCAAGCTTTTAAATGTATATATTGTTAGGCGGGTATCAATACATTGGCTCATAAATAAACCATTTTAATGTATTCTGACCATAAACCCCAAGGTCGGGTCTCATACTCAGACATGGTATGTACGTATATGTATCTTTAACTATCTCGATTATCCACGGCAATTGCAATTACAAATTCATGTAGATATTCAATTTGAGTGCAACATTCTGTGGCTGCCTTTCATATAGCGACAATATTGTTTGATCGTTTTAATACATTGTCTTCCGACGACAACATAGCCTCGTATCCACTCGTACTAAATGATGTGGTGAACTAGCATTCATATACCAACCCAGATCAAGAGCAGAACCAACTGAAGTTTACGGTCTTCAGACAATTGATCTCGATGTCGTGCATGATTAAATTTAGGCTACCGGCAATTTTTCGCGATTTAGAATATCTGTATGAGAGTAGACTTCTCATTGATTTCGTGCATTGTTTGAATTCGACTTCACCAAAGAGTAAATTGACAGCATCTCGACTGGGACTAACTATAATAGAGTATTATACACAACCCTCCAAATACTGCACAGCTTCAACTTTATATGAACCTTGATCTTTCTGAACTAATGCAGACAGTCAAGTCAATAGTATTAGCCTGTTAAATCTTAACAGAAAAGAAAACTTGAACACGGTAAATATTTTATTCCGTAGTCCGAAATTAATACTTTCAGATTGTGTTGTTTCTCTTTCAGCGGATGAACAATACCAGCAAAACTCACAAAACATTTAAAACAATAAAACAACATACCGCAACTCTTTTTTTTTAACGTGAACCAAAAAAAAAAATCAGTGACCTGCAAGAGAATTTGCCAGACATATATCGCGGAACATGTTTTTGTTTAGCTATGGCGCGAACTTGACTCGTTGCCACTAGACGGGTACAGCGACGCGACGCCATGAAACCAGGTTCAAACAGTCGTGCATTGCCAACCTCAGGGTCACATCAACTTGACCTTCTGGAGGTCACGGGATCCAACCTATAGACAGCAGCATTACGAGACTGTCAGGTTTATCTAGGTTGCTCTATGGTTGCAGCATAACCAATAATGGGCTATGTACCATGGGACTGGCTGCAGGCGATAAAATGTAGACTTGTTTCTCTGTTTCGATTGCTGGCGTTTTTTTTATTTATTTTTTATAAAACAATACAAATTCTTTAATTTGTACAACATGGTTTCTAGTTTGTGATCTCCACCGATAAGTAACACATACTCTGTGCTTTGCGAGTTCTGCGTAAAATGATATCACCTAAAACTACTTCAGTTTGTTTGCAATTCAGAAATTAATTTTGTCTTCTGTTTTACCAGCCTGTAAACAAGTTATATCTCCAACCTTCATTCTCGTTTGACTTTGAAACTTGTTTTTAAATTTCGGCAGCAACAGCAAAGTGTACATTGAAGTCTTAGCCCATGCACCCATGCAGAGATATATTGGTGCCAACATTTTGTACAAAAGGAGGACGTCAGGATGAGTGAAGACGTAACATTTTGTTTCTCCGTTATGGAACTGTGGCTTCTTAAATGACATTTGAGCAATCTTTTTAACTACTTGATTCTCAGGAGTCAGCATTTTAAACGTATTTATTTAGGAGGCAGCACTTCCATAAAGGAAATGTAAATTTCAGTTGGAATTTTTATATAATGCGCCATGTTGAAGCTAAAAGGGCAACCAGGGCAATTACCTGGTTGTTAAAAGCTTGTAATTGTTATCCCCTAAAACAGACTTATACAACATTTGAGTGAACTACCCGATCGGTTCATCTTACAGTCATAACTTCTTCCAGGAACCAAAACTCTGAGAAAAAGCACACTTATTTTTTGTCCAAACAAGCAAATCTAAAATAAAAAAAATAATAACATAACATAATAGGCCTAGTAGTAACAAATGATACGTTATATCTATTGCTGCTTGGTTCCCAGGATAAGGTTCTAATCAACTCCACCTTTAAGTCATTCTAGACAGATTATTTTTGAGCAGATTGCACGCAAAACGTGTCTATAGAGCCTTCAAATTCAACGTATGTATAATGGTTACGTCCTTGCTTTGTACGTAGTTGTCTAAAGATGCACCAGACGCTTTTATTCAGTAATTCCATACGACAGGCCCTTCTTACCAAGTTGAAGGCCATTTTATTTTGAAGTTGCTTACAAAAGTCTTCATACATATATAGCATCTTCTTAAAGTCTGCCGTGATAAAACGAAGCACAAGAAGGCAACAACGCGAGACTAAATGTATTTAATAAAGTGGAATTTCTATATTGGCAGACGAGGAAATAACTTAAGTGAAAAGAATTAACTGTGTAACAAGGTGGTTGAACTTACAACCGCAATGTGCTAGGACCGGACCTTGTTTTTCGCTATATTTTTCCGGGGTTTTCTAGGCAGAGCATCCGCTGCTTTTGTTCAATATAAAGTCACATAATCTCGGTCAAGCAAACAAACACGTGTTAATGAAATGTACTCAAATAGTTATTCATTCCACATTGCAAGAGATTGGTAGCCGCCATATTGTTTGCAATGTTGAGGGAAGCCTCTAATGTTGTATTTCAAAGATGGCCGCTATTGCTACTTTGTTCACTTCATCAGTCAATAGGAAAGAAACAACAGCCTTTAAAACTAACAAGAACCCACCGATAAATCACAACAAAAAGATATGATGACTCACGTGCAATGCACGCCCTTACTGAGGTTACCTCACCTATTCGTGTGACAATACAACCAAGTAATGGACTCATATCCATTTTGAAAAATAAATATTACATTGTAGTTTCGATCTGGAAGCTGAATCTCCTCTTAATAATGATTGAGAATGAACCTCTTGGTAAAATTGTGATGCAACTGATCGATCGATCGATCAACTGATCGACTGATCGAATACTCTCTTGTAAAAGATATGACTGCTCGATCGAAGTTGTTAAAGCTCTGATGTGACTGCTCGATCAAATACTTTATTGTTAAAGTTGTTATGTTACTGATCGATCGATCGAATACTCTCTTGTTAAAGTTGTCATGTTACTAAGTCGATCGATCGAATACTCTCTTGTTAAAGTTGTCATGTTACTAATCGATCGATCGAATATTCTCTTGTTGAAGATGTGACTGATCAGTTGACCAAATACTTTCTTTTTAAAGTTGTGACGTGACTGATCGATCGATCAAAATACTCTCTTGTTATTGGCAATCCATGTGGTTTTTGCATTGATCATAAAAGTGACCTTTACAATCCCGGGTCGTCTCGTCTTCTACAAGTGTTTGAGCATGTGGACTACAGGAAGAGAAACCACCATAATAAGCCACTGCTAGTTTGTTTTAGAGAGATGGTCTTATCTTTTTTCCCCCCGTGAAACTTGTTTGTGACAAACAAAGTTTTCCAAGAAGCCGAGTTGATGGAAGACACAATCAATACTTGTTTAAACTTTTTAGAAGACCCATTTGAGATGCTGGTACAATGCCAGTATATTTAGTTCGGATATATTGGAGTTACAATTCAAACATATATCAAATGGCAAATTCATATTAGTACAATTTCTTCTAAAGCTACATAAACTATGGGTTTCATTAGGAGAACTTGTGGTCATTCTAAGCTCTAGCACTCAGTTATGCCTGTTTCGTGGAACCTTACAACTGTAAGAAGTGCAATATAAATCGTATAGTAAAGAGGTCCAGCGTGAGTATATACCAGATTCCTTTAAAGACAAAATTCACTTAAAGGAACATTACAGAATTGGTTTTTGCTAACAAAACAGTTGCTGGCAGTGTAAGCACTTATGTAATCCACCATATACATAAACTAACAAACCTGTAGAAGTTTGAGATCGATCGGCCATCTGGGTCACGAGAAAATAGTGAAAAACCGATTACACATTTGCATAAAATCATATAGATTCAACAAATGAATAAAACGCTCACTGAGCGATAAACTCCAATCGGAAAATTAGTTTATTCATTTATTCTACTATCACCATCATTAGACCGTGTAAGTTTTATGTAAATCTGTGATCAAAAAGTATATTTTGCAAGTTTTTTTCTTACCAATTGTGTAATGTTCCTTTAACCATGATCAGGCTGGCTGCCTGAATTACTCACAAAGGTTGACTCTACTAAATCCTACATTGCTTGGATCAAGGAGAGAGCTGTTGAGCTTATGCTTCTATTATCAAACATTTTATATTCACATTGGCATCGGCAGCTCTTTGTTTCAAATCAACCAGAGCGTAGAGATTTTCCCACATTCAAAATTCCTTGTTATTCTTTTCTTCTTCTTCAAGTTTGCTTGCCTTGTGGAACTCATTACCAATCGATTTTCGAAGGGTAATGAAACCATTAGAGTGGTATGAAAAAGAATTGTTCGGTTTTCTATTACACTAACTAGAAAAAAGGGGGTGGGTGATCTTAAAGGTGATCAACTGAGAAACTTCATAATACAGTAAATAAATGCAGCAAATACAGTACAAAAACATTTATTAAAGGAACATTACAGAATTGGTAATTGTAAAATATATTTTTGATCACAGATTTACATAAAACTTACACGGTCTAATGATGATGATAGTTAGAAAACATCCCTTGAAATATTTCTGTCTGAAATGCCATGTTTGATTAGAAATGAATAAACTAATTTTCCGATTGGAGTTTATCGCTCAGTGAGCGTTTTATTCATTTGTTGAACCTATATGATTTCATGCAAATGTGTAATTGGTTTTTCACTATTTTCTCATGACCCAGATGGCCGATCGATCTCAAACTTCTACAGGTTTGTCGGTTTATGTATATGGTGGATTACATAAAGTGCTTACATGCAGCAACTGTTTTGTTAGCAAAAACCAATTCTGTAATGTTCCTTTAAACGGATTCAACTGCTTCGGGATGAACGTTTCCTACAAATGGTCTAAACAGTAAAGTAACTCAAACTCGCTCAATATAAGTCCCTTCAAGTAAAAGCTACTTTTGACTAAAGTGGTCCGTAGGTTATTATTCAAAAATTGTCATCAGTGGCCTATCTATACTTCTATAAATGAACATCAATAACCAGTTATGTATGCTGTATCGTTCGGCAGCAATAGCTGTTTTAGTCAGGGCATGTACATGTACACCTACCCTATATATTTGTTCACTATTAGACCTATTTTATTGGAAGGTTTTTCTCAAGTACAATTGATACAAAAGTGCATTGATTCTCGGAGCAAGGGTCAATCGAGATCAGAAGGGTAAGATATGGGGTTAGAAGCAAACAGAGATCGCTGCAGGCGGTTCTCATTCCAGAGCGGTGTGAAATGAAGACACGTAGAAACCTCAACCAACTCGATATGTTTTTCACGCCCCTGGCAGAAAAACAGCCGAGTAATTTACGGTGGATTTTGGACCCTCTTTACATAATGGATTTGGATCGGCTAAGAGTAGAATTGCTGACTGTATGGAAACTTACTACAGTTTGAATTTCAACAGCGATAGTGAAACTGAGTTTGGCTCCCGTGATAAAATATTAATATACAAAGTAACAAATATTGAAAAAAGATGCACGTGGGTTGTGTTTTGTCAACTCAATAGATTCTGTCTACGCTTTTGTCCCATCTGTATATTTCAATTTGAGAGTTTACTTGTTGGCTTGATTAAGGGGTTCCAATTAAACTTCCAATGATTGCTACCATGTTGTGAATCGGAAGCAATGTGACCCACATATATCTAAAAATATCAACATGTTAATGTCACCAAGAATAGGTGCTACTTCAAATGGACTGGGCATACCGTCAACATTCAGCACATTTTTACAACCTCACCACTCCAATAAAGATACCAATTGCACAGCTTTTGTTCAGACTAAACCAACGTTTATTTAGAAAGCGGATTGTTATGCAGATTGCAGAAGTCAGCTGCAGGTCTAATGTTGATACAATCAGAGCCTCAGAGAATCAACAGTGTTGTTTTCTTTCACAACGAGTTGGCCTACTCTCTCGATTTGCTTATTTAAATTGCGGAAACTAACGCCGTGCCTCATTAGCCAAACTTTATGAAAAACAATAGAGCATATAATGACTCGGTAACATGCACGGACGTGGGCGTAACTATATCGTGATTGGTGAAGGTGGTCGACTAACGTGATCAACCACCCATGTATTATCATCTTGAGTATGGTTCTGAGAGATACTCATTTATAGATAGGCTCCTTCGTGGTTCCAGTGGTACAACACACTGTCATTTTCTGAGATATTTATAAGGTACCTGACCTTGATAAAAAAAAAGATGACGGTGACAAAATATTTAACTGCGATTGATTTGTAAGATGAAGAATCTCATTGGAGAGTGTTGTGCTTGTAATTACATGCTGCGGTTATTATGCTCTGATTACTTGTAAATATAATTAAGAATTAGTGAGCATGATTATTAATTGGCTGTTCTGTACATTTTTGGTTTTCTTTACTCTTTGGTATTGCTTGTTGATGGGGGGAGGGGAGGGGGTGATCATTGCTCAGATCTCTATTTAAATTGTTTTCCCCAGATGTTTGCACATTACATACACATAGTTGTTGTATCATTCTCAATGCTGAAAAAAACATACAGGTGCCTAGATAATTGACGAGATAAATGATTTTCACATCATTATTGTGCAAATTGGCCTGGCATTTTTAAAATCTTGTTGGCTTCACAAACGAAATCAGTTTTGATCCCCTAGTTTGAGCACTAAATTGCAAACAAATTTTAAAAAATTAATAATTTATTTTTTAAAAAAGTACATCTGATCATGGCTGGCCTTTGGTAACTCAATACTTTTCTGTGACGGATTATAATGCAATCCTGAAATAAACCCATGTTTAACGTGACCCCTTGTGATTGAACACTGCTCAATTGTACCCCGGTAACTCGTGCGTAATGAATGGACGATACGGATCACAATCACATAATCCAACTGTGCTTATATATACACACGGATTCTACATCTGCGGGACCCTGGGGAGGATTCGATTCTTTGCCAGTCAGGACTTGTAATAAGGGTCCCCCCCCCCAAATCAGTCGTTCTGCTGTGTTAAAATGACCTTCACCCATAACACTATTTAGAAATCAACTGAACTTGTTCGAGAAAGGCTCATTCATATTGCCTTCGCCCCAGATCTTTAAAGCATTTCAACCAGTAATAGAAAAAAAAGCGACACAACTGAAGGGAGTTTTCATTGAAGACTTACAACCCATATTTACAACAACATTTTGTATATAAATGTGGAGTAGAATTGAGCAGACTGAAGGAAGTGCTAATTTATTTACCTCACGCGGTGTAGACGAACAAAATCACGCCAAAAATATATATATATATTAGGATCTTACTTTGTGATGTCTGTTTTTAAAACAGGCCCTTTGGTAAATTCCTTATTGTAAATTTCCACCTATAACAAAGTTAAAGTTAAACTCAAACCTTGGTTTTGAAATCACCTTTATTCTGTATACACGAATGACCTTTTGATTAACTCGATCACAAGTGTCGAAAACACATAATTATCGCACCTTTAATTTACGTGAAACTCTTGAGCAAATATCCTAATCACTGGCTACAGGCAGAATGAGTTATATTATACAAATGTTGTAATCCCGAACGAACCAATAACTGTATTTGAAATGATAAGAAAAGATAGATTCAAGTTCCGTGTACTTTTTTTTCCTCATCCTCGGGTCATAGAACTTTTTAAAGACTAAGTTCACGAAAGCATATGGATGGACGGGAAACTTCTAAACAGTCTGGTCGGCATATGGGTTGGGCGGGGAACTCGAAAGCGCCTCCCCATGCCAATCACTGTATCTAACGGTAAATGTGTTGCGGTCGCCTCACTGCTATGCTAAAATCACACCTACCCTCAGCAAATGGTTCTGCGGTCTTGCCGCGTGTGACACGTTTAAATAGCTTCTCGTAAGTACTTTCCCCGGATCAAGAAAACTGACGTGATATTTTCACCACGTCATAAGTCCTTATTAGTGAGAAGTGTTTACAATTATGATTAACCTCCATCAAGCGGATTCTTTGTTTTGAATATTAACACTTTACACCACTCACACTTAACTTGTATACGACTAGATAAAAGCACTTGCTTCTTTCCAATGCTCATATGTTGTTATAATAATACGCAATATGAGTAAGGTACAACTTTACTCGCAGAGAGCACACCACGTACCAAGCCTTAAGGAATAGTACTGTATTGATTATCAGAAGAATACTCAATTATTAGTATTTCACCAAATAGACGGATTAATTAGTACCATTACAAAGTTGACATCAAGAAATATTTCAAATTGAAAATAAACGACCTTTTTTTTTTAAACTGACCTTTCTAAACCAATTCTTTTAAAACAACTGGAAGTTCGATACATGGTTCGGATGAATAAGTTTCATTCGGCTGCATTCATTGTATGGGGATAAAGAATTGTGTTCTTTGTTTGACCCTTATACACAGATGTGTGCTAAACACTTTGCACTCGATACTTTCCCAACATCACGTGGAAAAAAAGCATCCACAGACATCATAGAAATCTGCTTTGGAATACCATGGGCGTGGGTTCAAATCCAACCCGAGTTACTTCTTTCCACAGGAGATGGAAATTATACTTGTACAGTACTTATCATACATCAGTGTTAGGGTTGAACCTACAATAACATTCCGTTTAATCCTGGGCCCAATCTCATAGAGCTGCTTAAGCAGAAAATATTGCTTAACAATTTTCTGCTAAGCGGAAATGAGCAGGATACCAGTCACAAATTGTACAGGTGAGGTGGTATTTTGGCTGGTAACCTTATTCTGGTAAGCATAATTTGTTTGTGCTTAGCAAATTTTTGTGCTTAAGAAGCTCCATAAAATTGGGCCCTGGTCTGGCTTCAATCGTTATTCTATAATGATCAAATATCAGAGAGTCTCACCATAACACGTGGTATAACGAGACAGTATATTCCCCGAAAAGTTTGGCTTTGAAAATTGACTAAAAGGAACATTACAGAATTGGTTTTTGCTAACGAAACAGTTGCTGGCAGTGTAAGCACTTTATGTAAATCCACCATATACATAAACTGACAAACCTGTAGAAGTTTGAGATCAATCGGCCATCTGGGTCACGAGAAAATAGTGAAAAACCGATTACACATTTGCATGAAATCGTATAGATTCAACAAATGAATAAAACGCTCACTGAGCGATAAACTCGGATCGGCAAATTAGTTTATTAATTTCTCATCAAATATGGCATTTCAGACAGAAATATTTCAAGGAATATTTTCTACTATCATCATCATTAGACCGTGTAAGTTTTATGTAAATCTGTGATCAAAAAGTATATTTGTTCCTACCAATTCTGTAATGTTCCTTTAACATTTATCAAATTGAGAATTATCTACTCAAGACATTATTAAAGGAACATTAATTTTGCTAACAAAACAGTTGCTGGCAGTGTAAGCACTTTATGTAATCCACTATATACATAAACTGACAAACCTGTAGAAGTTTGAGATCGATCGGCCACCTGGGTCACGAGAAAATAGTGCAAAACCGATTACAAATTTGCATGTGTTATACAATGCATGAATAAAACGCTCATGAGTGATAAACTCCAATCGGAAATTAGTTTGATTTATTTCTCATCAAATATGGCATTTCAGCCAGAAATATTTCTAGGGATGTTTTCTACTATCATCATCATCAGACCGTGTAAGTTTTATGTAAATCTGTGGTCAAAAGTATATTTTACAATTACCAATTCTGTAATGTGCCTTTAAATATTTATAACAATCTGATCTACCCCAATGAAAGCACTGGAAAGCGAGAATCTTAAACTCAAGGGAATGATTTTACCGGATTTTTAATTTGTAGAGCCTTGTTAGTGCCTAGTTAGCCACGGGCGTGTGTATGAGTTAAATCACGTATGGACTCCCCCGAGAATGTTCTTTGAGGTGTTTGTGTTGTTGGGGGGGACCTTAAAATGTATAGCACTTACTTCATTCCTCATGTCATGTAGTGTCAATCAAACGAAAACAATTTACTGTGCTATAATTATGCGGTTGAATAGTGCAAAAATTAATCAGGGCAAACTAAGGAGGTGCATGCGGTGCACCGAACTGTTTGTGGGAGAGCGTTTACAAATAGCATTCTTTTCGTTGGTAGTGCGCTATATATTAAACGTTATATCTGTTTTCAATCATGACTTTCAACCAATCAAATTGTGTCTTTCATTCACAGACGCTTGTGGTCTGTCTGACGCCGCACACATCGAGAATCTTCAGGAGAAATCCCAGTGCGCACTGGAAGAGTACGTACGAAGCCAGTACCCGAACCAGCCTAACCGATTCGGCCGTCTCCTACTCCGGTTACCCTCCCTCCGGACGGTGTCATCGCAGGTTATCGAGCAGCTGTTCTTCGTCCGGTTAGTGGGCAAGACACCGATAGAGACTTTAATTCGCGATATGCTACTATCTGGCAGTTCATTCAGCTGGCCCTACATGACTGTGCAGTGATGTCATGGTCACCGTAGAGGGCATGCTGTCATAGTAAAATAGGTATGTCGAATTTATATAAAAGAAGGTAAGAGAGAGAGAGAGAGAGAGAGGGGGACAGAGAGAGAACAGAGAGAGGGGGATTATTGGCGGAACTGTTGGATAATCCAAAGTAAGTTTACAGTTTGGAGATTCATTTAATGAATCTAAGTCCTACAATGATATCTAACAAAGATGGCGCCCTCCGATTTGCGTACACTGGTACGAGATTACCTTATACTTAAAAAGCTTGTCATTTTTACAAGAGCCTTTCAAAAAGGCTGTGACGTCACTTCGTTTTATCTCTCCCACAGTTCCAAGGGAAAATTTAAATGGTTTTTGGCTTCATGTAATGGAGCATAGAAACAATTTTTTTCTGTATTAATACCTTAATGTAATATATATTATTGTTTTGAATTATACTTTGTTACGACTTGGGAGGTATATTGGTGGTCAGTGCAGTTTATGTTCATTTTTTTTTTTCAAAATGGTTTTTAAAATACAAGCTTACAAAGTCTTACTCTTAAAACCATTGCATAGCAATGACAGTTATGATGATGACTTCAAACTGAATGTAACTAACTCACACTGTTTAAGTTATCATTGAGATAAAGCAGTGCATTTTATACAGAATGACGTCACCAAGGTTTGCACACGTGACAAATTTTGCGGCCCTGGTAACGTCTCTAAAATCTGAATTTATAAACTTAAGCATGAACGAGGTGCTATAGAGGGTCTCTATAGAGAAAGGAACATTTTTCATGTAAACAAAGATAAACAACATACATTTTTCCCTGGTAAACGAAATGATGCTCACTGACAAACGAGCTGCTGATCAATTTGGTGTGGCTGCATAGGAATTTTATGCAGAGAACTAAATGTTGATGCTTTTTTAAAAAACCAATGATGTGTGAGAGTTAATGTGAGACATGGATGTGAGGTTTAATTGGTCTATAACTTGCAAAATGTGGTGGATAATGAAACAATCATTTGCCGTTAGTTTTAGGAGTGTTTGGTTTTTTTGTATTGTAGGTTTCATATTGGTGGGTTCCTCAACTAATCGTTCTGTCAATTGTTATCATATTTAATTGAGTTTAGGAAACTTGAATTTGTAAAAAAAATGGTTATCTTGCACATATCAATTACCCTAACACAGCATCGGATAGCCCTTTGCCAACATGACGTCATAACTTCAAATTTGACTATAATCGCCCCAATTTTTACAAATTTTGAAATTGGTTTCTTCCTTTAAGTATTCAATTTTTTTTTGAGTGAGTTGATTTTTTGATACGTTACAACTTCACTTTTCCAAGCAATGTACTATTAATGATCGTCATAGATAACTAACCACAATTCAAATCATCACTGAACCACAAGATAACATCTTCAACCAAATGAGTATATATTTGATGGGAATAAACAACTCAGCATCGCTGTAGTATTTTGCCAAATTATGTTTTAATTGTGATCCTAACAGTCCCGTGTACAGGACAAAAAAGTGCCCGTTTGAAAGGACTATGAATTCTCGAACAAGATTTTTGTTTAGAACTGAGGGAGTCTGTACACGCAAGGCGATTGAATATCAGGATGAATGAGAATGAATACAAACTGAAATTAAAAGATTAAACGATTACCTTCAAACAGTCGAGTCAACTATAGTGGTTCATATTTTTACCGTTGCAAGGAGTGAGAGTTAAACAAGAGTGTGAATTTGTAAATAACTAAAAAAATAAATAATAAACAATACTACTCATCCACCTTTATTGTCAAGAAAATAAGATGGCTGCCGTTTTTCACTGCTACATTGTATAATTATTTGTTTTTTGCTGCTTGTGTTAGTTTTGTGTCCAGAGCAACAAACAGGGCTCCGTGGTTTGTTTTGTTTTAATAATATTAATTAGTTTCATAACTTTTAAAGATTGCTTTTGAATCAATTATGATTATTTTTGTGTTTGATGATTTTCCTTTTATATATTGTATGCCATTTTCTTGCTATCAAAGGGTGTTATGGACTTTTAAAAGGTGTTTTTAAATGGGAAAATACAACGTCAACTATTTGCAAAAAAAGGAAGAAAAAAAGAGAAAAAAATGGAAAAAAACCTAAATTCGTAAACGTTGCAGAGCTATAATCTTTTTCGTACTAAACTGCCAAAGCCAAAATTCGTTAAATGTACGGTGTATTTTGTATTTTAAATATTGATGGCATAATGATGTTGTCATAATAAACAAACGATATTTTTTTCAGAAAGATATTAAATCCTAACTGGTTTTCGTTCCTGTAAAGGAATCAACACACAGCCCTAGAATATAGGTCAGAGAATGTTTAGATTTGATGCGATTTTTATTTAACTTAAAAACCAGTCTGGCGTTTTGACCATAAAACGAAACACGACGAACGCATTTAATTGCCGTTGGGTTTGATGTCCTGCCCCTGCCTATATAACGACCCTGACTACAGTAATTATTTAAAGTTAATTGAAGTGTAACAACGGGCTAAAGTTGGATTCATAATTTTATTACTTTTAAACAAACTGAAAACACGAATCATGTGTCTAGTTTTGAAAGTCTGAAAACAATTGTTACGTCCTAAACGCAGCTGGAAAGAAACCTTTGAAATGAAATAGTTTTTTTTAATTGCAGTATTTTTTATTTTAAATGAAAAACTTATTCCACATTCAGATGTAATACTTATATCCTATCTTTTTACCGTTTAAGAACTTATATTTTGAGACACTTTAAAAGTGAGGATTGATGACTTGGGTTTTGGGGGGGAGGTTCTACATGGTCGTCAGGTAGATCTTTTTAATTGAAATCAAAATGATAATATTTGGTCTGCATTGTTTGAACACTACATTCGAACCACCGCCTAATAAAACATACATGAAGGGCTCACTTTCATTTTTGAACCTGCTGCCATGCCATATTGAGTTCAAATGGATTTAAAAGTTTATCACATCTGGTCCTTTTAATGCATCAGTAGTTGATCGTACAAATCGAAATACGGAACCAATAAAATAACACTGGCATACCATGGAACAAATTACAGATGCTATCGTTATTAAAAACTCTGAATTTATCTTGCTTCTCAACAGCGAACGATTACAAACGATCGTACACTTTCCGAATTGAAAACAAGTTCCTGAATGCTAAGCTTAAAGTAAATTGAAATAATTCCACGCTTTGTTTTAATACACTTTATACTGCACCAAATTATATTGTATCATAATATACGAAATGAACTATTTTATGTTTATATGTAGTTTTAGGTCTATTGTTTTGGCTATGTAAACATGTACTATACTCATTCGGTATATCTTTATGTATAAATTTATAAATATGTTGCGTAAATAATGTATACACATACATGACGTATACGTGTACACAATGCACATATCTATGAATATGCATATTTATATACGCTTTGGAATATGTATTAATATACCCTGCCAATGGACATGCCAATGTTGTATTTTGTCTATAGTACTGTGTTTTAGGATTGTTTTGTATTGTTTTAAAACAATGTAATTCACATTGTATACACCCATAGGGGCTAGGTATAATACATACTCTTTAGACCTTTGTATTACTATTTTAAATAGTTGGGCTTGTCTATTGTATTTTGCTGTTTTGTACAAAAAGGTTCTGGTTAAAACCAGAGTGTATAAGATTCTTTGTTACCGGAAAAAAACGTTTTTATATCCCAAAAGCTCTTTGTAGTTATGTAATAATGTAAGGCAGAAATACACTCAATTGATAAGAAGCAGGAAAATGACATATTTTTGTATTCATAAAAAATGTCTTTATATTGTTAGACGTAGTTTCATAGCCTCCACAGTACAGTACAGATGATGGGTCACGGCAGGTTGTTTTGTTTTTTGCAAAACACGCACGCAGCTTTAAGGTGGTTCCCAGATATCAACATGTAAAGATACCATTAGTAGGTCAGAATTGTTTGAACAGACCTTTAGCATTGTGCAGCCATCTTGTTCCCCTTTAAAGTGATGTAACCAATCTGAGGCTAGAAGGGAGATAGTATGACTCCCCGTGTTCCTGAAAAAAAGAAGAAGAAGATCGATTATTGCCAATCTGTACATGGGAAACTAGACATGGTTTTCCTGTATGGTTATGTGTCTGTTGCCTTTAGACCTCAACAGTCTTTCGAGAAAAAAACCCTCACACCTTTACTTTCAAAAAGACTCGTTAATTTGTCTCCCGATCATTGTCCTGATATTTCCTTTGATGTTGTTCAATGTTACTCCATATTTATCCACATGCGTTGAGGAGGTAGTGAACTTTTGTAACCACGGGCCCTGACTTCAGAAGTCGTCACAAATGAACAACTTAAAAAGAGAAGAATAGTTTTTACTCATCCAAGTTTATTTTACAGCTGCTCAGTTTTAAACCTTTTACATGAATGTAAACAACAACCGGTGATTTTTAGAGGGTTTAATATCAAAACATTGAACAACCAATCATGGGTTCTAAGATGTAGCATTAGCCATTTTGTTATTGTTACCATAGCGACCGTTTTTCATTGTTATATTAAATGTCCTTCCACAGTTCAAAATGAAATGTGACGTGTGTGTGTCTCTAAGACACGATTCTTGAAATAATAAAATATAAAGTATGTACCAAACGTGGGGATATGTGGATTATTCATTGTCTCCTACTTGTTTGTTCTAAGATGTGTATGTAATGACTTTTATAATGTGTGGCCAAACTTTGAGCTGTTCTCGAGGACGCCAAACTACATTCTATATGACGCTCATTGTACGTCACAAGTGTTAGTCTGAAACTTCACGCCCGGCCGCTCTTTAGCAACATTGAATAGAATGAGCTTGTGGAATAAAAGTTTAATGTAAAACTAAGTCCCCCCCCCCCCGATCCACAAAGCTAAAGTAGTAGACCAGGCCGATTTCCTACCTCCCGCTCAGGTAGTAGTTATTAATAAGCAGGACAGTTCTTTTCAGAACTGAGAAGTCTCCCGAATTCCGAAAATTTACTCCGCGGTAGTAGACAAGTTCTCTAAAGAACAAAATCTACACAGCAAAGTAGATATTTATACACATGGTGTTACCGCAAATACCGCGAATATATATAACAACGATGTCCTACTGAATGATGTTGAGTTGAAAAGTCAGAACCGATTGGCTTCAACACATCAACAATATATGAATACCCAATGAGAGAGCTTATACGTTCACTAGTGAGGGCGCTATGGACCATAATGCAAGAAAACTACCAGACTAGAGGGGGGTCTAAAGGTCTTATGATGACTACTGCAAATCATTTTACGGTAAAAAAAAAAAAAAAAAAAAAAACATTTAACAAAGTATATTGAAAGCTATATCAGTAAAATCCCGAACGAGTGAACAGTTACGTGGGGTTAATAGCTGTAAAACAGACACTTGCCCGCTCTTTGATTTTTAAAAATTATCATGTAATTGAGAAAAATAAGTTACGCCTATGGATTTTCTTACCACATAACTTGGGAGTATATATTTGTTTTCTGCCATCAACTTCACTCTATCACTTAATTTAGTTGTAGGCCTATAGTTATTAAATGTAAAGACTGATTAAGAAAGTAATTGTTGTTCAAGTGGGTTTTCAAGAGTAACTTACTTATTTTAAAGTTGTTTTTATTATTTCTTTTAAATGGAGGTAGTGATTCTTGGTATACGGAACGTAAATATTCTCTGTTGTTTACCGAGACAATACGGCTCCTACAACCATTTTGTGCTCTTTTGGCATGTATGGTGTACCCCCCCCCCCCCCCACCCATCCAACCCTCTATTGTGTCTTCATCTCTTGATTCGGTTCGAGGAATCTCAGGAATTCTTAAGAGGATTATCTCTTTCTATGTATGCGCGTGTTGGGTGGGGGGGGGCTTAATTCTATTCAAGCGGGAAGAGCATTGTTAACGTAATGGGCGGGGGTTCTACCTCTGCCACATACTGGCCCTGGTGGTATAGCCACAACTAATCCAGCCACATGACTATGGCATCAATCGCCATCTTGGCCGTACCAATGAAGGGCTACGACTACCACACCAAGGCCATGGGCGGGGGTTCTACCTGTACCACATACCGGCCATGGTTCACAACTAATCCAGCCCATGACTATGCATCAATCGCCATCTTGGCCGTACCAATGAAGGACTACGACTACCACATCGAGCATGGGCGGGGTTCAACCTCTACCACATACCGCCATGGTTCACAACTAATCCAGCCCATGACTATGGCATCAATCGCCATCTTGGCCGTACCAATGAAGGACTACGACTACCACATCAAGGCCATGGGGCGGGGGTTCTACCTGTACCACATACCGGCCATGGTTCACAACTAATCCAGCCCCATGACTATGGCATCAATCGCCATCTTGGCCGTACCAATGAAGGACTACGACTACCACATCAAGGCCATGGGGCGGGGGTTCTACCTGTACCACATACCGGCCATGGTTCACAACTAATCCAGCCCCATGACTATGGCATCAATCGCCATCTTGGCCGTACCAATGAAGGACTGCTACTACCACATCAAGGCCATGGGGCGGGGGTTCTACCTGTACCACATACCGGCCATGGTTCACAACTAATCCAGCCCCATGACCATGGCATCAATCGCCATCTTGACCGTACCAATGAAGGACTGCTACTACCACATCTGTGCACAGTACTGACACAACAACGAGGCACAATCTACTCCACAGTATCACAGGGTAGACCAAAAGATGGCAGGCAAGTGGCTTCCAAGACGCTAACACAGGTAAACATTTCTGACTTGAACTGTGCTCGAGCACAACATGCTGGTGGTGTTCAGATAAATACCACCATTATTATAACACGATGTGAATGTAAGCGTTTGCTGTTAGCAGACAATAATGACTGGCACCCAGTAATAATAGGCTGAATTTCTACAAATCGATTGTGGTAAAGCACTGCAGTCTCTCTTAGTGCACACTTTTCACCCCATTTTAATGTCTTTTCATCGTAATTATATAAGTCCCCACATTGTATTCTTGGATCTATTTTGAAGGGCATATTGTAGTTATGCTGCCACCATGTATCTACATAAAACGTTTTGCCATCTGTGTGTACATTTCGGGACATCTTCCCCCTAACTTCGATTCATAATAATAACAATGCAATTATCAGCTTGGTCGTAATGGTATACATACTAGGGGTATGTCAGGAAGATCTCTTCAAAATCAAAAGGTTTGGTTTATATATAGGTTAGCCATTTCCTATTTTTCAGATACTTATTTTTTTAAACTGTAGAAAAATAAATGTGCTTTGAATAAAATATTTGATGAAATTCAAATTTTTCTGACCACTTTCTGGAACAATTTCAATCAACTCGCACAGAAGAAATACACACCAAAAAAATGATAATAAAAACATGAAGAAATAAACCAAAAGGGAAACCGATTGGGTAAATTTTAGAATAATTTTGTTCAAAACTGAACTAGGCAAAGTAACAGCACTGCACGCCGTTGGCGCATTAATTGAAATATAATTTAAATTTTAAAATTTGAGTGAACATCGGTGACCGATAGAAGGTTAAAGAACACAGTGTAAGAAGATTAAATAATTATTAGATGCTCTTTCTGGAGATTAAGTAGTTCGGTTCCATCATAAATTAAGTTCCAATATCAACAAAGATCTGGACTGTTCTTCAAATGTATTTACATACGTACCGGCTATTGCCAAATTGTGGGTCAAACATTGCCATCAAAACAAATTTACCAAGACGATCTTTCGGGAACTGCCTTTACTCTGATTCCTACCTCTTAAAAAGAGAAACATTTAATTCAAGGGCATTCGTCCAAGGGCAATTGCATAAAGCGAGAACATAATTGGGTCCGCCGGCTGCCGAACGCTCAGCGCCGGCGGAAAACGAGGCTAATTCGTGGCGCAAATGTACACAGGGGGTCAATTACGGAGGACTTCCCGGGAAAAACCAATTTATGATGATTACAAATGACGACTGTGGAACGCCAAGTCAGTTCCAATCGTCTGCTTGGCTTTGTAAGCATAGCTATACCAATGCACTGGAAGGCTGAAATGGCGGGAAATCAAGGAACACAGCCCATGACTTTGTTGACTTTATTAATGTTGACATGTCTGCTGAGCTTGACCCTGGCCTACTTTATGGGTCTTGTGTTTGTTTGTCTCTTACGAGTACTGCATAATGAGGTGAAACCTTAAAAATAATTAGCTAATTAACTGTGATAATCGAATGTGCATTTTGCCGACCGGTTCGCATATCATAGATGCAAGGCTTGATTCAATCTATTGAACCAAACTGCAATGCTATGTCGACAGAAACAATATTCAGAAAACAGGCCTACTTGTAAAGTTCCATATCTCATTGTATGTCTCATCGCAAAACGATGTCATTTTAATATACTCGTAGGGCTGGCAAGAGATTCCATATTTTCACAGGAGACAGGTTTAGAAGGATGGAAAAGATTACGGGTGGGGGATGGAGGGAAATAAGTGAAATAACACCCTTAGAAAATTGCGAAAATACCACTCTGGTTTGATTTCTTGCTTGTGTCTTTTTTTTTCGTTTTGTTTTTTACCTATGAAGGACGGTAAGCCAGTGGTGGTGGTGCTCCATCACTATTCTTGATGCATCTTAGTCAGTTTAGAACTTGACTTAATTTAGGTTTTCTTTGTGTGTGTATCGTTTTGGGTCTCAATTGAATAGTTGAATTTGTACACTTGATGATTAGTTCTGTCTAATTTCTACTCAAAAAGTATGTCTCTGTTAAATGTGTTGTTGAGTCTGAAAACTATTTGTCTCTGCCAGAAATTCCCATTAAAACCCTCTTGCTGTTTGACCATTCAATACCATCCACTGTGGTTTTGAATGATAGATAAACTATGTCAGCCTGCAATATGATATCATGAGGGAATGCATGTACACAGTACACAGTTAGTTCTGTGCACAGTTGTGCCACCGTACACAACCTTGGCAGTCGAATGGTTTCAAATGGTTGGTCAACTCACTGGAAAATGTTGCCAAGAGTCACTGACAGTAGGAGGGTTAATACCATCTTATTTGTACGTACGCAAATTGTGTTAAAGTAAACAAATACTGTGTCATCGGGTGTAAAAAAGTACCTTTTGGGGCAAATTCTTTTGAGTGTTGGGGAATGTTGCGTATAAAATTGAAGCTTACGACCTAATGAGTGTGGATATTGTTTCAAAGATTGCTTTGGAGGATTACCAAGAATGCATTATAGTCAACGAAACATAAAGAGCTGTTAAAGGAACATTACAGAATTGGTTTATGCTAACAAAACAGTTGCTGGCAGTGTAAGAACTTTATGTAATCCACCATATACATAAACTGACAAACCTGTAGAAGTTTGAGATCGATCGGCCATCTGCGTCACGAGAAAATAGTGAAAAACCGATTACACATTTTGCATGAAAATCATATAGATTCAACAAATGAATAAAACGCTCACTGGGCGATAAACTCCAATTGGAAAATTAGTTTATTCATTTCTCATCAAATATGGCATTTCAGACAAAAATATTTCAAGGGATGTTTTGTACTATCATCATCATTAGAAAGTATATTTTACAAGTTTTTTTCTTACCAATTCTGTAATGTTCCTTTAACTGTTAGGTGATGTCGTCGAGACAATGAGGGGGTAAGCATGGGGATATTAAGCATCAAAGAGCAGCGGAATGTCATGACTATGGTAATTATATCAACAAAAATACAACCAATCTATGAACACAATGACCATTGTTATGATTTTGTCATAAACTGTCGGAATAGTAAGCCTTCCATGGATTATTTTGATGCATTTTCTCGCTCATCATCGTCTAGAAACATGAAGACTTATATGGGGCAGTTTTTGGTGTAAAACACAAGACAAAAGACAGTTGGATCAAGGGACATTTTACATGTGAGAACATGTGCAGAAAAGTCAGTTCAACTTACGGAAACATTTATTAACTTAGAAAAACACAAACAAACAAACAAACACCCCAACACCCCAATAAACAAACAAACACCCCAATACCCCGATAAACAAACAAACAAACAAACAAACAAACATGATTTCTTTCAACCGATGGTTTAATTCGTTCATTGGATTCAGCACTTTATGTATCGTCATACACCGCTACAATATTCTCGCTTTGCCGTTTGATAATTTCCCTTGTAGTAGTGGTTTACTGAGTACCTTTTGGGGGCCAACCTGTACAACAAAACCAGTTTTCCTTTCCAAACACTGGAAAACATTTGGCAAAATAAAAGTCACTCCTTAATATGGTTTTCCTGGTCATTTTCGGCACATAAGCGGCCAATTTAAACGTTTCGTTACTCTATTTTGCGCGAAATTGAAAGCTCCTCAAAACAGCCATTCAATTTCACTTAAAGACACTGGACACCTTTGGTAATTGTCAAAGACCAGTCTTCTCACTTGGTGTATCTCAACATATGCACAAAATAACAAACCTGTGAAAATTTGAACTCAATTGGTCGTCGAAGTTGGAGATAATAATGGAAGAAAAAACACCCTTGTCCACGTCGTCACACGAAGTTGTGTGCTTTCAGATGCTTGATTTCGAGACCTCACGCGTGAGGTCTCAAAATCAATTCAAATATTTTACTGAGAAATTAACTTCTTTCTTAAAAACTACGTTACTTCAGAGGGAGCCGTTTCTCACAATGTTTTATACTATCAACAGCTCTCCATTGCTCGGTACCAAGTAAGTTTATATGCTAACAATTATTTTGAGTATTACCAATAGTGTCCAGTACCTTTAATGTGAAAGCAATTTTTCTTTTGCGTCATGCGATAAAAAACAGATAACCGTTTAATTTAACAGTCTATTCGAACAGCATTCAAAATCACACCAGCTTTTCACAGAAATTTCTAGTTGTGCCTACTCTGCCTAATGGAATGCCAATTTCGCATGGCGAACTGAACACCTTAAAGGCCTAAGTTTACTTGGATAAAATGATGTTAAATAAACTCGCGTGCCTATAAGTGAAGTTGAATGACGTTTTCAACAGAAGAGGCAAACTCACTTTAAAGGTATTGTACACTTTTGGTAACAGCTCAAAATCAGTGTCCACATTTTGTGTGATTAAACATATGCATGAACAAACAAACCTGTGAAAGTTTGAGCTCAATTGGTCATCGAGGTCACGAGAAAATAGTGAAAAGAGATCTTATGTGTTTTCTGTTTTTTCAAATTATCGCGCGCGATAATTACTATTGTTTTACTCGTTTCTCAGAAACGATAGCATTTTAGGCAGAAATATTTGAAGGAACCCTTACTACCATTACTTACTTTAAATCATGTAAGTTATGTGTGAATCTGTGAACATTGTGTTTTTCGATCTTACCAACAGTGTACAGGGCCTGTTTTATAATATAAAGCTTTTTCAATCTAGTGATATATTGATACAAATATTTTGTTTGTTCTAGATGAACTTGCCTAGATTTTTTACTTTTAATGCAAAGTATGTTGTAAGAATAATTAAAGAGCCCACTTTAAGGTTTGCTAAACGTTTATACGAGGTCATTGATTTCGCGGTTCTGTCACCGCCACTAAGAGAGTTGAGCATGGGGCAGGTTGGCCACTCCACCCCCTTGTCTCCCCTCTGTCTAGTCGATGACCTCGTCTGTACCTCCCAAATGAATCTAAGGTTTACTGTATTTACTCTAGATTAGCCGATTTGGGCATACGGGCGCATCCCGACCCAATTATCTAGAGAGAAGATGTTGTGATCGTCTTGTTGATGATGGATGGGTGTGTCGTATACTCCATGGGCGCCGGGAGGAAAGACTGAGGGACGGCATAGTGGATGATTACTGGTCATCAATGTGATCTTATAGCTGGGCTCCTTCAAAATTAACCCGTTATGGGTCAAATTTGAAAATGATTCAAAGAACCTGCTGTAATTTATGGTCATATAAAACTTTTAAACTGAATTCTGGTGATGATATTTTTTTATATTCTTTTAATTATCTGGTAAGCGTAGCTTTCATTTTTTAGCGTTACAATCAATAATAAGAATACATTTCTGTTTGTTAGTTAATTCAAACAAGAATTATAACTTTTACATGACATATGGTTCACGTATATACTGTTTGCAGTATATATACACCATTAGAGTTGTATCAATTCCCACAGTATATCATAAAGTGAAGTTTTTGGCAATAAATATCGTGGTCAATTTAGGAAAGAGTTTCCAGGCACAGATTATAGTACTGCCCACTTTGGAAATGAAAAAGAAAGAAGTCCGACTTTTGTATAAGCTTTAAAGGATTTGTCACCGAAAGAAAAATTGGTTTGAATGGGCACTATCTAAAACGTCTACAATTTCTAAGAAATACAGCATCAAATCAGTTTGGCATTTACAATGTTGATTGAACTATACGAAAACTGAAGCAAATTGAACCCCACCCCAGCCCCGGGCTGTATGTTAAATTGATGATTTTAATTTCTTGTCCATTTATTTGTTTAACAAAACAAAGCTTGAAGGGAAAATATAGTCTGGCTCTTTTTATTTAATTCAGAATAAAACTGTTATCACACACACGTGGCATATTGCCGCAGCAATCAGTACTATAGAGTATTAATCACGGAACCATCGATTACTTCAGGACTATCATATTCTATTGCCTTGTCAAAATTTTCTTGTGGATTTTTGTGTATGTGGTTAATGCATTTCGCTTGCAGCTTACTCTGAGCTTTTCAGATTTAAGTTTTCACTCTCCCCATCGCGTCGATCGTCAGTGCATCCTTACATTTTTTTTAAATGTGTGTAATTTTAACGATCGGCTATCTCAGGGGCAGCCTACATTGTCCAAGTCACGATTGGTGATCGACCCCTCGCATCCACAACATCTCTGTTCCTCCGAGAGCAACAAATGGACACATCCGGCTTTTAACTGCTTGTTTGTCAATCTCCGTGATCTATTGGGTCCCCGTCGACCTGGGGTCTGTTGACAAGGGGACAGTGCATGGGTACGCTATACGATCTCAACGGCACGACCTTCCGAAAGAGATACCTAGCCGCGTCTCTTTGGCGGGGGAAGGGACGTGGCTTGCCCCGCCCGGTTTGGCTTTACGGCCCGCTGGGCCGATCGCCGTCTTGTCGCTCTCCGAAACGCAATCCGTCCCTCTATTCATGTTAGAACTGCCTTTAGTGGCCGGACACAATAGTTAAGGAGATGTGTTTCATCCTGGGCTTCTTTGATCGTTTCCTAGCGACTCAAAGCCCGGTAATGGAGCAAAGCATCTCGTACTGAACCTATTATCATCCATACGTAATCAAGATGGGCTGGCCAATACCCCTAAAAGACGAACACCCGATCGAAGTCGCTACAGACCATGGTCATTGAACTTGTGCCGTGATGAAACAAAAGTATAACATATAACACAATCGATTCGGGATCTCAGGCTTCGTAAAGTTGCTATAGAAATAAATCCATAGGGAGGAGTGGTTCTGAGAATGAACTGGAGTTATTTTTAAAGTTGCTGCAGAGATTCTAAGTGCTCTTGACTTGGTCTAGTTTCATGCTAATGAGGGATTTGAAATTTATAAAACAACTCAAAGACAACAGGACTCAAACATTATCCTTAATTGTTCATTTATTAACAAATTTACTGATTAAGATAATACCTTTAACTCAACCAAAAAGGTCAAAGTTCGGCTTATTTTGTTTTATTTGTTTGTGTAACATTGTTTTGTTTTTTTACTCTCTTATCATGTTCATCTGTGTTTTACTTGTATGTGCTGACTTTTTACGATTGTACCTAAAATTGCAGATTCTTCTAATTATTTTCTTATTAAAATAAAGGTCATGTTCTGAATTATCAATGTCTATCCAATATTTCCAATGTTCACATTCTATCTATATTCAAAGCAAAACCATACTTCTGTTTCATTTTTACTGAGCACATTATCTTAAAAGTAAACGAAATTAGCAATATGTGGGTATGGGGGATCATTATACAGAAATTAATTGTCTCGATAAATGGTCAAATCGACGAATCGAAGGACGGTATCAAATGCTTATTTTTGACAAAGGGAAAATTCCAGTAATGGTAAACATGTTACTGTCATACTCTGTGGGAATGCAATTACGTGTATCATACACTATGGCTATATGGCAATGCCACTTAGCTGCATTGTGTTTTTTTTTCAACATTTAGTTGACATGATTGTGTTAAAATGTATTGAGGTTACTAAACTCTAAACACAAACAAACCCAGGAACCATGTTGTACCCACAGTACATCAGATATTGCATTTTTTTAACAAACAGGCGGTGGATCAAAAAACGCATACACTATTTCATGCAAATCGTCAAGCTTAAAATAAACTGGTCGTGTGAAATTCATTCAAATTAATGCTTACACGATTTCGAGAAAACCACATGTGTTTGTATTTACATAAAAATACTAGTACTAATTATTGACGGATATTTAATGTAAAGTAAACAAGAAGTTTTATAACAATCCTTTGCCCTTTATCGTTACACAAACTAATACATATTGGATCATACATTATTGATTCAAACTGTCCCAGTGTCAGGACACAACGTACATTAAAAGGTACTAATGTAATTGTATCACTTGTCTTTTCAGCAAGTGAAACTATATTCGATTTGAAAACGTATTTTCTGAAACAGACAGGCAATACTTTCAGGATGACTGCTGCACATATTAAACCTTTAAAGAATAATTCAAAGTCATTAGGCCTATACGACATTTTTAGCAAAAGTTAGCATTGGCTAAACAATTGCCTTTATTTCCGTATCGTCTCGTGGGGGCGCTATTGAAATTGATCAGAACACATTCTGACCGCTTATAACCTGAAACAGTGCAGTGTATCATCACACTCCGAATGGTCGTTGCCATTATTTTACAAGAATCCATTCCGTGCTTGAAAAACCGCACACCGAAATCTTGGGAGATTTTAGATTAACTTCTTTGTTTTTAATTTATGCACACAGATAACATGTCCATCATGTATGAGTTTGTCATAGCTTTACAACAGCTCATGTCTGATAACTGTTTTTAGCCTTTTCAGTTTAATTTATTATGACAAATTTTGCATAATAAATTGTGTTGTACTTTAGGCGTTTTTAATTCTTGTTTTAAACACCATTAATTTAAAAACAGCCCCATGACATTGTGCATCATGTATAAATCAAATAATGAATAACAATATCACTGCAAGTAACAGTCGTTGCCCCGTGATTTGGGGGACATTGCCCGCACGGACTTTCCTCCCGTCCCCTTGCCTCTCTCTCTACCTGGTCCAGGTCGGCTTAGACCCCCCTAAATAGATGCGGAACCCCGATGTCATTCGATTAGATAACTCCCCCGGTCTTATGTTTTTTTCTCGTGAATAGATGCGAAAAAGGTGTTTCGAACGTCACCGACCAGCTCTTGGCTGATCTAACTCCCTAGCTTTTGTTAATCCCCCACCTCAACCGTTACAAGATACCTGTATTGAATGACTGTAGAACCAGGTTATCGTGTTAGATGATACCTGCCATTTCTGCCGGCGTGTTAATGGCGTTATTTAATAATCGAGGAAAATAATCCCGGATTCCTCGCTCCGGGAGAGGTTTTTTTTAGAGGTTGGAGAAAAAAATACTTTTTTATTGAATCCCAGCCCACTGATAAACTCAAGGCAATAGATTAAGAAATTATTAGAAAGGGACAACGAAGATGAGATGAAGAAAAAGGTGAACTTTACCGCTACTAATCGAAGAAAGGTTTAATGGAACAGGAAATTGATGTTATTGATACGCAGAAAAGGCCAAGATGTGAAGACAGTGGGAAGGTGGTCAATACGAATAGCAAATTGAGGAACAGAGAGGACGACTTTGTCATAAGAATTAAACGGGCCATAAAAAGACAGTCAAACCACAAACACTGTATTTGGGTTTCGACTAAGCTTATACAAGATACACTAACAAATTTTAATGAACAAAAGTGGCGCCAAATGGCGTAAATAAATAAATGCTGCACTTACCGCATACTTTAGCTGAGGACTTGTACAAACTAATAAATATATAACGAAAACAAGCCATGTGTAGGCTACAGTATGCTCAAAAGAAATGTCACTCCAAGCTAGTCTGCAATAGCGCCCTCTCCAGTTCCAAAGTTTGTCCAAACTATGAATAATCAAAAGTGGTTTACGAGCGAGCAAACAATAATTCTGTTTTCTTTATCAGAATGGGGGTGGGGAGACAGCAGTGGCAGACCAGACATTTAATTTTTCAATGGGAAGGGGCAGAGACATCGTAGGGGGATATTTAATTGTATCAATTGTACACTTTCTCTAAAGGTTCACTCCAAGATGGCGGCCTCGAAACTGACAAAATCTTGTAGGAACTTCTGTAAACATTCTTCAATTTATAGTTATTATTCAGGCAGGATTTTGATGTTAATCTAGTGCCCTCTATCGACAATAGAAATTACCTCTCCAACAAGTTTTCTCATTCGCAAAGTGATTACTTTAAACATTTTGAGCGTAGATCAAAACTATTAGAGGTAAATAAAAGCACAATTTATTTTATAAAGTTTTCCACCCTAAACACAAAAGAACGTCTTCTCGGAAGAGCAGTCGATTAGTTGTTGTTGGACTTTCGCGTTAAACTTTACCAATGGTTACCATGACAAAACAAAGAAACATGTTAATTGTTTTGTTAATCAGCTTCACTATTTAATATCCATAAATGGTTTACCTTTATGCAAATTCAAAAAGTTAACAGATTATTAACAATTGTATTTCAGTGCATGTATTTATCTAAGAGGTTTACGACCCCTTTTGGAACTTTTAAAGGGAGGTCATTGATGGAATGTTTTTAAGTCGAAGGATCTACCCACAGGGTAACTTCCTTTTGACATGCTATCAAGTTAGGTCTCAAGAGGAAATGTTGAATTTTTGAAAATCTATATAATTTTTTTTGCGAGAGTAAACAACATTTGTTTACAAACACTGTTTATTAACAGTACCATGGCTTCATGTCATCAACTAATCTATTTCTACTTTGCACTGTTCAGTTGAACATTTTGTTTGGTTGAGCGAAACAGCAAGATAATTTTGGTCTTGATCTTGATATTAAAAAAAAAAATTAATTGGCTCCAACTTTCAGCCTTAAACACTTCGTCTCATTATACCTCCAACTGCACTTCAAATGCGTATTGTAAATGCTTGTATAGTTTCCATTCAGTCAAATCTGCAGCACACACACACAACAAGACATTATCGTGTTATGATTTAACCTAACAATTTAGTTTAGATTTTAAATAGATATTTGTGTGGATTCGAGAAAGTCATAAGCTGCAATTTAAGCTATTGTTCGAAAAGAAATAATTTTATGCTAATGATAAGTGGTAATTAATTAAAAACTAAAGACTAACTATTGTCCGGATTCTGACTTTATCTCAACAAATTGTGCATGTTACGCGTATGTTGTGCATTGTCCGTGGAACATGCGAAAAATTGTGTGTTTTTCGTTTGAAAATTCGTTAAGGGAAAAAAATTCAAAAAAATCAAAAACAAAAACAGATAAACTTTAATTATACAAACCATAGAATTTACTAGAAGACCATGGCCAACAGTGGATATCCTCAATCAAGGAAGAGAAACCACTACAATAATATAACATTCTAATATTAATTGAAAAATTAGTAAGGGACAGAATGATTACATAAATTACGTCAGATGAGTGTGAGATCCATTAGCAAAACTAAGAGGATTTTGTTTTGTAAAAACCACTTAATAAACAACAACCAAAACTAATAAATGCAAACATTTCAAGTCAGAATTATGAAGCATTCATAGATGGACCAGATTACTAAAGTTATTGAGAAGTGAGTTAACAGATTTTGAAGAGGGTGTTGGCTTTTTGTACTTAGCCGATATCTACCACCTTCACCACACCAAACTGGCAAATGATGTCACTGGTGGTGCTTTGTCATAACAAGGAGCATCTCCATGGTACATCAACTGACGTCCAAGCTCAACACTCTGAGATATTGGTGAATAGTGTTGAAGGTAGTCAATTAAAATGTCCACGTCCAATTCACCTGCAACGAAATTAACAAGTTATCAGCTAACAAATGAAATAACTATTTCTTCTGTTTCCAATTTTACAGTTGCTCGATTTGTTGCATGGTGTACCCCCACTCTTATTTTGTCTTCATTCAATTTATTTATTTATTTTTATGTCAATTTCAGCGGCACTGGAATAACTTTTGAAAACCATTCTACAACGAATGTTTCAAATCTGTCTGAGCATTTTGTATTTATTAATTTATTTATTTATGTGTGTATTTCTTTTTAAGGTGGGTAGGCTACTAAGAGTGTGTTGAAGTATTGGGATTTTTCTATATATATATATATTTTTTTTGGGGGGGGGGAGGGGACACCCTCTGCCACATATCGTGCATGGTACGGTATACCATTCACCTCTTTTGTTTGTAATTACATTAATCATCACTTCTTCTTTTTCTAACTATTGAGTGACCGACCAATCACCTATTTTGTTTCAATGTACAGTGATCACTCACCTCTTCTGATGCTCATTTTATTGTCATTAAGAGACACATAGCCGTAGTTCCCTGACCCCACATAGCTGTTGGTTGCAACTTTGTAAATCTGATCTGCTTTGAGTGGTTGGTAGTCTGGTACTTTGCAATCTGCACATCGGACATATGCACTTACTACACGTTGCCCCGGGTCACGGTTTAAGTCGTAAGAGACGCGTATGCCTGTTAAACAAAAACAACTTTTACTCATGACAACAGTTGCTAACATGGGATAGTATTTGAGTATGATCATTAGTATTATAAAACCACTTCCCAGCAGTACTAACAAATAGCTGTGTGGTTGATTATTAAAGGCAGGGTAAACTTTGGTAATTGTCAAAGACTAGTGTCTTCCTTGGTGTAGCCCAACTTTATGCATAAAATAACAAACCTGTGAAAAATTTTGGCTCAATTGGTCATCGAAAGTTGCAAGAAAATAGTGAAGGAAAAACGCTCTTGTTGCATAGAATTGTGCGCTTTCAAATGCCTGAGAAAGGCTTTATGATTAGATTCAAATATTTTAGTGAGAAATTACCTTTTCCTCAAAAACTACATTACCTCAAAGGGAGTCGTTTCTGCAAAGTTTTTTACTATCAGCAGCTCTCAAGTGCTCCTTACCAATTAAGTTTTTATGGTAATGTATTTCTTGAGTAAGTATCCACTGCCTTTAATAGATTGTATTGTAGTGTGATTTGATTTCCAATAATAGCAATGTAACATACACGTACCTGATACCTGCAACAGTTGGTAGTTAGTTTTTCCTTCATCCAACTCAAAGACAGAATGTTCTAATGCCTCCAGTACATGGATACCAAGAAGCTCAATCACATCAATGGAATCTCCTATGGTAATACTTTGTTGAGTGTTCTAATGGTAATATCACCTGTGAGTGAATTTAAATACAGTTTCAACAGATAATCATGTGGGATGTATCAGATCCAATCTGGGAAATCTGAAGAAGCACCATTCCTCCAGAGAAATATTCCTGTCTGAAATACTGTTATAGTGTTAAGAGTGAGAAAGTGTAGCATTTCAAGACCTCCAAATCATTGTTGCTTATTTCATTCGCAAATAAAATAGGCATGTGAAAATTATGACGAACCTTTACAAAAGTCCTTAGGATTGTAAGCCATTTTCCCCTTGGTTTCAAAATTACTTTTTCAATGAAGCCCCCCCCCCCCATCCATGGAGATATAAACGTATATTTGTAAACAATGGTTTTACATAATAAACTCCACCTTAACCTAATTTTTTTTTTAATTACATAATATGGCAAGACCATGCAGACTAGGGTGACGTTGCTTGAATACACATTTTAAGTAGATATAATGTGTATGATGAGGTTATGAAAGGTACGGTCAACAGCAGCATAATGGATTTGGTGTCTTAACCTATCCCGTTTGTAAGTAAGCCAAACCAACTTTACACACAAACTGGCTCTACTGATTACCACAAGTCTGTAAGTGAGTTGAATTGAACATTGTTTTTCTGCTGTGATTTATGTAGTAAGACTTATGTAATAAGAGTTTAACAATGGACTTGGCTTTTACTACATGCGTTCTTTAAATGCTTATGAACAATGAAATGGAAGTTTTTTTGTGAGTTTATTTAATACACACAAACGCTTTGGAACCGGAAGAAGTGACAACTTTGGGCGTGCAGCAGATACGCACGGTGTAACGCAATGATTGACAGACAAGATGAAGTCAGAAGAAAATACAATAATTGGATAATGGCAATCAATGCAGAATAGGTCATGATCAACAGTATTGACTCACACAACACTCAGGATACCGTAAACAAAATGTTTTCATTTTTTTTTTTCAATCGTACATCCTTGATGAATGGTCATGTCCAATGTGGTTTCGTACTCAGATCTGAACAACTCCGATAGTAAATCATCCAATCTTTCAAATTTCACTCAAAAAGTGTAAACACACTTTTTCAATGCATGTTTTTTTTTAAGTTGATGTTTAAGTAAACATTTTAGTTGCATTGAATTGCGAAGAGCTCACCGGCTGCAATAGATGAGCCAATACTCCCAGTAGTAGTGAGTGCAATGCTAACATCACTCCATCCTTTTGTTCCATTCATGTAAGGAAACAACATGGCATCTGCTACTAGATTCCCTATGGCACATTCCATAGACGCACATTCAGACAGCATCAGTGGGATAAATGTCTTTCCTTTCACCTGATTGGCTACTTTAGTCACATGATCTCTCCAAGGTTCCATTTCTTGTAAAGTTTCTGCATCTATTACAGCAGAGCAAATATAGAGTAAAACTACAGTGCAGAAGCAAAAATGCGAGCCAAATTGGTGTTTATTTTATAAGTTGTACCCACAGAGGCATAAGTGTCCACCGTCTTGGTCAATTGGCTTTTATACCCCATTTTCAAAAATTGTTCTTTGTCTGTATTCTTACGTGTTAGTGAAAGTGCACATATAGGGCCAAATAGGTACATGACTGTCACAGATATTCCAAAATAGTTACCCCTCCTTTTACTGCATTCTCAAGACAGTGTCATTATGTCAGTGCATCACCAATGCTTGATAAAAAAAATGAGTCTTGATATTTCACAGGCGTTTAAAACATTAATTTGTACCCATTTCATATTGTATTATATGATTTTGCATTTTTTTTTTTTTTTTCAAAATGTATTCCATATATTGACTTTATTTAATTCCGCTTAGTTTTTTGGGTGGATTGGGTTTGGGGTAGGGATAGAAGTGGGTTGGCTAACGGGTGGCCACACGCATGCCGTGTATGTAGAGAATAATCCTAGCGTATGGCTAATGTAGTGGACGGGACGACCCATGGGGACGCGATGAGCCTTTTACAGCGTGGGTGCGGGCACCCGGGGAGTCCTTGCTAAAGGTCCTTACTAAATATTGATGCTCTCTGGTGTAATAGTGGACACTTCAGAAGCGTTTTGCACATCATTTTGTACCCATTCTAAAATTTAGACTTTTGCTTTGCTTGCCTTTCCATAATTATTTTTCCCGGTGAAAATAGGGGATCGGGAGCGCGTGCCCCTTTAAACTGCCTTTATATTGAATTTGAAGACAATCAGCTGCCTTTTGTCTAATTTCGAACAGGCTTTGCGGTGTTTATAATAAACGCACAGTTGTACAGATTTGTTATTTTCTTATTGCAGACTTGTTATTATTTTTAAAAAAATTGGTATGGACATCAAATTTTACCGAGAAGCTCGTGTCACCTACCCCCCCCCCCCCACCCCGATCTGCGCCTGGCCATTAAAGTAGGCCCTGGTAGTAGAAGGTTAGTTTCCATTTTACATTGGAATAACGAAGACTACATCTGTCAATGGTTCTTGGAGCTAAATAGTGTAAACTGTACCGTACCTTCCTCTACACTATCGTCCAACAGGATCGTATTGCCACCAAATCCAGACACAGCGCCCTCATTGTTGAATGAGACATTCAACTGACCCAAGTACTTTCCATATGCATAGGCTTGGACAACTAACACAGTAGCTTTGGGGTCATATTTAGGATGAATAACTGTCGGGTAGTCATCTTTGGGCGTCTCTGTAGATGGCTTTTCACCTGTACAAAAATGAAATACACCAATAGTAAAACTAATGTTAAAACAATATGTTTCATCATGTTGGAACGGGTGTTGCACCTTGATCATAAACACATTTCATAAGCAGTTATTAAGTTGCTAAGCAGCAACTGAAAAAAGAAGAGTATGGGCACCTTTGGAAAACATTGTTTAAAGGCCCTGTACACTATTGGTAAGATCGAAAAACACAATGTTCACAGATTCACACATAACTTACATGATTTAAAGTAAGTAATGGTAGAAAGGGTTCCTTAAAATATTTTTGCCTAAAATGCTATTGTTTCTGAGAAACGAGTAAAACAATAGTAATTATCGCGCGCGATAATTTGAAAAAACAGAAAACACATAAGATCTCTTTTTACTATTTTCTCATGACCTCGATGACCAATTGAGCTCAAACTTTCACAGGTTTGTTTGTTCATGCATATGTTTCATCACTTTAATGAAAGGATAAAGAAGTAATAAATAAATAAACAATTAGGAACCCACAAAGCCCAGCGTGTCAACGCCATTGGTCAAAAGACAAGAGTGGGTGGGGCCCGATGTAATCGGAATTTGCATAATTATTTATTTGAACATCAGGCCGGAGATATTCATTTCAATCATCTATTTTTCTATAAACACACCATAGCCAATGTTTAGAAATGTCATACAATTCGGTGTTTCTGTTTGTTTGAAAACAACAACAATTGATTGTCGTGTTATGTGAGGACTCAGTCGTAATACCAGGCCCGCCGGAAGGTATTTAAAAGTGGGGGGGGGGGCAGGGGCGGATCCAGGATTTTTTTTACCGGGGGGCACAACGGTGGTTAGAGGGAAGACAAAAAATGGGTGGGCCTTTGGCGTTCTGTGGGGGTTAAAAATCAAGCCTCCATGTGCTTAAAACAGAGAAATAGACACACTTTTATGGGAAAGCAGATCAATATAAATCTTCTAAATGTACTGGAAAATTTACTGGAACATCAATGGTAAGGGTCCAGGGGTGAAGCCCCCGGAAGCTCTGAGCTTTTGGCTTTTTGTGTGGTGAAAAATCAAGCCTGCATATGCCTAAAAAACAGAGAAATAGACACACTCTTATTGGAAATCAGATCCATATAAATCTTCTAAGTTTACTGCAAAAATTTATGTAACATCGATGTTGGGGTCCAGGGGGAGAAGCCCCCTGAAGCTCTGAGATTTTGGCATTTTGAGGGGTGAAAAACCAAGCCTCCACACACTTGTGGCCAATTTTTGAGCAGGCAGATAGTAAAAAAAAAAAAATCTAATTTTTTCTTTTTCAAAAAAAGTGTGGTGGCGGGCCCCCCCCCCGGCTCCGGCGGCCCTGCGTAATACAGAACGTTTATACGTCGGGCGAGTTCCATCTAGTCAAAATGAGAATTGGGGATTAGTCTCTTTAGGCTAGGTACTAAATCTTTAAAAATGAAAGTGAAATCTGTACCTGTGTGAAGCAGAGTGAAATCGCGCCCGCTTACAACCACATCAACACCCACGAGCTGATTGGCAATGTCTTTTGCTTTCTCGTAGCCTGAATGTCCAAGAGCAATGATCCTATTCACACCCAAATACATCAGATAGTCCACGGCAGTCTGTAGGCCTTCCAACTCCTCCACGAAACTCAAGTCACCTGGTTTCAACGTCAATTCATAATTATACTCAACAATTTTAAAGCAATCGTTTGCACTAACTTGGTTAACATTATTAAGCTATATTCGGTTTGCGGTAACACCACGTGTATAAATATCTACTTTGCTATATGGAGTTACCGCCAAGGCGCAAACCGAATATAATTTATATTGATATATCACCATGCAATGCCTCAAAAACCATATTGAGCTAAATGCCCAATCTTACCACCCAAGGAAAACAAAACTACGCGTTGTCCTTGAAAGTACGAAATTGGGCTTGAAATGTTATTATAAATTATTGAGGTTTGGGGTTGAACAAAGAAAAATTGACTAGAGCGGGATTTGAACCAACGACCTCCGGATTAACGTACCGGCGCTCTACCAACTGAGCTATCTAGCCCTATATTGGCGGTCTCCCTATTTTGTCAATATCTTTGTTCGGGGGTGCCAGTCAGAAGCCATACAACCGTTAACTGCCGTGTAGCCAGGGATCACACCCAAGTTTACGATACAACCTGGGAAGCAGCAGCCACGGGATCACCATGAGGGGATGCGACTTTTTTTATTTTAAATGTCAAGTAATGAACCACAAGGGAAACTAATTTGAAATGTACCCAGTCAGTTTCCCTTGTGGTTCATTACTTGACATTTAAAATAAAAAAAAGTCGCATCCCCTCATGGTGATCCCGTGGCTGCTGCTTCCCAGGTTGTATCGTAAACTTGGGTGTGATCCCTGGCTAGATAGCTCAGTTGGTAGAGCGCCGGTACGTTAATCCGGAGGTCGTTGGTTCAAATCCCGCTCTAGTCAATTTGTCTTTGTTCAACCCCAAACCATTTGAAATTTGTCAGTTTCCCTTGTGGTTCATTAATTGACATATAAATTATTGAGTAATAATAAAACGCACCTGTGTTTACATTATTAAGCGTCTCTTTATAGCTGTATCCAACGATTCCAACTTGTTCTCCATTCGTGAAGTTGACGATGTGGTATTGCAGAAGTAACCCGCTCAGACTTGGCTCTTTTGTAATGTTAATATTGCTGGCAATTGCTGGGAAAGAAACATTGCTCAGAAAACGGGCTAAACCATCCACTCCCAAGTCAAATTCATGTTGACCAAGAGCCTATAATATAGGGAGAATAGATCCGTGTACATACCGTCCAATCAGTTACCATTTTAAAATTTGTATAAAGAAAAAGGAAAAACGAACCCTGTACCTTTTACCTTTTTTTAATCTTCAAATGGAAAACAAAAGAACGATCCCCTTTACCCTTTTCCGTTTTTAAATTTTCAAAAGAAAAACAGAAAAAACAAACCCTTTACCCTTTACCGTTCTTGAGTCTTGAAAAGGAAAACAGAAAAACAAACCCTTTACCCTTTACCGTTTTTGAATCTTTAAAAGGAAAACAGAAAAACAAACCCTTTACCCTTTACCGTTCTTGGATCTTTAAATGGAAAACAGAAAAACAAACCCTTTACCCTTTACCGTTCTTGAGTCTTGAAAAGGAAAACAGAAAAAACAAACCCTTTACCCTTTACCGTTTTTGAATCTTTAAAAGGAAAACAGAAAAACAAACCCTTTACCCTTTACCGTTTTTGGATCTTTAAAAGGAAAACAGAAAAAACAAACCCTTTACCCTTTACCGTTTTTGAATCTTTAAAAGGAAAACAGAAAAAACAAACCCTTTACCCTTTACCGTTCTTGAATCTTTAAAAGGAAAACAGAAAAACAAACCCTTTACCCTTTACCGTTCTTGGATCTTTAAATGGAAAACAGAAAAACAAACTCTTTACCCTTTACCGTTCTTGAATCTTTAAAAGGAAAACAAAAAACAAACCCTTTACCCTTTACCGTTCTTGAATCTTTAAAAGGAAAACAAAAAATCAAACCGTTTACCCTATACCGTTTTTGAATCTTTAAAAGAAAAAAAGAAAAACAAACCCTTTACCCTTTACCGTTTTTGAATCTTTAAAAGGAAAACAGAAAAACAAACCCTTTACCCTTTACCGTTTTTGAATCTTTAAAAGGAAAACAGAAAAATAAACCCTTTACCCTTTACCGTTTTTGAATCTTTAAAAGGAAAACAAAAAAACAAACCCTTTACCCTTTACCGTTTTTGAATCTTTAAAAGGAAAACAGAAAAACAAACCCTTTACCCTTTACCGTTTTTGGATCTTTAAAAGGAAAAAAGAAAAAACAAACCCTTTACCCTTTACCGTTCTTGAATCTTTAAAAGGAAAACAGAAAAACAAACCCTTTACCCTATACCGTTCTTGAATCTTTAAAAGGAAAACAAAAAAACAAACCCTTTACCCTATACCGTTTTTGAGTCTTTAAAAGGAAAAAAGAAAAACAAACCCTTTACCCTTTACCGTTTTTGAATCCAGAAAAGGAAAACAGAAAAACGGACCCTTGACCCTTTACCGTTTTTGAATATTTAAAAGGAAAAAAGAAAAACAAACCCCTTTTTGCCAACCCAAAAAAGAAAAAAGGGTAACAGGATAAGGAAAAACGAAACCCTTTATCAGTTTAAGCCCAGCGATTCCCGAGTGCAGCCGAGTTCGTCCGAAATTTCGTGCCAGGCTGAAGTGAGCACCGAATTTGGGCCCAGCACCGAATTTCTCCTTAGCACCGAATTTCAAAATTTTCGCTAAAGACCGTCACTACATATCAGGGATGCAATAACAACACAGGTAAAGGTAACATAAAATTAACAAATTTCGGACGAAATCGGCTGCACTCGGGTATCGCTGGGCTTAAACTGGTAAAGGGTTTCGTTTTTCCTTTTCCTGTTACCATTTTTTTCTTTTTGTGTTGGCAAAAAGTTTGGTGATGGGTTTTAGTAGTTCGTGTTTCTGTTATGACAGAAAATCAAAGAAATATATACAATGTTCTATCACTTGTCTTAGTTGAATAAGGAGAAACAAATACAGGTGTACTGCTTTTATTTCTATATTTAAAGCTGATTACTCAAAATAAAATTTAAAAATCGGCTTTTCGGTTTACGCACTAAACAGGAATACGGTAGTGGAAACCTTCTACCTTTTTTTTAATACAAATTCCGAAACGGTGAGAGGTTAAGGTTTTTTCTTTGTCTTTTTCTTAAGGAGGAGTTTGAAGGGAAAAAAAAGGTAGGAAATGTTTATTTTCCTCTTCTTTATAATGGAGTTAAAAGTAGTAAAACAATATGAGGTTTGTTTTTTGTTGTTTATTTTGCATTTTAAAAACTGTAATTGGTGAAGAGTTTGTTTTTCTGTTTTCCTTTTAAAGATTCAAAAACGGTAAAGGGTAAAAGGTTTGTTTTTCTGTTTTCCTTTTAAAGATTCAAAAACGGTAAAGGGTAAAGGGTTTTTTTTTTTTTTTTTCCTTTTAAAGATTCAAAAACGGTAAAGGGTAAAGGGTTTGTTTTTCTTTTTTTCCTTTTGAAAATTTAAATACGGAAAAGGGTAAACGTCAGTGTTTTCTGTTTTCCTTTTAAAGATTCAAAAACGGTAAAGGGTAAAGGGTTTGTTTTTTCTGTTTTCCTTTTGAAAATTTAAATACGGAAAAGGGTAAAGGGGATCGTTTTTTTGTTTTTCATTTGAAGATTCAAAAACGGTAAAGGGTAAAGAGAGTGTTTTTTCTGTTTTCCTTTTAAAGATTCAAAAACGGTAAAGGGTAAAGGGTTTGTTTTTCCTTTTTTCCTTTTAAAGATTCAAAAACGGTAAAGGGTAAAGGGTTTGTTTTCCTTTTTTCCTTTTAAAGATTCAAAAACAGTAAAGGGTAAAGGGTTTGATTTTTCCTTTTTTCCTTTTAAAGATTCAAAAACGGTAAAGGGTAAAGAGAGTGTTTTTTCTGTTTTCCTTTTAAAGATTCAAAAACGGTAAAGGGTAAAGGGTTTGATTTTTCCTTTTTTCCTTTTAAAGATTCAAAAACGGTAAAGGGTAAAGGGTTTGTTTTTCTGTTTTCCTTTTAAAGATTCAAAAACGGTAACGGGTAAAGGGTTTGTTTTTCGTTTTTCCTTTTAAATATTCAAAAACGGTAAAGGGTTTGTTTTTTCTTTTTTCCTTTTAAAGATTCCAAAACGGTAAAGGGTATAGAGGGTTTGTTTTTCTGTTTTCCTTTTAAAGATTCAAAAACGGTAAAGGGTAAAGGGTTTGTTTTTCTGTTTTCCTTTTAAAGATTCAATAACGGTAAAGGGTAAAGGGTTTGATTTTTCCTTTTTTCCTTTTAAAGATTCCAAAACGGTAAAGGGTATAAAGGGTTTGTTTTTCTGTTTTCCTTTTAAAGATTCAAAAACGGTAAAGGCTAAAGGGTTTGTTGTTCTGTTTTCCTTTTAAAGATTCAAAAACGGTAAAGGGTATAAAGGGTTTGTTTTTCTGTTTTCCTTTTGAAAATTTAAATACGGAAAAGGGTAAAGGGGATCGGTTTTTTGTTTTTCATTTGAAGATTCAAAAACGGTAAAGGGTAAAGAGAGTGTTTTTTCTGTTTTCCTTTTAAAGATTCAAAAACGGTAAAGGGTAAAGGGTTTGTTTTTCCTTTTTTCCTTTTAAAGATTCAAAAACGGTAAAGGGTAAAGGGTTTGTTTTCCTTTTTTCCTTTTAAAGATTCAAAAACAGTAAAGGGTAAAGGGTTTGATTTTTCCTTTTTTTTCTTTTAAAGATTCAAAAACGGTAAAGGGTAAAGAGAGTGTTTTTTCTGTTTTCCTTTTAAAGATTCAAAAACGGTAAAGGGTAAAGGGTTTGATTTTTCCTTTTTTCCTTTTAAAGATTCAAAAACGGTAAAGAGTAAAGGGTTTGTTTTTCTGTTTTCCTTTTAAAGATTCAAAAACGGTAACGGGTAAAGGGTTTGTTTTTCGTTTTTCCTTTTAAATATTCAAAAACGGTAAAGGGTTTGTTTTTTCTTTTTTCCTTTTAAAGATTCCAAAACGGTAAAGGGTATAGAGGGTTTGTTTTTCTGTTTTCCTTTTAAAGATTCAAAAACGGTAAAGGGTAAAGGGTTTGTTTTTCTGTTTTCCTTTTAAAGATTCAATAACGGTAAAGGGTAAAGGGTTTGATTTTTCCTTTTTTCCTTTTAAAGATTCCAAAACGGTAAAGGGTATAAAGGGTTTGTTTTTCTGTTTTCCTTTTAAAGATTCAAAAACGGTAAAGGCTAAAGGGTTTGTTTTTCTGTTTTCCTTTTAAAGATTCAAAAACGGTAAAGGGTATAAAGGGTTTGTTTTTCTGTTTTCCTTTTAAAGATTCAAAAACGGTTTGTTTTTTCTTTTTTCCTTTTGAAAATTTAAAAACGGAAAGGATAAAGGGGATCGATTTTTTGTTTTCCATTTGAAGATTTAAAAACGGTAAAGGGTTAAAGGTTTGTTTTTCCTTTTTTATTCACAGATTTAAGAACGGTAAAAGGTACAGGGTTCGTTTTTCCTTTTTCTTTATACAATTTTAAAATGGTAACTGATTGGACGGTATGTACACGGATCAGAATAATACACATAGATGACCCAAAATAGAAATAGTTCAAAACATTTCGGCTTTAAAAGTACAGTTACCTATAAACCAGGCAATCCATCATATTTATAATTTTAGGAATTTAAAATAAGTTTAACTTTCCTTTTTCATAAATTCTCCCAAACATTGAAAAACAAAAAAGGCCCACAATCTTTTTCCAGTTTTATAAAGGCTATTGTGGTTGCCGTTTAAATAGTTTAATTGATTTACAATATGTGTTGATTATTTATCGACTAAACAATAGGTATTGATGAATTTTTCTATTAGAATTTTATTTATTAAAGCACAAAATTGTTCATGAATTTCATTTACTCATTATCTCCTGTTTAAAGGCACTGGACACGTTTGGTAATTGTCAAAGACCAGTATTCTCATTTGGTGTATCCCAACATATGCATAAACTAACAAACCTGTGAAAATTTGGGCTCAATTGGTCATCGAATTTGCAAGAGAATAATGAAAGAAAAAAACACCCTTGTTGCATTTACGTGCTTTCAGATGCATAATAAAAGGCTTCAGCTGAATTCTTTCATTATTTGAGTGAGAAATTACCTCGTTCTCAAACACTACGTTACTTCAGAGGGAGCCGTTTCTCACAATGTTTTATACTATCAACAGCTCTCCATTGCTCGTTACCAATTAAGTTTTTATGCTAATAATATTTTGACTAATTACCAATAGCGTCCAGTGCCTTTAACTAAAAGTTTATGTTAAAAATGCAGGCATTAAGGACGTTCTTCAATTTGATTCTTAGCGTCACTCACCATTGCATCATATGATAATTTATTCATAAAATGGGCGGTAGCCTGGCCCCTGTACACATAAAACCAAATACTGCCTTGAAACTGATGCCCAGCGTCTAGTAGTAGTACATTCTTTGTAGAATTTCGTATTTCTTTAATTTTGGTGACTCTCCGAGCCAGGCCGCCATAGCATTCCCCGTTATCATCCATCTCATCAGTGCATTCCATGCCTCGCTTGGCACGGATGGGATCAAATCGAGCACGAACATCGTTGGTGTGAATAATGGTCACATCAAAACTCAGGACACTCGAAGCAGATACTATTCCTACAGCGAGGACAAATTGAATCCAAAGAAAAGGACACTTTGGTGATGAATTTGCCATATTGCTGTCAAATCCACAATTAAACAGTTGTATGTCTAAAGCTAGTTTAGAACAATGGAACTTGCATAGTTAGATTTGAGCTCACAGGCCTACTATCTCCTCTTGCTGAGCACATGGGTTGATTCCCATAGACTCGATAAACATCGTAAAACAAACAAATTCTTATACACAAAAAGCTGTTCTATTATAATAGAGATAGCCGTGTTATAAGTTAATATTATTATTAACAAAACCCCAGTTGAACCCTGCTTGAATCCAATAAACCACACTGTAAATCAAGATGCCCCCTATTTGCAAACTCAAAGTTCACTACGTTGGGGGTAAAAACCTGATCTCTAGTGGAATGGTCTCTAGTGGACTGGTACTGGTAAAAACTTGATCTCTAGTGGACTGGTACTGGTAAAAACTATATTATAGTGGACTGGTACTGGTAAAAACTATATCTCTAGTGGACTGGTACTGGTAAAAACCTGGGCCCAATTTCATGGCTCTGCTTACCGTAAGCAAAGAATCGGCGCTTGCGGAAGCAGGGAATTCCGCGCTTACGTCAAGCGTATTTCACGGGTTTGCGGGGAATTTCGGCTTGTGCACGTGCGTACTCCACGTTACTAGGCATTCTACGCTTACACAGCTAGCGCAGAAATTCGGCTCTTGAACAGTAAGCGGAGAATGGTCACCGCAAGCGCAGAATTCGGCGGTAAGCAGAGCCATGAAATTGGGCCCTGATCTCTAGTGGACTGGTACTGGTAAAAACTATATATCTAGTGGACTGGTACTGGTAAAAACTATATATCTAGTGGACTGGTACTGGTAAAAACTATATCTCTAGTGGACTGGTACTGGTAAAACTATATCCCTGGATAATTGAAGCAGTAATAACTTTACAATCACTTGGTATCATATTAAAACTAAACAATTTTATTTGAATCATTTCCAATCTTATAAACAGCCTAACAATATTTGACACAAAATATTTCAGATATTTATTACAGATGATATAGTGACCTCAGGATTGTAAGAAACAAGAATTGATTACTACCACAATTTGTACAAGTACTTTCGATTTTAAACATGAAAACCTCAACTTACAACTTTTCCTGAATACCTGAGTAAGTCTAATGTTTCAAACATACAGTATACAAACTTGTAACACAAACAAATCTGGGTAATCTTTATCATAAATTCTTGTCCATACAATACAAAATCATAATCTAAGATTACATTTCCCCACCCCCCCCCCCAAAAAAAGGGGGGGAAATCCCACCAAAAAACAAAATAAGTGCTAAAAAATAAATTTAAATAAAATGAAACAAATAACTAAATAAATTACAATATAAATGTCTTCCTATCGATTCTCTTCTTTGTAATTAAATAAGAACATGTTTAGTTTATTCGAAAAACAAACCAACTAAAGTTGACAATTTAAAAACTGTCATGAGTTAAAAAAGTATAAAAATAAGATCCCCCCCCCCCGGTTTTAAAACATTTGCTTTTTGAAGCAAATAATCAAACGTCTGCTCTTGTAGAACAAGGAAAGTGTTAAAATTAAATTCCTACAAGATCATCTGAGCCGGTTTTTGAAGATTTTGAGCATACAGAGTTTGATGTACATCCGAATAAATGTGTCAAGTGACCCCCCCCCCCCAACAAACAAACAAAAACCCTTAGTTCATGAAGGTTAAAGGAACATTACAGAATTGGTTTTTGCTAACAAAACAGTTGCTGGCAGTGTGAGCACTTTATGTAATCCACCATATACATAAACTGACAAACCTGTAGAAGTTTGAGATCGATCGGCCATCTGGGTCACGAGAAAATAGTGAAAAACGGATTACACATTTGCATGAAATCATATAGGTTCAACAAATTAATAAAACGCTCACTGAGCGATAAACTCCAATCGGAAAATTGGTTTGTTCATTTCTCATCAAATGGCATTTCAGACAGAAATATTTCAAGGGATGTTTTCTACTATCATCATCATTAGACCGTGTAAGTTTTATGTAAATCTGTGATCAAAAAGTATATTTGACAAGTTTTTTTCTTACCAATTCTGTAATGTTCCTTTAATAAATAACTCTTTAAAAAAGTATCATACACGACTAACTGGTTTTTACAAATGCATGTGTTGTCATTTAGACAGACACTCAGCCAGTAACGCCTCTTCACTGGGGACTGAAAAATGCTACTGGCTTGTTATGTTGGTTTCATTACACTATGGTACATGTTTGACTAATTAGTTTATGCACCCAGTTCAGACAGGGCCACACCACCATCTAAACTTTCGTTGTCCTGATCAAAATACTGCATGCAAATTGAAACAAAGTAATGGCCATGTCACATGGGGAACATTTACAAGCAACTAGTTTCAGGCAGACTACAAGAAGCAAAAACACTCGCATATCAACTTGTACCACCGAAGTGTTCCATTTGCATGCAGAGCAGTGCAGTTGATGACAACTTGCACTAACACAGTGTAGTGCAGTTGGTTGCCTCCAAGTTGCCAGTGCAAATTGCCATGTGACGAGGCTTTAAGATGCATCTCTGTTAAAAGAAATGCCCAGGTTTACTTAGGAAACATTTGTGTGTTTAAATGTCCATTCTTATAATCTAGATTTAAGTTAATTAAGTTTTAGGTTTCAAATAATTGATACTTTGATGCTTGTATCATATCAATCTAATAACATGCCTCATGGTCAATGTACTTGTTTATTGAAATAAATAATGATCTTCTCTTTGTTACATGTGGCAGTTGTAAACAAGTCACCAAAACCAATGAGAAAATGTTTGTGTCGGATCAATGAGTTGGAGGATGCTTTAAAAAAAAAAGTACAATGGGAACTACATGTAGGTCCAGTAAGACGAGTCGTTATATAAGTCATTTGATTTCAGGTATCAGTTTTTAGACTCCATTTATTTTTTGGCACTTTGCAAAAGTAAATCTGTAAATATAAGCTGGTAAACCAAACCACTTTGTTGTGTTCCACGTCTTTGGTTAAAGGAACATTACAGAATTGGTTTTCGCTTACAAAACAGTTACTGGCAGTGTAAGCACTTTATGTAATCCACCATATATACATAAACTGACAAACCTGTAGAAGTTTGAGATCGATCGCCATCTGGGTCACGAGAAAATAGTGAAAAACCGATTACACATTTGCATGAAATCATTCAACAATGAATAAAACGCTCACTGAGCGATAAACTCTAATCAGGAAAATTAGTTTATTACATTTCTCATCAAATATGGCATTTCAGACAGAAATATTTCAAGGGATGTTTTCTACTATCATCATCATTAGACCGTGTAAGTTTTGTGTAAATCTGTGATCAAAAGTATATTTTACAAGTTTTTTTTCTTACCAATTCTGTAATGTTCCTTTAAGCTTTTTGTAAAGTAGCCAGTAAACTGTGACATTTTACTTGCCCCCAGGAAGTTTTAGTAGCCCAGATTTTAAACAGGAATTGCCATAAATGTAATGTTCTGATGTGTTAATGTTAACCATTACAACCAGTTTCCACAATCAAATGAAGTTATTCACACACTCAATAACAATTAACACATTTTATACATTAATTATTCACATCTGAAGGGAAGAAATGAGCATTTTAAACAAGTAGGTTGCACAGTTTTTAGTAGCCCACAGGGCAAGTTGAGAAGTGGTGTTTACTAGCCCATAGCATTTTTTACTAGACATTGTACGCTGGGCTAGTGTTAAGGGCGAGCCCTGCACTACAGATAATGGCCCCATCCAAAGACTGTCCATGGGTTCTGGTTTCATTTTTTGGGCTTGCAGGATTTCTGGTGAACAATTAGCCTATCTGGTAAGAAGGTCCTCCCACAGAAACCACATGGGGCTAGATTAGCCTGAGAAGCCTGCCATGCTGCATCATTTAACTCATCAATGTTATACTGTCCCGATCCTCCTGATAGAATGAAAGGAGAAGAGCAAATTAATAAGAGCATTATCAGGTGAGAATTGTCACAGTAACTTCCTAGGGCTGTAGATAAACCCAGTGGCCTGTCATACTGTGTCATTCAACTCATCAATAAGAAGTAACTACTAGTAATTCTTAAGGTAAAACCATACAGCAGTATCTCTTGAAGAAGTATTTTAAACAATGTACTTTGCTGAAGCTGGGAAAGTACAATGTTTAAAATATCAAGAACAAGCCAACAATTCTTCTCAGTGCAAGCCTGCCTTTCTAAAGGGATGTTCACATTGTTGTACCTACACGAACTAAATGACATAGTTAATTCTTATACTCCACAACATCATGTAGAGCTTTAAACATCACTTAGCTCTTAGATGGACTGACTGGATCTTGATAAATAAGAGGTGGGAAAGAAATACTAAGAGCCCCTTTAAAAAATGGTCAGATGAGTCTATCCACACTAAATTACACACGTACAATTGGGGGACATTTTTAGGTTTTACAGTTTAGTTATGACAAAGTATTTGCTAAAAAGAAATTCCTGTGTTCATTCAAAAGCAATTGAGGTTTGCACTTGACAAGTTTAAAACAACGTTATGAGCCTTCAAGAAATTGATGGAGAAACCTTCAAGATTGTAACAGATGTTACTGCGCCAGTCATAATTTCATTAGTGGTCTTAAAGATAAATTAAACAATTTTTGTTTCAATCAAATGTTGTTTCTTTATCCTTAAACCTTAAAGAGATTATGGATACAGAGAAGTTATCTATCACTTAAGAAATGATAGGGTTTCATTCAAAATGAAATGTACGTCACATGGATTTCTGTCCATGTAACTTACATTCTGTATTTCAATTTCTTATTGTCTAAATACATTACCCACAGGATAGATTCAAATGTTTTAGTTAGTTGAAACCAAAGGATGGAAGTAAAAATTTCAGTTGACAATAAAGTTATTCCAGTGTTGCCTTACAACAATCATATGTCGTGTGACACCGTTACTTGAATCATGATACTTACAATATTCTTCATTTAGGTAAAACAATCATTGACAGCATTACTAATTCATATATGTAAACTTCGAATTTTGTGTTTGTTTTTATTTCACTTCCAGGCCACACTTAAAGAACATTACAGAATTGTAATGTAAAATATATTTGATCACAGTTTACATAAACTTACAGGTGAATGATGTGATAGTAGAAACTCCTTGAAATATTTCTGTCTGAAATTCATATTTGATGAGAAATGATAAACGAATTTCCGATTGGAATTTATCGCTCAGTGAGCGTTTATTCATTTGTTGAATCTATAGATTTCATGCAAATGTGTAATCGGTTTCCATATTTCCTCGTGACCCAGATGGCCGCATCGATCTCAAACTTCTACGATTTTGCGTTTATGTATAGGTGGATTACTATAAGTGCTTACACTGCCAGCAACTGTTTGTTAGCAAAATACCATCTGTAATGTTCTTTAAAGTTGTGCGAATTAGTCCTGATACACCCCATTACATTACATTTATGCTGCCTGATTGACCTGTAAAGTTTTCACCACGTTTAACCTGAATGCTTGCTTGGTATTGGTTCTTTTATATAGAAAAAATCCTAAGATTACTTTCCATCTGAAGTGATGACCAATGTGTTTAAGTTCTGTCTTTCAATTTGGATTTTGTAAAACAAGACCAGCAGCCCCTAGAAGGGATGTCAATAGTATTATATGAAACAAGCCCCTGTTTTACACTAATTTTTCACAATCTGTTTTAGGATTTTCCTTCTCAATGACTCTGTCAATGAGAAACCGTGGCTTTTAACCCTCCTACTGTCAGTAACTCTTGGCAACATTTTCCAGTGAGTTGACCAACCATTTAAAACCATTCGACTGCCAAGGTTGTGTACGGTGGCACAACTGTGCACAGGACTAACTGTACTGTGTACATGCAATCCCTCATGGTATCATATTTCAGGCTGGCATAGTTGATCTATCATTCAAAACCACTTGAATGGTATTGAATGGTCAGACAGCAAGAGGGTTAATCAAGATAAAAATATAATAACAACTTTGAGGAATTATTCATAGAAAAGGTCCAAGTTGTTTTTGTTTTGTCCTTCATGCATGTTGAATTTTTCCTCATGGTCAAACAAAGTTATGGTTTTCTTGAGAAATTATTGGCATTAAAATTGAAAAAGATAAACATTCAAATTTGCATTGTTTGAAACATAATGTGCACAGTCACCTTAAAGAAATGAGGGAAGTACAATTTTAGCTATGCCAGAGAAAGAACAGTTCATATATTTTAACATGTGGGTTTAATTTGGATCAAAACAACCAATTACTGTTAAATTTGGAAGCAAACAAATTTTATCACTCAAAGATCTTTGTTCAACCCCAAACTATTTGAAATTTACCCAGTCAGTTTCCCTTGTGGTTCATTACTTGACCTATTTTTTGATGTTAACCCAAATGTCTTGTAAAGCTAGAGATCAAAATTGTCCATTCCGATGACAGCTTTTCAAACTGAAGCATTGCACCAAATGAATTTTGAATGCATTGAAATAGCAGCGATACATTGTGTGATTGGTGCAAGACTTGACTTACCTTTGACTATCCTCACTTGAGGTTTAAGTGGCTCTGATCGCTGTAGCTGTTTGGGGAGACGATCATTCTCAATGTGCCATTTTTGCAGACATTGCGGTTCGTGGATTGAAATGGATTTGGTTCCAAACTCTCGGCCACAGAGGTAACAAATGATGGTCTGTGGTCGCCTGATGACTGGTGTCTTTTTCACCTGCAATATTAAAGTCAATTGGGAAATCAAAATTGAGTATAAATAATCATAGAATTATACGGCACTAGTCCAATAGTCATGAGAATGGCACTATGCAGCCAGCCCTTACCTTCCTTGACAGCTAAAAACTTGAAAACAAATGTTTAATTTCAAGCCACAAGGTTTTAGCAGTTATTTTTCTGTATCCTTAAAGGAACATTACAGAATTGTTACGAAAAAAACTTGTGAAATATATTTTTTGATCACAGATTTACATAAAACTTACACGGTCTAATGACGACGATAGTAGAAAACATCCCTGAAATATTTCTGTCTGAAATGCCATATTTGATGAGAAATGAATAAACTAATTTTCCAATGGAGTTTATCGCTCAGTGAGCGTTTTATTCATTTGTTGAATCTATATGATTTCATGCAAATGTGTAATCAGTTTTTCACTATTTTCTCGTGACCCAGATGGCCGATCGATCTCAAACTTCTACAGGTTTGTCAGTTTATGTATATGGTGGATTACATAAAGTGTTTACACTGCCAGCAACTGTTTTGTTAGCAAAAACCAATTCTGTAATGTTCCTTTAAAGCATGTTTGAGCATGGACATCTCATCACCACATAGCTTTCTTTTATACACATGTTGGGGACAGCACAAGGGCAACCCTCCCCCAGCCCCACCCCCAAAATAAATAAAATAAACCCCAACACCTGATGACCAGAAAGGTTACATGTAGTCAACTACTATCTGGTCTTTAGATTGATTGAGCCTACCTGTGATTGTCTTACATTCCCTGATGTTGACGTTGGAGTTTTTCTCTCACTTCCTCTTTTCCCCTGAGAATGACAGCTAGCTGTGTGTTTTACAATCCTGTCTGCTGCAAAGGTTCTACCACAGCTATCACAAGGTACAAGGTTTGCCTTATGGGCCTGCCATGCTGCCTCATTTATTGCCTCTCCTGACAATTTACCAGTTTGCTGTCCTATTATTTCAGGTTTCTTTGGAAGAGGCTGCCTGAGTTCCTTCGGCAACTGTTGGTTCTGAATCCTCCATTTCTGAAGACACTGTGGTTCATGGATTGGAAGAGATTTGCTGCCAAATTCTCGTCCACAAATGTAGCAAATAACGGTGCGTGGTTTCCCAGTGTTGTTAAAATTCTTTTGACTTGATGTTTGCTGGGAAGCCAAACTACCCCCGCCATTGTTAGACTTGATACTTCTGGTTCCAGGCTGACCACACGAACGCTGTGTACTGGCAAGCGATCGGGTAGAAAGGTTCTACCACAGTTCTCACACGGAAGCAACTGTGAATTGGCACTCTGATAAGCAGCTTGATTGTAATCACCTGGACCTGCGTCTGATTGGTTCATTCCAAGAGGTTGAGGTTTTCTGGGTGGAGGGCGACGCATGTGCTTTGGGAGCTGGTTGTTTTCAATTTTCCATTTTTCAAGGCACTGTGGTTCATGAATTGAGATTGATTTAGAGCCAAATTCTCGTCCACAAATGTAGCAGACAACAGTGGCTGGTTTGCCTCTCATGGGAGTTGATTTTGAAGCAGCTTTTTTGGATGGTGTAGGTCGGGCATTGGAAGGAGGTCTTGGATTATAAAGTGGACCAGGACTTTGAGGGGGGGCAGAACCTTGGCACTGGGATGCCAACGTTCCAGACTGGAGGGAAGGCTGTCCAGCATTGGACTGGCGCCCTCTTTTGGCACTCTTTGGTCTAGGTTTCTTTACTTTGTCAGTGGACACATCAGGACTTAGGAGATCGGCAGGAGTCTCATTATTTGGGGTGCCCTGTCTCAAGTCATCATTATCAACTGTAACAAGTTTCCTTTGCTTTAAGGTCACAGTGCTTGGCCTGATTAATGTTGCTGTACTTGGTCGAGGAGAATAATCCTGATCACAACGATCGTCGTTCCACCCCATGATTTGGACACATACCCCTCTCTTCTTTCCCTCCAGAATCTACTCTTGACTGTGTCCTCACACCAGTTGTTTGACTGGCTAATGCTCTCCCAGCTGGACAAGTCTTCTCATGAATTTTAACTCTTTCTGGAAGGAAAGTCCTGCCACATTTAGAGCATGGGAGAAGCTGTGCTTGTGAGGTCTGGTACGCTGCCTCATTAAATCGACTCAAGTCTGCACCTTTGCTTCCTTTTGAGATCCCTGGGAGTATATTTGGTTTTTGAGGAGGAACTGGACGTCTCTGATCCCGAGGCAGACGGTCATTCTCAGCTTGCCACTTTTTGCTGCACTCGCGTTCGTGTATCTCAATGGAGCGTGTACCGTACTCACGGCCACAAATGTAACAAACAACAAGGTGGGGTTTACCAGCAGGCATTGTTTCTTGGCGAGTCTTTCAAGAAATAGATGATAACTACTGCAGATGCATCAATCTATGACTCTTCGTTAAAGCACATATTGTAGATCCACATCAACATTTTTGTCTCTATTAACCAGTTAACATGGCAAACTCATTTTGAAACATGACCGGCAGTGCAGGGTTATACACAACTTGCAGTTTCCTGTAAGAAAAAAGATTGTAAAATACTATTAGCAGAGCAAACAATATCAGTTTGACATTGAACTGTGCAATTGGTGTTTATGTTACCAAAGAAACAACAACAATAAAACAAGTGACAATCAAAATAATTCAAATTAAACAACTAGACATTAAGTGTTTGTGGACAAACACAAAGCTGTTCCGATTTGTTTTACTTTGATTAAATGCTCAAGTCTACTTCGTCGGAACAGCTCATAAAATACACTTGTCCAAATTAGACAATGGAAGAAAATAACATAAAGCTTGAAATGGAAAGCTGACATCATGATATATATGCTGAAATATAAAAATATGTATACACTTTGAAGTTGGATGCAATCTAGCCCTTAAGCTACTCCTTTCAATTGAAGAGGATGGGCCATGGTGTTTGAAGTTGATGTTATTTTTTAGTTTTCTGCTTTCTATAATTTGTTGCATCTTTTGTAACATTACATTAACAAAAGAAGTGATATTTGCAGGGAGTTTTTACTCCTTTCACTGGCCCGTCGCCTAAATTTATCAAAATCCCGTCAATGAGGGCAGCAAACAAAACATGACGTCTAAATACGTACTAAATCCCCGGATGGTCTGTACTGAGCAATGCTTCAATGAGTAACAAAAAACAGCCGTTTGACAGAGGGGTACGTACTGCGACGTCACTATTCTTTAGAATTTTTGGAGACAGCTTTCTGGCACTGACTGCTGTTGTTCCAATTTTGCCTGACGGCGGGGGTGAAAAGAGGCTTGGAAACTGCGTTGTAAACGAATACCCATTCATTCTATAACTCTGTCACACAGTGATATCTTGGTAGATATAGGTGTATTTAGGGATGTAAAACTTTTTTTTAAGAGTGACTTCTAGCTAGGCCCAACCTCTTTAATGTTAAATCTATTAAATTGCCTCACCCCATCTCTAATCTCAAGAACAAAAGAAAAGCCAAATATCATCATCTTGCTATGTACAAGTGTGTGTTTCCATTCACTTTAATTTAAAGGAACATTACAGAATTGGTTGTTGCTAACAAAACAGTTGATGGCAGTGTAAGCATTTTATGTAATCCACCATATACATAAACTGACAAACCTGTAGAAGTTTGAGATCGATCGGCCATCTGGGTCACAAGAAAATAGTGAAAAACCGATTACACATTTGCATGAAATCGTATAGAATCATCAAATGAATAAAACGCTCACTGAGCGATAAACTCCAATCAGAAAATTAGTTTATTCATTTCTCATCAAATATTGCATTTCAGACAGAAAAATTTCAAGGGATGTTTTCTACTACATGTATCATCATCATTAGACCGTGTAAGTTTGATGTAAATCTGTGATCAAAAGTATATTTGTACAAGTTTGTTCTTACCAATTCTGTAATGTTCCTTTAAATGTGCAATTGCTTTATGCTTCAACAGATTTCAACCACACATGCACTGCTTGAAAAAAGTAAATTCAGCAGAAAGCAGTGGTGAGAAGACCACTTTATGGATTCTGACACCATGGCAACAGATTGGCAAATACAAAGATGCTTAATTTGCTTCCTCCTGACTCAGCCTGAGTTACATAGAGTGTAGATTCACTGACTGTGTATGCTTTTGGCAACTTTACCTTTAATATTTATTTTAAAGCAGGTTGTTTATGGTCCGTACACAGTTTCGATATTAAAGTCACCTTGGCTTTGCTCATTAACATTGTACAAAGTCCAGTGAAAGGCTCAAAACAACCATGTAAGATGCAATATTGATTGGCTTTAATTAAAGAATATCTCAATGGTAATGTTTGATAGACTCTCAAATGAAATGGATATGAGTATGGAACATCATTTAAAGGCAGGTGCTGGTGTACTTTTGGTAATTACTCCACAAGTTAATGACCATAAAAACTTACTTGGTAAAGAGCACTGGAGAGCTGTTAATAGTATAAAACATTTCAGAGAAAGAGGTAGATTTTCACCCCAAAATGTGAACCTGAGAAAAGCACACTATTCTATGCAACAAGGGTGTATTTGCTTTCATTATTTCTTGCAACTTTGATGACCAATTGAGCTCAAATTTTCACAGGTTTGTAATTTTATGCATTTGTTGGGATACACTAAGTGAAAATACTGGTATTTAACAATTACCAAAGGTACAATGTACATGTACATACATGTATGTATACCCTGCTTTTAAAAAGTAAGTGTAGCATTAGCAGTGTAAGCTAGCAAAAATGTTGCTAATACAATGTAACTGTATTTAAAGGAACATTACAGAATTGGTAAGAAAAAAACTTGTAAAGTATACTTTTTGATCACAGATTTACATAAAACTTACACGGTCTAATGATGATGATAGTAGAAAACATCCCTTGAAATATTTCTGTCTTAAATGCCATATTTGATGAGAAATGAATTTATAAACTAATTTTCCATTTGGAGTTTATCGCTCAGTGAGCGTTTTATTCACTTGATGAATCTATAGGATTTTATGCAAATGTGTAATCGGTTTTTCACTATTTTCTCGTGACCCAGATGGCCGATCGATCTCAATTCATCAATAACCAGGACAGTTTATCCATTCTGATTGGTCGAGAGGAGATGACATGGCCATGTTTAAACGTGCGATATAAACACGGCTACATGTAGAAGTATAAGTGTTTAAACATACTTTAGCGTGCAAGGTTATGCAGGCACTAATTTATGCAAAATGCAATATTTTTATTCAATCTAACATCTGTACGTATGCACGCATACGCACAACCGTTGAACAAGGCATGCATCTTGACTCCCACGTTGCAAAATGGGCCCGGGGATGTGGCAGGAATTTAATATAAACAGAAAAGTAGTGTACAGGCTTTCCAACAATATTACGCTTTTTTACAAAAAGGGCATTCATTGATTGGAATAAAATAGTAGTGCCTCGGTCTTAACCGGCTGTTAAAGATCTACTTCAACGGTACTAAATAATTTAAACTTTGGCGAAATCCAATCAATTTGTGTTTCATGATTACGTATATATTAATGAAAATACTTAGCGGTAGTTGCGTAATTTAAAAAAAAGGTCATTTAGGCCAGCGTTCAGCAGCTCCTCATACCGAGTTTTTGGAAACGGCATGTCACGTGATAAAAATATACCATAGACTCTGATGACGTACATGAATGGAGACGGCTTGTTTACCCCCCGCGCAGCGAAGTGTGTTTATTGTACGCGTCTATAGCTATTCACACAGTAAACGAGGACAAAATGTCAGACATTAGCGGATCGTGGGAGGAACACAGTGTGGACGAAGAAGAATTAGGAAATACAGATGATAGTATTGATAGTGAGGATAGATCTGACGGTGGAGGGAGCTCTTCCGAAGACGAAGAGGGCGTTGATGAAGCTGGGGGAGTGCTTGACGAGGAAGTGCGAGGTGCCAAACCATACAGGTTTGAGCCACTGGCCGCCGATGATCGTGAACGTGCGAATCCTGATGCAGGAGGTCGACTAAACAATACTGAATGGTGAGTCCCACAGGTTTTTTGAAGAACAAACAATGCTATGTTCACTGTTTTTTATCGTCATGAAGTACTTATTTATCTATGCGGCATATGAGGCCGCTATAATGGATAGAAATAGCAGCAGAAAGTTGATTTTTTTTTCTCACGAAATGGTTGCTGTTGTCCAATATGGTTCACGTTTTCATGATACATTGAATGGTGTCACTCAAAAATTGTTCCCATTGGGTTAGTGCAGGTATCCTTATCGGAGAACCGGGTTCCATGGAGAAGGAAAATAGATGAATGTTGTTTTATTTGTTTCTGTAATTCCTCGTTTATCCATTAATTTTTTCACAATACAATCATCAAATCTCAGTGTGTCGGAGATAACATTTATTTTCAGTACCGAACTGATCCTGACAAGCCGTATTTTCTGTCAGTGTCACTGTTCTACCGCATTTATTTATTTATTTTTTTTAGCAAATGATTGAGGTAGGTCCTAGCCTAATTGGATTATTTTTTATGTCAAGCTCATTTGCTAATTATTTCTCATAGTTTTCTTTTAGGCTAGTATGATATGTCATGTTTATTCTTTAAAACAGAACTACAATTACAAACCACTTTTCAAATAAAAAAAATAAAATAAAAAAAAATTCCCAGAGACACAAAGTAAGAACAACGGCCATTGATAAACAATGCGAAACATTGCATGATTTTTTACTTAGATGTATAAATGAGACACGCATCGTTTCAATCCCCACTCATTTTGTATTACCCCCGTTCACGTAAAATTAGTTAATGGTCATGAACATAGTCCATCCTATGTCAGTACAGCAACACTTTCATCCGTTAATTTTCTGTTATTTAAATTTTTCTTTCAGGTGCTCATGCGGACACTGTGTGGTCCAACCAATGGCAGTGAACTGCATCTGCTGTAAGGAAGTGCAGAAGACAAGAGCCCAAATGGCAGCATTGAACATTAATGTAGAGGATGAAAACCAAAGCCTTGCTGTGCATGATTGGTTTGAAGCAGTCTGTCTGCACCCGGCTGTACTTCAAACCGCCTATTTACAGTACCGGTGAATACTATGGCAGAGATGCAGTTGAAGGGACTCTAGACCAGTAAGTGTCTTTTTTTAATTGAACTGTAAAATTAATGTAAGGAGCAAACCCTCCCCCCAAAAAAATTATTACGCCTCTTACCTGACCCTGAGTATAATTGACTGTTGGATTAGATTTATTCAACTCAGAAAAACGAATAACCATAAAACCTGTACAAGATTTTTTCTAAACACTTTGATCTCTGTCACAATTGTTGAGTATGTTACAGCTTATGACTTCTTTAAAGAACCCAAAAGTGTGTGTGTGTGAGTTTGTAGTGCAATCAAACCGAGGACTTACAACAAAAGGGACAATAGGTCCATGTTTGTTATCACAAAGGAAAACAATGGGGTCCACATTTGTCAGGACAAAGAGTTGAACAAAGGAGGGTCCACGATTGGAGCTCATGACACACTTGAGTGTGTGTGTGTGTGTGTGAGCTTACACATGCCAACTTACGAAGCAATGCTACCCCATAAGGTTTTCTTTGTTCTGGTGGTGACCCAATTAGGATTTCTTCAGAAAAAGGAGAACAACAATGAAAGTACCCCTGTAACAGCCATATGTAAGGGTGTGTGTGTGGGGGGGGGGGGTTCTCCTACAAGTTTTTCGACTGGACAAACCAGAAGAGTATATTTCCACCCTTACTCGTACGTTATTTCTTCAAAATGGGAAAACTGTGTTTTTAAACAAATATTGATATCAAATGTTTACCTAATTTGATTTTCTTCAACTACTTTGTTTGCAGAAGAAATCGCCATGTTGTTTACAGGCAAGTTGTCAGATGGTGTACGGGCTACCTCGGAAGGTTCAACAGAGTGCCACTTCCTTCATGTATCATGGACGCCATCCGAAGGACATATCCCAACCCCAATGGACAATATAAAGGGTTTACCCGCCACTTGACTATTAGTAACTTAAAAACCCTAAAATTTGTTGCCAATCATATAATAAGAATTCCTCTTCTCACTCGAATTTAGTGTGGTATTTTTAGCCCCTATAGTTGATAAAATGTTTGTAAATGAGACTCAAAAAATAGATGTACAAATTATTTGTCAAACATAAAGCTCATGCTGTTGTGCCTCTCAATGGAAAATAGTGAAATGCATTCAACTTACATGTACATATTACAAACATGGAAGTTATACAGCAAAGAGGCTTCAAAAGGGGAACTTTTTTGAGAACCACAATCTTTGATAAAAATCTGTTAATATTTGGCTCACTGAGATGGGATGTGTGTCATTACAAGAACAATGTCTATAATTAGGTGAGGTTTGCGCTGACACCATAGGTAAAATCTCTTTTGAGTAGTGGTGGTTCTGAAAAGAAACAGTGGTTTCACAACTTGATTTTTTTGATCAGTATGCCCTGATCCTCTTCAGGAAGTTGTCAAACCACCTGTTCTTTTTAAAACCACCACTACTCACAACGAGATTTTATACATAGCATCACTGCAAACCTGATCCCACCATGCAAAGTTTCAAATCATACTATGATCAAAACATGTTCTGCTAATCTAGTAGTGGTACATGGTTTTCAGGAAGGTTTTCAGAATTGAGGATACAAACATGGTGGGATTGGTGGCCTCCATTTACTCTAAATTTTCAGTGTGTTACAATCATTTTTAGATGATCCATGAGTAAATGACAATAAATACTTTTAATAATATACACATATCAGTCTTTAGTCTTTATGAGTATTATTTTATTTCAAGAAAAATAGAATAAAACAACAATTGTTTTTGCAAAGTCAACTACCCCTCTTCAAGTGAAGTAAATAAATAGAAAGCAGCTTAATTAATAAATTAAAGGGACACGTTGCCATTAAAAGAAAATGTAACTATGAGTTCCTTACCCTTCTTGCATATACTACATGGTAAATGACCACCTTATGTACAAAAAGCAATATTTTTGGAGTTAAGAGTACAGTGTACATGTAATACTTAATGTCAAGAAAAGTTGTATCACCAAAGTTGACCTCTCTGTCTAGTTTCAATTTTCATTGAGTAATTAAATAGAAAACAGCTAAATTAAAAGGGAATGTTGCAAAACTAATTCCATGCGATCCTTACTCTTCTTGCCTACAGACATTCTAAAAGACCTTATCAAAATTTTCAGCTCAATGTGGACTTTCAAGAAAATGTAAACAAACATTTCAAATTACAGTCAAAGCTTAGAAAGACAGGTTGTCTGGCAAATTGTCAAAAAGAAGTGTAATTGTTTTGTGTTTGCCCTGGATTGAAAACACATTACACATGAAATATGCAAACCCCAATACATGTACTCCAACTCCTCTTTTTCTCCCCCCCCCCCCCCAAAAAAAACTACTTTAGTTCACCATGCAATATGCACAAACTGGGGCTGCTCATTAATCTTACGTAGCAAACAAGTTTGTGGTTGATCCCCCTTCTAACAAATAATAATAACAATAACAAATAAGTACGGTATACATGTGTACATGTACTCAATAAAACCCTACATTTAAATTACCAGATGTGGTTGCGGTCAAGTAAAAGCTACATGGGCATTAAAACAACTCTTCTCATAAGATAATAAAGGGTGTACAAAAAATATGTACAATACATGTATAATCAATAAAGAAAAAAATCCACAATGGCTTGATGAATAAATCATATTTTACCATCAGAAATAATCCTCTGCATTAACAATAAGGTGTTTAAACTATGTCAACAGTATCTCTTTAATACATGTAAAAGGAGGACAAAATAAACCTTTCTTAAATTTTAATAATTCTGCTTGAAACAAAATTGCAAACAGACATGAATCATGCATCTCAAACCTAGGGGTTTATAAATTTGTTAAAAATCTTGAGGGAAATTGTTAACTTTTAAGATATTCACAAGTCAGGCCTGGAATTACACGGAGGCCATGGCCTTCGTTGCCCTTGTGTTGGCCTTGGTGCCCCTTCAAAAGTCTCCCATAGACTTTAAGATTTTCCAATGGAAGTACCCTTTACAAAATGAAAATGGCCTTGCCCTCTCCAAGATGAAATTCCAGGCCTGACAAGTGTATGATTATGCAAAGTAAAGTTAATTATTATTCCGATACTGCACATTTTGATGTGTAATGAAATAAAAATAACCCTCAGCTCGGGGTCCAGGCATTTTGAAGCTGACCCCCACCCCCCGCGGTTGAATATTTCTCCCCTAAACATAATTAAGGTTGTTTCTGCAACAAGCCAGTAAACCGTTTCATTACCTCCTCTGATGTGATTGAACTTTCCATCACATTAGATGGGAGAAGTTGTTCACCAGTGGGCTCCTGGTCACCATACTTAGCATATATTCAGCAAAAGCTTCTTGCAAAACCTGAACAAAAGATCAAAACAAACATTGTATTTAACCTCTAAGTCAAAATGTCATAATTTGGGCATTGTATTCACACACATGTATGGCTTTGCCCTTTGTAGGCCCAAGTAATTTTTTACCATGGTCCTTCCCCTGGTACTCCTCCCCCAGGGATACAATGATGTTGAAAGCAAACTAAACTGGAAAAGCAATGTAAGGTCAATAATGAAGTCTGTAGGTTGTACTTGAAGTTGAAGGGGAGTCTTGTACACATGTATGTGCACTGGGATGACAAGGTCAAGGAGGTGAAGTAGAATTGGTAACTAGTTACAAACTTTCCTAAACTTCGAACTCGAATCATGCTCACAATCACATCGAGTGAAAAGGAAAATTGTTGATGGTTTTGGTAGCCCTACTATTGAGTTTGAAATCTCTTGCGAGAAGTGCATGTTTTGAAATGAAAAGAAACGATGGTAAAATATCAACTACATACTCATAGAACTTAGTTTTAGAACTTAAAAGTTGCTTACCCAGCTCTTCTCTCTTTTCTTAAATGACATGCCAGACGAGTGTTGGCTGAATCGCTTAGTTTCATTTGGCTGTGCCTGTTTTACTCTCTGTTTGAAAAGATGATAGCACTGCAGATGGGGCTTTCATGGTTGGGATTGAACCTGGCTTAAGCCTGTTATAGCTTTTTAATCCAAAACTGCTCTTTAGTTGCGATGTTGCAACCCGACAGTCGTCCGTAAAATGGGCACTGCAAATCATGGTCCATTTTGTCACCGTGAAACCCTGTGTTGGTCACCGAACGCACCCATTCCCTTCTCTGGACAGGATCTCTTGGGAATCGAAACAAAAACTCACATCTGGGTTCCTATCTGCGTTCCAAGTACATCCACCAACAGAACATGAGTTCGGCATGGTCAATTCCCACGTCTTAACTTGGTGAATGTATTCGAATAATGAGATCATCACACATAGTTACCGTGTAAACACACGACACATCGCTACTTCCTGGTTTCCCCTTTCTTATAAGTACGTCATCATTCGCTGGTTCACCCACGTATCTTATAGTTGGTTCGTGGTGCGCGTAAATACACGTGCTTCAGTATGGGACATGCATGGTGCCTATGGAGGGAGCCATGGAAGCGCGCGAGTTTTTAAAAACCCTAAGATCGGATTATTTTTTCCAGTTAAAATTACGAAAAAAATATATGTTTAAAACAATCCAATCTACAAGGTCAGAATACTTAATAACATTATGTTTAAGATTCAGCAATTTGTTTTATTTCGCAGATATTGCTGAAGTAGATCTTTAAAACCTTGCACTTGCAGGGTCAAGGCTACTCCTAGAATTATGAGGTTCGATCCGACGATAGAATAGCGGATCGAACCTCATACATGTCATAATTCTAGGAGTAGGTCATGGCCATGCACACAAATTATACATTTATTAAAAGGTAGCTTAATCAGATCAAACAGTAGACCTACCTACATAGCAAAAATATTTCTACTTCTCTCTAGTGTCAATCTAACTGCCACTACTATCTGACTATTTTGTATTAATAATTTTCTTTAAAAAAAAAAAAAAAGGAAATTTGCAAGGTTGGCAAAACAAGGCTATTACAGTATTAAATAACAGTGTTGGGTTATGTTCTCATACTGCTAGTCATATTGATTAAGTTCATGTAGGACAATCAATGCACTAATTAAATATCAGCTTTGTCGAAAGTACACTGGGAGTGTGGGACTGGATCAGTGACCAGGTGACAGAGTGAGCTTAGTGAGTGTGACAATGACTGTCAAAATGTCACGACACTGTCATTACATCCAATTTGGAAATTTATCTTTTTCACACCCCCTGCCATGCCTGCAGTGTTAGAGAGTTGTGAAATTTGGATGCCATTTCATTTGATGTGTACATGCCAATGTTAGTTGGTACCAACATTACAAACTACGGTATGGTATTGGTAGCATGATAGGGGGAAAATCTAAAGCATTCTGAATTGAGAAACCAACCAATATTTCACAATTTTATTTGAAATATTTAAACTTACATGTTTCTTAGATTCTTTCAAGAGAGATTCACCTTTCGAACACATTATTTTGTCATCAGTTGAAAAATTATACAGAATAACTACCATCTGCGGTTGACAGCTCTAGCGCCATGACAACTGTACACACACCATACCTCAATTCTCACTAAACATGTAATCACACAACACCGTACGTACATGATGTACACGACTCACTTGCACAACACCATACATACACACATGTACATGTACACCCCTCGGCCGCCGATAACATTAACATGATTACCCACTCGACCGAAAGAAAAATACACAAATTATACTTGGTCGACTTGGTCATCGACCTTCACTGACGCTGGTAAAAAATTGGTCGAGTAAGTGTCTAGTGTCAACACGGTAGTAATTTCGGTCGAGATGGTTATTATGGCTTCCTGGATTCGTCAAAGGAGGGCGCTTTGCAAAATTTCGTCATTCACACCTCTTTTTCGCAGAGAGTGTATAAATAAAAGGGATAGGGAGTTAAACTTAATTTTAGTCTTTTGAACTGCAGGCTTCAACAATACATTGCTGGTCCTCCAACATGTCAGAACTGAGATTTGATGGCCGTGTTGCACTCATTACTGGTGCTGGTGGAGGTAAGCTACATTACAAACACAGTCATGACATATATAGACGGTAAAAACACAGCCCAGTAGCAGTACTACCACTAGTCACTACCACTCCAGTACTAGACCCAGTAACTGGGGCGCTGTACTCCTTTTTCAAAATTTTGACATTTTCTGTCGTACTAGAAAATGTCAAAATTTTGAAAAAGGAGTACAGCGCCCCAGTTACTGGGTCTATACCAGTACCATGCTCACCATGCTCACTGACCCAGTCACTGGAGTGGTACCAGGGCCCAATTTCATAGAGCTGCTTAAAGCAGAAAATATTGCTTAACAATTGTCTGCTTAGCAGAAATGGGCAGGATACCAGTCACTAATTGTACATTTGATATGATAGTTTGGCTGGTAACCTTTTTCTGGTAAGCATAATTTTGTTGTGCTTAGCTGCTTTTTGTGCTTAAGCAGCTCTATGAAATTAGGCCCTGGTTACTAACTAACGTGCAAGCTGGCCGCCTAATTAAATTAATTAGTAATTTTATTGCTAAGCTGTGAAAAACGCTTTCGCTTAAGGCTTAAGCAAGATTTTTTTGCTAGATAGAGTAAGCACAAAAGTTTGCTTACCGTTAAGCAGCGCTATAAATAAAATTGGGTCCAGGTTCAGGTTTGACTCCTCCATTGCATGCATGTTAACACTAGCAGTAGCACTACAGTGTACAAATGGTGTCGACTCTCTGCTTGTGTGTTGTGTTGTCATTTAGCCATTCAAAAAGACTGCCAGTGCTATAGTGTGACAGGGTCCAAATGTTTGGCCATATGTTAAACGAGCTTAAAAAGCAAAAATGTCTTAATTTAATAATTATTTGGATTGGATTTTTTACCAAATCTGCGGAAGGTTATTGGTTACCGATTCAATGTATGAAGGTCATTTATAGATGGTGTATGGAAACAAAAAAAGTTTAACTTCTGATACTCATTGCAATATGACTATGATGAGACTTGAGGTGGTAGTACATAGCGGTATAGTAATACTATTTTGTGAACATTTCTCAGTGCCAGGGATTAATCTTTAAAATCTTTTAAAATAAATATACGTTATACATTCCTACATTGTACATGCACCATGTGTGTACCTGAGAGGGCTGATGTTACTCATGAATGTTACTCATGTTACTACATGGGACGTTTACCTGAGACATGTGAGAGTGTTGATGTTACTCATGTTACTATCATGTAAATGGATTACCATGAATATGCTTTAGTGGCGTCACGCTGCGCTGTACCTCGATACACTGCTCTGTGCACGTGTGCACGGTAAGTCATGAATATGTATGATATATTCATATTCATCAAGAAGAGCGTCGGCAGGTACTGTTTGACGTCACTTATGCAGATTCATGACTTGCCATTCACTCGCACGGCCAGATCAGCCGGGCACCCTGACTTCTCATGATCAGCAGGCAGAAAATCATAATTAAGATGGGGGCCCCCCGGCACGCCGAACTTGGATGTAATTTTTGTACACATTTTCTTTTACCATTTTCAAATCATCACATTGGGACTTGTAAGTCATCATTTAGAAGCCATGTCATGTATCATAGTAATTCCACAAATGTAAGGAATATTATGAGTAAGTTTGAGTAGTATGGCATGTTTAGAAATGGGAGAAATTTGCAAACAAAGTGGTACAACTTGCTCGTACTTTGAAAACTTCGGGTTTTAGACATGTATAGATGGTGGGCTGTAATGGCGAGTATAATAAGACCAATGTTGAAAGAGAGCCATAACACTAACAGCCCAACAAGGTGGGCTAGTACATGAATGTGTGTGAACCTAAGAGGGTTGATGTTACACTACATGTACATGTAGGTTCACCTAATCGTACATACGTTGTGGGTATGGTGCATTGTCATTTCAACAGACAGGTCCAAAGTTTCACATTATTGTAATGCACCTTATCACTTAATAAATATCACTATCATTTGTCTGGTATCTTTTTTAGTATGAAGTACTGATCAAAGAATAATAGTGATAACAATAATCTGGTGTTTCGTCCATCTTGCCCATATGCGACTAAATATTATGTACATGTAGTCATACCAAGGCTCAAAGGGAAATTTAGTCTAGTTCCCTTTAAGAAAAGTGAGAATTAATCTGTCTTTATGATTAGTAACTTTACTTACGACCAACAAGTAGTCAATGTCCTGACTGACATTTCCAAATCTGCATCAAACACATTTCTTAATGTTTAAATTGTTCCAATCATGCTATTAATTAATAACATGTACAGGCCTTGCGCTAACTTTTTTCTTGACTAGCCCGCCGGGCTAGTCAGCTGCACGTTTGACTAGCCCGCACAAATTTTCACTAGCCCATAATATAGCAAATCAAAAAGTCGGAGAAAACCTTTTCAAGCCAATAGACTGGTGCATACTCAACGTATCAATAAGCTGCCCTTACCAACGTCCGGCAACCGCACTGGGCAATTCGGACACAGCCTCACAACAAGCAAATCGCTCCGGAAAATGGGATAAAGCAAAAAAACTAAAACAAAAACCTATTTTACCTGGAAGAAAATGTCTGACTTTTACCAATTTACCATGTTTTAGGCAATATTTGAAATAAAAACCAGAACATATCAAAAAGAATTTATAGATATCTCCGTGATTTGCACCTGCAATGTCAAAGACTCTACTTCGAGCGAAAAATACCCACAATGTAATGCACAGCACTCACGTGTGTACATGGCACTGTGTGAAGCGCATTCCACGGGTTTGCGCAATTTGTAGATTGCGCACATTTTTGCAAAATTGGCCACTTGAACTGCCTATCAAAAGAGCGCAAACTGAAGATTGCGCACAATTTGCAAGGTCGGGCAGATTAACTGCTCTGCAGATTTCTGCAGAGCGCAAACTGCAGTTTGCGCACAATTTTGCCTAATTCGCTGTGCAAATCCGTTCATTGAGCTCAACACATGAACGATCATGGACGTATCGTCAATCAAATCGGTATTAAAAAAAACGCAAAATATACAAAACTTTCCGACCTACCGACCCTATTTTTAAATGACATGTAATCGGAAACAGAGCCCTTTTTTGTTTGGCCTATAGTTTAATATAGGTAAGTTGCTCATTTCTGACTAGCCCGTCCGGGCTACCTAGAAGTACGTTTGACTAGCCCGCAGCACTCTTGACTAGTGATTGCACACCGGGCTAGTGTCTAAATCGAGTGAATTCTTGAATTTGATTTAATCTTGCTTAAAACCACAAACAATATTGCAAGGAGAGTAAGGGGTTGATGTTTGAACTTGTCTTCAATAGTGTTACATATGCATGATATGCTTTATTATAACACCCCTTCCTTTGATTCTATCTGTTGATTGGCCGAGAGCGTGTCACATGATGTTGTGTATTTTTACTATTGTACATGTTCACAGACCAAACGAACTATTCAACGAACTATTCAACGATAGCCTAGCAACCGATGTACTAGTGCATGGATACCCTGGTACCCTGACTACATTGACTACCATTGATTTAAACGAGCTGCTTGACAACCTCGAACCCGGTGTAATGAACAAAATATGTGCATTTGAAACACGGTTTAGAGAACGAACGTAACAGCAGTAGTCTGGTACACCCTCTTATTTTGTAAAAACTCGGTATTTCAATGTAAGATTTTACAGTTCTTGTTCGGCTTCGCCTCGGGAAGATAGGCTGCTCCGGGAATCACCTCGAGTGACTAGTTTTACTATGCCACTCGAAGCAGTCAATATTTGTATACTATACATGGTCATTAAGTAAGTAGGACATTCCAAAATTATTTTTTAAGTGTTTATAAAAGTTGATTGGAAACCAATGGAGACATTCTAATTGAACTTTTTCTATTGTGTATTTACAGTTTCCTTGAAATGATTTTTAATTCAAATGTATTGATATCTGAATGCAGGTCTTGGTAAAGAGTATGCACTGATGTTTGCTGCCAGGGGGGCATCTGTTGTCGGTAAGAAAGATCCCCCAAAACATATCCCCTTTACGAATAAATTGATAAAACATGATTAGTTCATTCATTCAACTGCTGTTTTTCCATCTTTGATTCTTAAGAGAACTTTGATTCTATTATTTTAATATTGGTTGAATTTGGATGATTTTGGAGGGAAGTACATTGTACAGTCATTCTGATAGTAAAATATCAGTACAAAATAATAACCAGCCTTGTATTTACTTCTAAAGAGAATCACAAAGAATTGACATAATTTATTTGCAGATTTTTTGTCAACAACCAAACATTATTAATTTGAGGTTTAAACTTTCTTAACCCTTTTTTCAGATGACTCTGTTTGCAAGAGAAATCATACCATGACAGTTTTCTTTAGTGAAGATTGTTTTCAATTCTCGGTTATTAACAATTTTCTTGTATCTGATTAGTGAATGATCTTGGTGGAGGTCAATCTGGGGATGGTGATGGGACCAAGATTGCAGACAAAGTTGTTGAAGAGATCAGATTTAAAGGAGGCAAAGCAGTGGCTAATTATGGTAAGTCAAAAAGCGGATTCATTATCAGCCCTAGTCTGCTATAATATTAATATAATAATGGCTTCTTGTATAGCGCGCATATCTGTCACTCAGTGACACTCAAGGCACTTCAACATTCAGTATTTTCCCGCAAGGTATTGTTGAGCTATGTTTTGAAGTATTAGACCTATTTCTTTACATAGCACCATGTAATGCAGGGTTCTGCCCAGGATTTCTTTAGTGGTGGAAAAGTGTTTCCCTGGAAACCAATGCGAGATGGATCAGTTAGTTGGTAGATCATATAAACAGCCTCAAATCAAAGAAGTACTCAAAATTCATGGCTTCAGATACCATTTTTACTGGTAAATACCCAATTTTACATTTTGTTGAAAACCTTTGAAAGGAAATTGCAAGTGGTCAGAAATTGTGTGGTGGTCTCAGGAACAGAGAAAATTATGCCAGTGGTGGTTGGGGAATCCTGAGTGCCGGGCGGGTTTTCCGGCACCGACCACTGTGGGCAGAACACTGGTAATGGTTTACAAGGTGCTGTGGCGCAATATGCTGCCAATCAAACCAGGAACACCGGGGCGAATCCCTTCTCTTAGCGATAAGTGCACTGGGTTCTTTTACGTGCATTACACAACACATGGGACCAACTGCTTTACGTCCCATCCGAAGGACGAAGCAATAATGGTTAAGTGTCTTGCTTAAGGACACAAGTGTCACGACTGGGACTCGAACCCACACTCTGCTGAACAGAAACACCAGAGCTTGAGTCCGGTGCTCTTATCCGCTCGGCCACGACATGCCACACGCAATACATGTAGCAACTGCTTGGTATCAACACTCATGTGGGCAGCATCTCCTCATGTAGTCATTGTCTTGATTGGTCAAAGCTTATGAATTGTTTTATAGTCATTGCAATTCTTGATAATTCTCACACTTTGGTTATTTTTACAGAATCTGTATCTTACATGTACAATACTTTTGTTTTGTTTTTCAATACAGATGTAAGGGTTTAAGATATTTACAGCATATGAATTATATGTTACTTACTGTTTTGATTATTTCCATACATGTTCATTAGATTCTGTGGAAGAAGGAGAGAAGTTGGTTCAGACAGCATTGGACAACTTTGGTCGAATAGGTAACTCACTAATCTTACTCATGTAGATAATACAAAGAGTCTGATAACTTTGGTTGAATAGGTAACTCACTAATCTTACTCATGTAGATAATACAAAGAGTCTGATAACTTTGGTTGAATAGGTAACTCACTAATCTTACTCATGTAGATAATACAAAGAGTCTGATAACTTTGGTTGAATAGGTAACTCACTAATCTTACTCATGTAGATAATAAAAAGTGTCTGATAACTTTGCTCGAATAGGTAACTCACTAATCTTACTCATATAATAAAAAGTGTCTGATAACTTTGCTCGAATAGGTAACTCACTAATCTTACTCATGTTTACAACAAAAAGCATCTGACATCTAGAGAATGAGAACCAACCAAGAACAATGAACTATAAATAAATCATGACTTCAATGTTTAATATTTAATGGTGGTATAAATCATCCCCTCTCTCACTTCATCTTCAATCTCTGTCTGGCTCCTTATCCAACAATCTGTAACATGTTTCTCCTTAATTGTTATTTTCACTCTATAACAACGTATGATGTACTAGATGACTAAGCTCAGGCGCCCAATAATGAGTGTGCAGCTTGCATGCAAAACTTGACAATCAGTTGAATCACAATTGTAGTCTCCTAATTACTACAGATGGGCGATGACTTGTTAACCAATAACATGTTGAATTCAATATATTTATTATAACTTTAAAATGCTGACCACGGTGTGGCAAATACATGTGAAGATTAGGTATTATATGACGGAATATTTGACTTGTGACTATTAAGGATGACAATTCTTGACAAAGATCTGTGGTGATGATTCGTAACAGTTGTGGTGTGTATGTGTGTGGTTCAATTTATCTGAGCTGTCCAGGGGTGACTAAAAGTGACAAATGATTAAGCTGATTATAAACAATGGTTCATCAAAATGGAGATTTCTATCTGGCTTCTCAAAGCATGGTTAAAAATATAGCGCCCCCAAGAGCTAAAACAAAGCGAGGGTAAACAAATCAATAATGATATTCAGACTGCTACAACAATATCTAAGTGACTAATGTTTCTGTGTCACGTTCAATATCCTCAATGATTAAGACTGAGATTCACTGACTAGGATAAGAAAACATAAAGCAATTGTCTTTTTTTGTTTCAGATATCATCGTCAACAATGCTGGTATAATCAGGGATCGTTCATTTGCTCGAATTAGTGATACGGATTGGGGTAGGTCATAGTTTGTTTAATCTGGCTATAAAATAAGTTCTCGGTTCAGATTTTGGATTAAAAACAAAGTAATTCAGGTTTGTTGCCAAGTAAATAAACAAATTGTTTACCTCATAGAATGATTAGGATGTAAATAGTACTGGTATTAGATTGATCTTTGGAAATGCTCTATAAGAAAGGAAGACAAACAAACGGCATTATAGAAAACAAAAATCCAAAAATGTTTAATCATTATCTGTTCTGTTCCTTAACCAATTACTATCCCTGTAAATGATTGTTCTCTGCCCCTGACCAATCACCATCCCTTTAAAGTCGCTGTTCTTTTGTCTCTGACCAATCACCTTCTGTTTAAGTTATCTCTGTTCTTTACCCGAACCAATCACCATTCCTTTAGATTAACTCTTGCCTTTTCTTTGACCAATCACCAGATCTGATTCATAGAGTGCACGTCCGTGGTGCCTTCCTTATTACCAGAGCAGCTTGGCCTTACATGAAAAAACAGAACTATGGACGCATCATTATGACTTCATCGGCCTCGGGCTTGTATGGCAACTTTGGTCAGGCAAACTACAGTGCAGGTAAGAGTTTTATTTTGGTTTTACCCTAGAATTGATGTATTATGGACACAGAGATTCTTTGCATAGGAAATAAAATGGTTACAATTAATTATCTGACCCTCAACAATGAACAAGTCCTGGTATCAGTAATTCAAACTGACTTGATCTCTTATCAAGTTGTAACTTATTTTTATTTTATTTTTGTTTAAACTACTCATTATTTCTCTTGGTTGCATTCAATACGTTACACAAATCTATATGTTGTTATCAGGTGAACCAATATTCTTTTAAGTGGTGTTTGAAGCTTTGCATGGTGTTGAAAATAAAAAGTAACTGACTATAAATAGTAGTAAACTTGCAGGTACAGTACACCATGTGTAAAACCTCTTCCCAAAAGTGCATCCCACAAGCTCTACTTAAGCTGCAACACCACCAGCAGTCTAGCATTCTCCTGAAGACGAGCCGAGTATACTGCTCAAAACGTTGAGACCAAACCGGCTCTTTTCAGAGCCAACACTCCTCCCAAAAGAGATTCACATAATGGTTGTACTCGCAAGTTTACTACTATTTATAGTCAAAGTTACTTCTTACAATATTCTTTTGTTCACTTGTTTTTGTGCTTTATTAAAATCACCCTACTGTTTTTGTTTAGCAACTGTTAGTTATTTCAACCAACAATGTATTATTGTAGGTTTTTGTATATTACATGTACATTATCACTTTTGAATGTATTTTTACTGTTTTATTTCTTAACAGCAAAGATGGGTTTGGTAGGGCTGTGTAACACGCTGTCTATAGAGGGCAGCAAATATAACATCCATTGTAATACTATTGCTCCAATTGCTGGCTCCAGACTCACTGAAGGTATCATTCCTGAAGGTAAGGTTAAAGTTCAATAGACATGATAGAGCCAATCCAGGGCAGGGTTTTAGTAAGAGTTTAGTTGAAAAGAGGTGTTAAAGGAACATTACAGAATTGGTTTTTGCTAACAAAACAGTTGCTGGCATTGTAAGCACTTTATGTAATCCACCATATACATAAACTAACAAACCTGTAGAAGTTTGAGATCGATCGGCCATCTGGGTCACGAGAAAATAGTGAAAAACCGGTTACACATTTGCACGAAATCATATAGATTCAACAAATGAATAAAACGCTCACTGAGCGATAAACTCCAATCGGAAAATTAGTTTATTCTTTTCTCATCAAATATGGCATTTCAGACAGAAATATTTCAAGGGATGTTTTCTACTATCATCATCATTAGACCGTGTAAGTTTTGTGTAAATCCGTGATCAGAAGTATATTTTACAAGTTTTTTTCTTACCAATTATGTAATGTTCCTTTAAGTTTGCTGTAAAATCTTACTTTACATGTACAGCTAAATGAAAGATTTTGTAAAATATCTTAATTCAAAACTTTATGTCTTACCAGAATCGGAGGAAGAAGAAGACAATAAAGTATGGATCATAACATTGAAATTTACCTCGTCTCTTATTCGTCATTAACACAATTATTTCTTTGTAGCAGTTACTGTTGTGTGATTGTTACCCTTGATTATTAATACATTCTTGCACTGTCAATACTTATCTAACTGATAAATTGAAGTTGGGTTGTTGTTCCTTTGCTTGGAAGTAGAGTTATTAGTTTTCAATAAGTTAAACATGTACCATTAAGTTTTTAAAATAGAGCTATATCTTATCACTAACCATGCTAATTGCAACATGATGTAACAACTGTATTATTAATTATACAGCACGCTAGTGAAATAAACAAATCTATGTTTATTTGTTTTGTATTCCAGAGATATTCAAGTTACTAAAGGCTGAGGCAGTAGCACCAGTGGTCCTTTACCTTTGTCATGATGAATGTAAAGAGACAGGTGGTGTATTTGAAAGTGGAGCTGGATGGGTTGGTCAAGGTAAAACAAGGCATATTGGTCAAGCAGCTTATAAAAATTCTGCAGTTTTAATCTAAATAGAATGCTGGAAACAAATTTATTAAAACAACTACTAGCACTGCCTCTTTAACCAGTCTCAGAGAAGCAGTGCTTTAACCAGTCTCGGAGAAGCAGTGCTTGTACCGGTCTCGGAGAAGCAGTGCTTGTACCGGTCTCAGATAGACAGGAGTAGTACCAGTCTTAAAAAGGCAGTGATAGTACCAGTCTGATGGAGGCAGTGCTAGTACCAGTCTAATGGAGGCAGTACTAGTACCAGTCTTAGAGAGACAGTACTAGTAGCAGTCTGAGAGAGGCAGTGCTTGTACCAGTCTGAAAGAAGCTGTAATCTGAGAGAGGCACTAATCCGTTGATTGAGTCCGTTCATTAGGACAGCGTGAAATCCTGTCAGTTTACTTAGCCTGTCTACTGCCTGAATGGTATCTAACTGACCTGGAAGCCGTAATTGCAGAAAACATTTCTTATTTCTTTATTAAGAATATTGGATTTGGAAAATTACACAGTATTTTGGCAGGTAATCCATTTCTGCTAAGTAAGAATGTTATGTTCTTACCAGCTTGATGGTGTTTGGCCATTTGTATGCTAAGTATGGATGTTATGTTCTTACCAGCTTGATGGTGTTTGGCCATTTCCCTGCTAAGTAAGAATGTTATGTGCTTACCAGCTTGATGGTGTTTGCCCATTTCTCTGCTAAGTAAGGATGTTATGTGCTTACCAGCTTGATGGTGTTTGCCCATTTCTCTGCTAAGTAAGGATGTTATGTACATACCAGCTTTTAGGTGTCTGGCCATTTTAGTGGATTGTATACCCGGTAATCATATTATAGCTGATATGAAAGATAATGAAGTCATTACCTTAGATTATTGTTAAGAGACTATGGCCAAATTCAGACTGCCTTGCGTTCAGACTGTTGGAAGTTGATACGGTTTATATTTGGTTTTAAGAGGTCAAATAGCACCGTGACCCAACTCAACAACATCTGCTACATTAACCCAAAAAACCTGCATTTACATAGACAAGCATGTACAAAAGACGAGCGCTTTCACAATTTATGGCATGTTACGCAACGCGTCCTGGGTCACCTGTCACTGGTGAGGACTTAAACCGGATGTGGTTAACTTTATTCTGTCCACATACTGTGCTAAAAGATAAACCTGAAGTGGTTTAGCGTTAAACCACCCTCACTGACTGATTTAACTCATTTGGGTTCAACTCGATTCGGTTAAGTTTTAAGAGCGTTCAGACACACAAAGTTAAACCAGAATGAGTTAAAACTGCCTTAAAACTGACTTCAGTACTGTGTCTGAACGACCTCTACATCCAGTTATAATCAACATGAATCAGTTTTGTCATTATTATACATCAATGCTGCACTGTCTATTGATAAGCATTGTTGTACTTGTTTGTTTAAACAGTCAAAGTCCAGAGGGCAGAGGGAGTAGTTTTTGCAACAGACGCAGACAAACTCACACCTGAAAAAGGTAAGTCTTGTTCACACCAGAAAACAAATTATGTGGACAGTTTAAAGGAACATTAAAGAATTGGTAAGAAAAAAACTTGTAAAATATACTTATGATCACAGATTTACATAAAACTTACACGGTGTAATGATGATGATAGTAGAAAACATCCCTTGAAATATTTCTGTCTGAAATGCCATATTTGATGAGAAATGAATAAACGAATTTTCCGATTGGAATTTATCGCTCAGTGAGCGTTTTATTCATTTGTTGAATCTATATGATTTGCTGGCAGTGTAAGCACTTTATATAATCCACCATATACATAAACTGACAAACCTGTAGAAGTTTGAGATCGATCGTCCATCTAGGTCACGAGAAAATAGTGAAAAAACCGTTTACAAATTTGCATGTGTTATACAATGCATGAATAAAACGCTCATGAGCGATAAAGTCCAATCGGAAATTAGTTTGATTTATTTCTCATCAAATATGGCATTTCAGCCAGAATTATTTCTAGGGATGTTTTCTACTATCATCATCATTAGACCGTGTAAGTTTTATGTAAATCTGTGATCAAAAGTATATTTTACAATTACCAATTCTGTAATGTGCCTTTAAAGAAGAAACGGATAAGTAACAAATACTAGAAGTATAAAATAATTGTATATATACAATGATATTTTTTGCCATCTAGATTTAACAATGGAGAATAAATGTCTTACACTTACTACCTTAAAAAATCCTCCCAGGATTGATTTTATAACCCACATTGTTTTTTCAACTCCTTGCAGAGGGGTAATAGTTATTACATTTTTGACTTGAGACATTGTTGTTTATTGTTCTTAGTGCGGGATAGTTGGTCAGCAGTTGGTGATATGAGTACCTGCCACTATCCCAGAGCAGCTGGAGGTATGTCCATTTTTCTTTGGGTTTGTGGGATATTAAACGTTTTTTGCCTGTACCTTGTATTGTGAAGTTGTATATTTGTGTACAGCCACAATCATGGGTACTTTTTGTGTCCATGTTATGAACAACAGTTTGAAAACCAGTGATGTAACAGTTATCTTAATGTTGTTTGTAAATTACTCAACCAGCGTTGTGTTAATGAAGAGTAGAAAGTACCTGAGTTTGTTGAATACCAGATCTGCAAAGAGTTACTCAATATTTATGTGTATTTCATTTGGTGTCTCTGTAACAAAAAGTGTACCCATGATTGTGGCTGTGCACATGTACATATAATTAGCTTGCTCATGTTTAAAGTTTCTTCTTTATTACGCACTTTCTTACTTAAGCATACTTTGCTGTTGTTATTCTGTGTTATTAATATTATTTATTATTGAGTGTTTTTTGTATTAGCAAGTTCATTGCATCTTTCTTTGTTTATTTTCCTCTCAAATCATTCAAAACTTTGTACATGTACAATCTTTTGTTTTTTCAACTGTTTTTCGTCTCAAAGCGCATAGAGACTTCCCTGTGAATGTGATATGCGCTATACAAGAATGGTTCATTATTATTATTATTATTATTATTATTGAAACTTATTGTAAATTGTGAAAATCTGATTAACAGACATAATTATGTGTTGATTTCTGATTGTGAAATCCTCCAACCCCCCCCCCTTCCCCCGATAAAAAACATACAAATGAACAAAGGAACATAAACAATAATCTAATGCTGAGGGTATTCGGCAGTGCAGCATTCTCTAAGCTGAGCACCTTGTTTAAAATGCTGAGACATTACTTTATCTTAACAATGTTTCGTCTTAGAACATGGATGTTATATATGGGTTTTGAGGCATTGCATGGTGAGGTATCAATATATTATATTTGGTTTGCGGTAACACCATGTGTATAAATATTACTTTGCTGTGTAGATTTTGTTCTTTAGAGAACTTGTCTTGCTATTTATTCTACTACCGCGGAGTAAATTTTTTGGAATTCGGGAGACTTCTCAGTTCTGAAAAGAACTGTCCTGCTTATTAACTACTACCTGGGCGGGAGGTAGGAAATCGGCCTGGACTACTACTTTAGCTTTGTGGATCGGGGGGACTTCTCGTAATTAACTGCACTGCCATGGAGTGAGTTCTTTTTGGTCTCAACGTTTCGACTAGCTTGCTCTAGTCATCGTCAGGATGTTAGATCTAGAACCCTTCTTAGTTCTTCCATCCTGCACCATTCAAAGCACCTAATGTTTACTTATTCTCCATGTCTGTTATGATACATGTTTCCAGCCATCCTGACTACACCAGGATTTTCTTACATGTTCACAATTTGAATTTAGACAAATTAATAAGACTACCAATGTCAGGCAGATTCTTGTTGACTCTTGTTTCTTTCTGATAAACAGATTCTACAGTGTTAGTTATGCAATCATTTGAGAATGCCAAAGACCAGAAAACCAAAGGTGATGTGACAAGTTCAATGACCTCAGCAGTAGAAGAAGGATTCAATCCGGTATGTTAACTTAAAGTGATTCATTATTGAATACACATGTATTGTGGTTGCTCCTCATGCTATTCAGGAAACATTTGTCTCTGTTGCATTCACTTATCAGAGTACCTCTATGACAGATTGATTGATTGATTGATATACTGATTGATTGATTGATTGATTGAAATCTAGGAAATATATTTTAAAAACTTTTCATTGACATGCTCAGAATCATGTAAACAATGACCAAACTTTCTGGTATGACTGCTGCCACCTAGCTTCCTATAGTTGTCATTACTGTGTAGTTTGTCACCTACATTGTGACAAACGTAGCTCCACAATACCTTGCAGGAAAATACTGAATGTTGAAGCGCCTTGAGTGTCACTGAGTGGCGGATATGAGCGCTATATAAGAAGCCACTATTATTATTATTATTATTATTGTTATTATGTACACAACATCCATGCTACCACAAGTTCTTAACATACATGAATTGTGCATCCTTCATCAAAAGCATGTACAGGTACAATTAATGGTATTAATTACTTGTACTGATTGTGACTTGTTACTTTGTTATCTAAAGAGTCTGGCCATTGGACAGAAGTTTCCAAATGCACAAATCTCCTACACACCCAACGATGTAATACTGTATGCCTTGGGAGGTAAGTGTCTTATGGTTCCATGAACTATTTATTGCCTAATACCTTATCATGTACAATCGACCCTCAGTTTTAGTGTCTGAGTACTGCAAAGCCTAACAATCTTATCAGAATCCAAAGTTTGTAACTGAGTTTGAAAGATTCACTGTTACATTGCCACACTAACCATGCTTGATTGGGAAGGCATACCAACCTAATCAGTGTTTAATTGTTTTCATGGTTTTGCCTAAGCTTTGGAAAGACTTTGAGGTGAAGATCAAGTATCCTTCATTTTTTAAATTTATTTTTTGTATGAGATATCGCCTTACTCACAAGGCCGAACGGCCACTCAAGGTGAGGGCTACACTTAACTGATTTGGGCGGTTGACCCAAATCAACTGACACCAGAGGCACTTTGCCACCTACATGTACTCCTGGGATTGAAACAGGGTTACCCCCTTCACAGTCCGTAAGGATCGTAAGGATGTAGGCATGGGTATCATCCACTCGAAGCCTGGCTGGTAGAGCAGAATGCACTACCTTCCCAACTTTTTACGAAGCATTTATGGTTAAGTGCCTTGCTCAAGGGCACAAGTGTCATGACCGGGATTCGAACCCACACTGTGCTGCTGACAACACCAGAGCTTGGGTCCGGTGAACTAGACCACTCGGCCATGACACGCCATGTACATGTACATGTATGATTACCTGAAGATGCATCTTTGAAATTAAAATCAGAATCTCTTCAGGTCATAGTCCTTCCCTTAGAGTCATTACAAGTTTCAGCACATGCAGGGCTATGACGAAACTAAATTACTTTTGAACAGTTTGCATTGTCTATCAAACAGTTGTTCTATTTCTGGTCGATGTACCGCCACAGGCTAGAGAAATATCAATCTAAACTTGGCCTTGCATGTACTTCCATTTGGCTAATTGTATGAAGCACTAGTGTGTGAATATACTCATTATTTGTGAAGCAGCATATACTATCATTAGCTGTTGTTTTACAAACACATGGTGAAATTTCACATGTTGGTTGTTTTAGGGAGTAGGATATTTATTTTAATCCTTTGAAACAAAAGGATTAAAATCCCACAAACAATGAAAACAATATGATGCATACCTTTATTAATAATTGCGTTATTTCACAATAATTTTTTATATGATTGGCTTTGGTTTTGATGAGAATTGTTTGTTTCTTTGGTTCAGTTGGTGCCTCTACATCACAACCAGATCATCTCAAGTTCTTGTTTGAACTAAATGAAGACTTCTGCACTCTGCCCTCTTTTGCTGTTCTTCTTGGACAGAAAGGAATGTCTAACTTATTCATGGGTGGGATACCTGGCTTAAGAGATATTGACATTACAAAGGTCAGTAATAATTATTAATAAACACCTTGGAGAGTTTATGCACACTGATTGGTTGAAGACTGGTCACGTGGGGGTGTATTAACAAGTGATATAAAGACTGGCACAGTAAAATAGCAAATAAATGGCCCCTAAACAAGCACATTGTTGTGTAAAATACTATGCACTATGTGCTTGTTGCGCGGCAAACTACCGGTTTTAAATCATCGGAGTTCTTTGTGCGTATTTATTTTTTTATTTTTTGAGCAGGACAGATAGTGCCGCGTGCGGAAACATTCCACGTGTGGCATGAACGCGCAGACAATGTATCAATTTAGGGTAACTGGTAGGCGCATGAAACCAACATAATGCAAACTCATGGTCTGGTTCTTGAAAATATGTATAAGCAGTTAATTATGTGTAAGAGATTAGGCACCACACAAAAGTTGAAAAGCCAAAGGATTGGTCCTTGAACATGAATAGAACATTTCTAAAAAATATCGACGAAAGAAAAATCACAAATTCTGATGATTTTTACAGTTTTTTCGTCATAAGGCATTTATTAATGGGAATAACAGTGCGAGGAGCCGGTCTTCACTGCGTGGTAATGACCTTGGTTGGTGGCTGGCCGCTGTTAATGGACCTTGCCTTCGGCTCGGTCCATTAACAGCAGCCAGCCACCAGCCCGGTCATTACCACACACTGAAGACTGGCTCATCGCACTGTTATTCCCTAAATATTGTATGTTTTTGTAATAGACTGCAAGTCTTGCACGTATTGAAAACAATAAAACAACTTGAAGGAAGACTATCTTTTTCTTTGAAGTCAAATTTTCTTTTTAAATTCTGCTTATACAAAATTATTGAAGAAGGAAAAAACAAGCATTTTTTATAAATACAATTTAAAACAATTTGTTGATATCAACCTTGAATTTTGCCAAACCGAGAGGTACAAATTCAAGCGTGATTGGCAGATGGGGTTTCAAATAAAAAGCATCTTCGTCCCAAGTTTTAATTTTGTGTCAATGTTAATTTGAACAAGTTGTTGGTATTACAAAGAAATTGAAGTTTTATTTATAACAACTTGGTATTGGTAATTTTGTTTTCAAGAATTTTGTAGACATATAATTTTAAAAGAAAATTTTATTTTACAGAACAATATATAGTCCTCGTTCGAGTTGTTTTCTCATTTTTTGGCTCACTACCAAAACTTTTCCTTGATTATTCTGTGAGAAAAATGAAATCTTTCAAATGCTGAATGATTATCAATAGAACACACACGAATACAATATTCAGTTTTCTGACTATTCAGAAATGGATCATTTTGCAAGATGATAGAATTTCATTTAATATCCCGTGGGTTAACAATAAATAGTTGCATGGTTTAGGAAGGATGATCAATAAGCAGCTTTATGTTTCCTTATTCCAATCTATTGAGGCTAGACACAGAATAGTCAGATCCCTTATTGATATAATAAGAATTGGTAATTATTAGTGTTATTGCACATCAGGAACATGAAAGTAGCTTGTGGCGTGTCGTAGTCGAGCGGATAAGAGCACCGGACTCAAGCTCTGGTGTTTCTGTTCAGCAGAGTGTGGGTTCGAGTCCCGGTCGTGACACTTGTGTCCTTAAGCAAGACACTTAACCATTATTGCTGCGTCCTTCGGATGGGACGTAAAGTCGTAGGTCCCGTGTGTTGTGTAATGCACATAAAAGAACCCAATGCACTTATCGTAAAGAGAAGGGGTTTGCCCCGGTGTTCCTGGTTTGATTGGCTGCATATTGTGCCACAGCACCTTGTAAACCATTACATGGTGCTATGTAAAAAAACATAGCTCCACAATACCTTGCAGGAAAATACTTCCAGCGCATACGGACCTCACGGTGATATGTGCTATATAAGAATGGTTATTATTATTATTATTCATCCCAATGACGACCAATGTTAATTCATCAACAGATTCTTCATGGGGAGCAATACTTAGAAGTATTCAAACCACTGCCTACATCTGGTACCCTGACCACCGAGTCACAGATTGCTGATATTGTAGATAAGGGCTCTGGTGCTGTGATACTGACTGAAAGTAAGCTAATTGTTGATACAAGTTTTTCATTGTTCAGCCTTTTTGTTTTTTGGCCATTCAAATCAATACTACCAAACCGAGGCTGGAAGGACAAGATAGTTAGAGCTCTTGTTACAGTGAGAGTCAGTATTCGTTAGCATTATTGCAGATAGGGAACATGACGAACAAAGAAGTAGTTGTGGCAGCATGATGAAGGGTTTTTGGCTTTGGCTGTGGCTGCAGTGCCAGTAAGATTGATACCTTACCAGGAACACTGTTATAGAGATAATACAGAATGGCTATGGCTGTGGCTGCAGTGCCAGTAAGATTGATACCTTACCAGGAACACTGTTATAGAGATAATACAGAATGGCTATGGCTGTGGCTGCAGTGCCAGTAAGATTGATACCTCAACAGGAACACTGTTATAGAGATAATACAGAATGGCTATGGCTGTGGCTGCAGTGCCAGTAAGATTGATACCTCAACAGGAACACTGTTATAGAGATAATACAGAATGGCTATGGCTGTGGCTGCAGTGCCGGTAAGACTGATACCTCAACAGGAACACTGTTATAGAGATAATACAGAACGGTACATTTTTCTAATTCTCAAAATTTCATATAACAAACTTATACAACCTACATGTACCTATAAAAATGTCATCAAAAGGTGGCCACATTCTAGTGGAAAACAACATCTTGCGGTAACACCATGTAGGCCAAATCACATCCCTGACTGTAATCTAGACAGTTATTAAATCTAGTAAGGTTTGTGGCAACACTAAGTAGGCCAAATCACATCCCTGACTGTAATCTATCTGTAGGTTTTCTGTTTGCTTTGTTTTACAGCCAAGGCATACAATGAGAACAAGGAACTTCTGTGTGTTAGCCAAGGAGCAATATTTCTTGTAGGAGCTGGTGGCTTTGGGGGAAGGAAATCATCTGACAAAGCCAAGGTGAAAAAGCTTACTTATATTACAATGAAAAGAGACCAATTACAAATGAACTAATCATCACTACTGTGTTGTAACCCTATTTTGTCAGCTTAGAACTATAAGGTCGTTAGTGCAGTTTGTATAGATTTCATCAAATTGGTTTTGCATATTTTGGAGCTCCTGGTAAATGGAGTTTATTGATCAAGAGTGGTCTCCAAAACTAAGTTTGGCAAAAAGAAAAGATTTCAGAAAATATTTACTTGTGGATTTTGATTTATTTTTTCAAACTTATTTGCATTTTTCACTTAACGACCTTTTGATCATTGCGAATTTGAAATTGCAATGAACGACCTTATAGCACTGAGCCGACGATTTGTTACTTTTTTAGGGATTACAACCTCCTACATCATTGATTCAAAGTAATGACTATAGATAGTTCCCAGTAGACGCCATCTTTACGGGCAAATTGCATTTTGGCTTGCAGGTGCGTCAAACGCTCAACTTATTAACGCAGCCGCGTTGTTCACTGACCAATCCTGCAATGAGTTTCGTGAAATGCGTGCGTGTTGCACGCCGTTCTCACACGACACGCACGACTGTTTGTTCTAAACTGCCCGTAAAGATGGCTGATTTACGTCACACTGCAACCTATCTATTGCAATTGTTTATTCCATAGTTGACTGTCAAGCCACCATCTCGATCTCCTGATGCATCCATTAAGGAGACTACATCCATTGATCAAGCTGCCCTGTACAGACTGACAGGAGATGCTAACCCACTTCATATTGATCCATCATTTGCTGCTATGGGTGGTAAGTTCAAATCCTTCTCTTCAAATAGCTGGATTTGTTATGGACAAGAAAGTGCAAGCGAATTTATTTAAAGACACTGGACACCTTTGGTAATTGTCAAAGACTAGTCTTCTCACTTGGTGTATCTCAACATATGCACAAAATAACAAACCTGTGAAAATTTGAACTCAATTGGTCGTCGAAGTTGCGAGATAATAATGGAAGAAAAAACACCCTGTCACACGAAGTTGTGTGCTTTCAGATGCTTGATTTCGATTTACTGAGAAATTACTTCTTTCTCAAAAACTACGTTACTTCAGAGGAAGCCGTTTCTCACAATGTTTTACACTATCAACAGCTCTCCATTGCTCGTTACCTAGTAAGTTTTTATGCTAACAATTATTTTGAGTAATTACCAATAGTGTCCAGTGCCTTTAAGTAAATTTCAAGAAGTCAATCTTTAATCTAACCTAGAAATTTTTTCTTTATGCCGCTTTTTCCCCTAAATTGACTTTCGTACCTGTGTTTTTCTTAACCTGCCTATGTATCCAACATTTGAGGCATTTTATATGGCACTGTACTTTATTCCTAATGGTATCATTATTACTACTATTGTATACCATATGATGTGTAAAAGCTCTGTGATGACTTTTTACTTTATATAAATTGTTCCATGACGTGAAACTCACATAGTTTTAATTTTGTTTGATTTTATTCGTACTTGATAGGTTTTTCCAAACCAATCCTGCATGGATTGTGTTCCTTCGGCTTTTCGTGTCGCCACGTTTTGAAGCAGTTTGCTGATAATGATGTTACTAAGTTCAAGGCAGTTAAGGTTTGTGAATGCCCTCTTCATTGACAAATAATTATCAGTAGGAACAACGTCAAAGACCAATTTATAAGAGTCTGAAACTTTACATCAGTGTACGTGGTGGAAATTTTGGTAACACAATACATATGTGAAGAGTTGGAGTAGCTTTGAAAAGAGCCAGTTATTTTACAACTCTGTCATTAATAGTCTTCTCTGACCATCTACACGGCATGGTCTCTGATCATCTTCAAGGCATGGTCCTTAACCTCTCTACCTCAGGTGACATGTATACACACCGTAGAAATAGAACACAGAGAATGCTGAGCTCAATTGTTGTCTGTGTCTGCTGTGCACGCCCTCTGTGTCAACTGTGGACAAAGAGTATCAATACCATGTGACTTGTCTGTATGGCAAAATTAACCAGATCAACCAATGGGAAAGCTGGAATTTGCCATACAGCTAAAATGGCAGCGTGCATGACTTGCCTCAAATCAGATATGCATTGATAAGCACACATAGCATTCTCTGAGTTCTATTTCTATGATACACACCAATATTTTCTTGACTGGCCTTTGTGCCCGGAACAACTAGAGCGCCCTCAATTTTGTGCTGTCAGTCAGACAGCTGATATTGTGTAGCGTGCACTGACATTGCACCTAGCTTGCTATGCCTTGTTTCACTCGTACAAAGAGGGACTGAAGGTTCTGGAGTTCATGCTCATTATATCCCTTTTTTCTGGCCGTATTGTGTAATTCACGATTCCAGACCTTTTGCTTTTTGTTATATAACAAATATACTACTAACATTGGAATGGAAATACCACCTTGAAGTGGTTAGCTTACTATTACTAGATTATTGCCCAATTTTTGAATTGTTGTGTAGTTAAACAAAATCTGCTCTTAAAAAATGAAAGTATACTTTATTTTATTACTACTGATCAATTGTTATCATTCAAGTTTTTGCCATTGTTTATTTTTATATTGTATATATATACAAAGATTTTTCTGTAACATTTTTGTTTTAATTTTATTATGTCATTGTTGTTATTACAACCTTCTTTTTAGATTTATGATCACTCTTATTATTGTTCTCGTTGAACGTATTCCTTTCATGTGCGTAATTGTTATTTTTGTTTTATTTATTTATTTTGTTTCTGCTATAATTTGTTTGGTATTTGTCAGTAGGCATTTCACTACAAGCCTCCTTTGGCTTCTGAAAATGCCCCCACATTGATTTGCTACATGTACATATCCATTACATTATACTATTTGATTTTTCTACTTATTTTTGTTTTCAATAATTATTAATGTCCTAATCAGTTCTTGAATATCTTTGATTTGAATAATTGCTCTAAAATTGTTCATTATTCTCTCTTTTTTGTTTGTTTACCAATGTGGAAATAAATGTTGATTTGATTGATTGATTGGTTAAATGCTGGTTAGTGTCTTTGGGCATCATTTAACCATGAACTGCCTCTCTTTATCTAGGTGTTACATTTTGACCTCTTTAAAGTCTGGTATTTAACCCTTCTTTGTTGTTATGATATTTCAGTGCCGTTTTGCTAAGCCTGTTCTACCGGGGCAGACGATCCAGACTGATATGTGGAGAGAGGGTAATCGTATTCACTTCCAAACAAAGGTTAGACTTTTCAGGCTTGAGATGTTGGAGACTAAGTTAACCGCATAAAATGTTTCTTCTGCTTGACTTGCACTTTGCAGGGCTCGAATTTGACACTGGACCGCAGGCCCGAGGCCAGTGATTTTAGCATTGGGCCAGTAAACTCATGAACGGACAAGTCCGGCAGTCTTGTGATTTCAATTCAATAACAGATCATGTACCTCACTCTATAATATCTTGAACAGAAAAAATTATGTTCAAATGTTGACTTTGAGTAATGATTTGAAATATACTTACTACCCTTAAAGATAATTGAGGTAAATTTTCTCTTATATGTCTTAGTGCTTGTTCAATTAAATGCAAGTTAAACTGTGCAAGGAAGTCTTTTCTTAGTTTGAATCTGTCTTGTAAAATTATTTCTGGTCCAGTAAACATTTTGAGATACAAGTCCTGTGGTCTTGTGGATTTTCCCCCCAAATTTGAGCCTGGTTTGTATTGGAAAATTTAACTTGTGTATGAAGTGTTTACTTTGAGTTCATTTTCGCTGTTTTCAATGAATGTAAATATTGTCCATTTTTGTACAACCCTTTACTCATCATGATAATGAAACACTTTTTATTTCCAGTGTTTCCATGGTCCACTCTATCATTGGTTCCTAACAAGGGACACGCTTACAAAGCCATTCATTTATACTTTTTCATCTCATTCTTACTGCTAAGGTGTTATAAGATTGGCAAAATAATATAATGTATGGAATGTATTTTTATCAACGTGTAATCAGGTGGCAGAGACTGGAACTGTTGTAATATCAGGTGCTTATGTAGATCTTATCAACATTGCTTCACAACCATCTGTGGATGAGGTAAGTGGGTATATAAAACCATAAAGTGACTCAATTTTCAAACTGTTGGAGTCTGTGTATGGTGGTCTGCTTTCCCTTATGCTAAGCATGATCAGTCTAGCAGTGCAATACTAAGCCGATCACCATACCCCATGCTAAGTACTCAGTCAAACATATACAGTACTCAACTTCCAAAACAGTTGCAACTCTGATTATGGTGTTGCCTGGGGCCCCATGCTAAGCATACTCAGTCACCTAAACAAATTAATAAGTACTCAACTCCAAAACAGTTGGAATCTGACTATGGCCATTGCTAAGCATACTAAGCATAATCACTAGTCAGCATAAATCAATTACATATGTTTCAACTCATAACGATTGGACTTCTGACATGCCAAGCTAAGCATTAATCAGTACAACACTATACGGTACCAACTTTCAACCTGTTGACTCTGATTTCGATTGTTTTTCCTATGCCAGCAATTCAGATTTGGGTGTTATCGTCCCCTTTGACCCAATCTCAAATGTTGGACTCTGATCATGGTGGTCTTCCTTGCCCCATGCTCTGATCTTGGTGGTCTTCCTTGCCCCATGCTCTGATCTTGGTGGTCTTCCTTGCCCCATGCTCTGATCTGGTGGTCTTCCTTGCCCCATGCTCTGATCTTGGTGGTCTTCCTTGCCCCATGCTCTGATCATGGTGGTCTTCCTTGCCCCATGCTCTGATCTTGGTGGTCTTCCTTGCCCCATGCTCTGATCATGGTGGTCTTCCTTGCCCCATGCTCTGATCATGGTGGTCTTCCTTGCCCCATGCTCTGATCATTGTGGTCTTCCTTGCCCCATGCTCTGATCTTGGTGGTCTTCCTTGCCCCATGCTCTGATCATTGGTGTCTTCCTTGCCCCATGCTCTGATCTTGGTGGTCTTCCTTGCCCCATGCTCTGATCTTGGTGGTCTTCCTTGCCCCATGCTCTGATCATGGTGGTCTTCCTTGCCCCATGCTCTGATCTTGGTGGTCTTCCTTGCCCCATGCTCTGATCATGGTGGTCTTCCTTGCCCCATGCTCTGATCTTGGTGGTCTTCCTTGCCCCATGCTCTGATCTTGGTGGTCTTCCTTGCCCCATGCTCTGATCATGGTGGTCTTCCTTGCCCCATGCTCTGATCTTGGTGGTCTTCCTTGCCCCATGCTCTGATCATTGTGGTCTTCCTTGCCCCATGCTCTGATCTTGGTGGTCTTCCTTGCCCCATGCTCTGATCTTGGTGGTCTTCCTTGCCCAATGCTCTGATCATGGTGGTCTTCCTTGCCCCATGCTCTGATCTTGGTGGTCTTCCTTGCCCCATGCTCTGATCATTGTGGTCTTCCTTGCCCCATGCTCTGATCTTGGTGGTCTTCCTTGCCCCATGCTCTGATCTTGGTGGTCTTCCTTGCCCAATGCTCTGATCATGGTGGTCTTCCTTGCCCCATGCTCTGATCTTGGTGGTCTTCCTTGCCCCATGCTCTGATCTTGGTGGTCTTCCTTGCCCCATGCTCTGATCTTGGTGGTCTTCCTTGCCCCATGCTCTGATCATGGTGGTCTTCCTTGCCCCATGCTCTGATCATGGTGGTCTTCCTTGCCCCATGCTCTGATCATGGTGGTCTTCCTTGCCCCATGCTCTGATCTTGGTGGTCTTCCTTGCCCCATGCTCTGATCATGGTGGTCTTCCTTGCCCCATGCTCTGATCTTGGTGGTCTTCCTTGCCCCATGCTCTGATCTTGGTGGTCTTCCTTGCCCCATGCTCTGATCTTGGTGGTCTTCCTTGCCCAATGCTCTGATCATGGTGGTCTTCCTTGCCCCATGCTCTGATCTTGGTGGTCTTCCTTGCCCCATGCTCTGATCTTGGTGGTCTTCCTTGCCCCATGCTAAGTGTAATTAGTATAGTCCTCGGTCCAACAGAGTTAAAGAAAATCAGAGGATTTGTGAGTGCATTGGGGAGAGTTTGCAATATTTAGTGGGATTGACTGATTTAGAACACACCTTTCTTAATATTGATGCATCACATCATCATTGTGATCAAAACGAGGCTACTTACCGATCCAGTAAGCCCCGCCCCATCTGTCATTGACCAGTCGCAGCTGCGAAATCTGTGATCACCATTTGGGCTGTGCCTGTAGCTACAGTTTGGATTACAATGATGACGTCATGCATAAATATTAAGAAAGACGGTTGGCAGTGTAATGAACCGATCTTCGCCTCCGACTAATGACTAGCTTGGGAGAGGAGGTTATAGCCACTGTATATTCCTGCTACAGTTTGCAAGCCCTAAAACTGATTTTGCTGTCAATCTTTTACAGCCAGCAGCAGAAAGTGGTTTAAACTCAGACATTCTCTTCCAAGAACTGAGCCGTCAGATCTCTGAACACCCAGATCTTGTGAGGAAAGCCAAAGGAATCTTCTGGTACATCATCACTAAAGATGGTAAAGAAGCCAGTCAGTGGAGTAAGTACAGCATCATGTCTGAGCAAATATTAAACACACAAAAATTGGACAGAAAATTCTCACCTAGCAGAAACAGGTTACCAGCCAAACTACCATGTAATGTTCATTCTTATGACTGGTTACCTGCGAATGTTTGCTTAGTAAAATCAATTTGAGCTAGATTTGTTACTGGGCTGGGGTAGATTTTTATGGAAGAGTTTCAGAAAAGAAAGAAAAAACTTGTGTAAATACAAATGTTTAAAAGTGAATCTTTGATAACATTTTGTTATATCTCTTACATCACTAGTTTGGTTTTTGTTTAATATGCATTGATGATTTTAGTATAAATGGACATGCATTGATGATTTTAGTATAAATGGACATGAATTGATGATTTTAGTATAAATGGACATGAATTGATGATAGTGTAAATGGACATGAATTGATGATTTTAGTATAAATGGACATGCATTGATGATAGTGTAAATGGACATGAATTGATGATTTTTGTGTAAATGGACATGAATTGATGATTTTTGTGTAAATGGACATGAATTGATGATTTTAGTATAAATGGACATGCATTGATGATAGTGTAAATGGACATGAATTGATGATTTTAGTATAAATGGACATGCATTGATGATAGTGTAAATGGACATGAATTGATGATTTTAGTATAAATGGACATGCATTGATGATAGTGTAAATGGACATGAATTGATGATTTTTGTGTAAATGGACATGCATTGATGATAGTGTAAATGGACATGAATTGATGATTTTAGTATAAATGGACATGCATTGATGATAGTGTAAATGGACATGAATTGATGATTTTAGTATAAATGGACATGCATTGATGATAGTGTAAATGGACATGAATTGATGATTTTTGTGTAAATGGACATGCATTGATGATAGTGTAAATGGACATGAATTGATGATTTTAGTATAAATGGACATGCATTGATGATAGTGTAAATGGACATGAATTGATGATTTTTGTGTAAATGGACATGCATTGATGATAGTGTAAATGGACATGAATTGATGATTTTAGTATAAATGGACATGCATTGATGATAGTGTAAATGGACATGAATTGATGATTTTTGTGTAAATGGACATGCATTGATGATAGTGTAAATGGACATGAATTGATGATTTTTGTGTAAATGGACATGCATTGATGATAGTGTAAATGGACATGAATTGATGATTTTAGTATAAATGGACATGCATTGATGATAGTGTAAATGGACATGAATTGATGATTTTAGTATAAATGGACATGCATTGATGATAGTGTAAATGGACATGAATTGATGATTTTTGTGTAAATGGACATGCATTGATGATAGTGTAAATGGACATGAATTGATGATTTTAGTATAAATGGACATGCATTGATGATTTTAGTATAAATGGACATGCATTGATGATTTTAGTATAAATGGACATGAATTGATGATTTTAGTATAAACCTAACAGTGCACTCTTGAGGAGATAAAACCACATAACTTGTGTACAGTGTGTACCTAAATACTCTCAGGCCAAGCTCAATGTGGCTTGTCCTGACTGGTGTGTAGAGAATCTATTGAGAAATTAACTGAATTAGTTTATGCAAATTAATATGTGTGTATCTGACAAAGGTCCGGTTCGGATCGAAAGCTAAGGCCATCTACCCTACAAATTTTATATATATATACTGTGAATTGTGATAGAAGACAATTTCAATATTGTTTTCCATTCTTTTTCCCAATAAGTTGTTTTAAAAATCATGTTTTCTCCACTGGCTAACTGTTACCGTTCTTTTTCTCAACAAGTTTTTTTGGAGATCATTTTCCTAATAACCCCTTCTCTCCACAGACTTGTTCTATAATTATCTCCCTTTTACATTGTTGTATATACTTTGGTCCTGTTCCCTATTGTTAGCTGCCCCTTAATCATGTCCTTTCATGTTTCCCACTTGGTCCAGTAATCCTCCCTTTCACTGACCATCCTTTTGTCCCCACCACATAACTCTGATTGGTTCTTAGCCAGCCCACTGTAACTTTGATTGGCTGTAATTTTCCCTCCTTTTTCTGGATACCGTCCCATTGTTCTTTGCCTCTCTTTTTTGCTATAAATGGATATGTTTTTCGTTTGTGCTTGTTTATGCCTCTGACGAAGGTCCGGTTCGGATCGAAAGCTAAGGCCATCTACCCTACAAATTTTATATAATAAATAACATGTGTAGACTACTTTCTCACATGCTGCCCCACGCCTATGGAACAAATTGCCAGCACTAGTAAAATCATCTGTTTCTTTAACCCAATTGAAAAAAAAATTAAGACACATCTTTATCAAATCCAGTATTTGAGTATTGGTTTGATTTTTTACCTTCGATGTTTTCTTAGATTTTGCATTTGTATTGTATTTCTCTACCACATGTTCTGGATTTCTTCTTAGCTTAGGCTTATGTTTCAATTTTGGTTATTGTACATTTTGATGGATTTGTGCACTTTATAAGTTTTCATTATTACTATTACTGTTATTATTATTGTTATTATTATTCATTTGTAATATTGTTTGTGATTTAATATCATTTAATGCATTCATATTTTTAAGTACTTAACTATATTAAGAATATGACAAGTATGCTTTTAACTCATAATCAGTAAATGAAGTTTATTGAGATATTCTGGTTCTTCTTTTTACAGCACTTGACCTAAAAACAGCAGGAGGTGCTGTATACAAAGGACAACCTAAGAATGGTAAAAGTAACGTTACTGTTACCATATCAGATGAAGATTTTGTGGATTTAGCAAGCGGTAAACTGAATGGACAGCAGGTGAGTTGAGTTATGGTTGCTTTACATGTATGGTCTCTAGATTTAGATGAGTGGGTTCAAATCCTGGTCTAGCTGTTCATGGCACAAGACACATACAAACCATAGGGATTTTAACATTAATGACACTTAATGATGCGGTAGGTTTAATGCATTTTTAAAGACCATGAACACTTTTCTTGAAAGAGAAGGAGTCTTTGGAAGAAATGTTGCTTTGGTGTGGCTCTAAATATTTCACTTGGAAAGTCTTTTCTGATATAGTTTCTTTGTAGCAGAATTAATTTTAGATTTGTTGTGCTTTAACCACTTTGGGACTCTATTCTGAAGAGCAAAACTCTGTGCCTCTCCATGGTATTATTTTTGATAACTTTTTGGAGCTTCTGGAGTAAGCAAGTTCCTTTAAAAATACCGTTGCCACAATGAAACCCTGACTTGACAAAGGAAAGACAACAAAGGTTCTCATAATAAGCAGAGGGATGTGCTCTTGTGTGACAAATATGAGTAGGCATTCACTAAGAATCGCAAAATACCGGCTGTAAGCGACGGCCAATAATCTGACATGGTATGCTGCAATCTCAGAACACTTGGACCTACCTCCAATTGAGCCAAATACAATGATAAACAATGAAGACAGCCTATTCGTTCTTGTATGCCACAATTGTATAACAAAAGGACAAACGTCTGCATTTGAGGATTACACAATAACCCCTAGAAAAAGGAAGATTACAAGCATAAATTCCAGTATCTTCTGTCCTTCTTTGTATGGGTGAAACAAAGCGTAGCATGGTAGGTGCATGCATGTGCGCACTACACCATGGTTTAACACACATCAAGTATCCAACTGACTGCACAAAATTAAGGGTGCTCTGAAGTTATTCCGTATAAAGCAAGTTTAGAAACTTTTGGCGGATATACACATGAGATTTCTGAAGTGAAGAGGTTAAGTTCTGTGAGTCGTAATACTACACTCCTAATTCCACCCTTAAACCATATCATACAACCAGTAAGTTACCATGGTTACAACCCACTAGATTGACCTCATTTTGTTTATTCAACAGGCATTCATGTCAGGTCGATTAAAGGTCAAAGGTAACATCATGTTATTACAGAAGATGAGTCAGCTACTAATGGCACAAGCTAAGCTGTAATCCTTAGTGTTGAAATCATGGATTAATTAAACAATAATTTAAGGGTTGAAAAATAAGTGACTGGAGCAGGAATTGGACCAACAACCTCCGGATTTACGTTCTGACTCTCTACCAACTGAGCTATCTATCCCTACGTTGGGGTCTCCTTATTTTGTCAATATCTTTGTTCGGAGGTGCCAGTCAAAAGTCTTGCAACCTTTAAGTGCGGTGCAGCCGGGGAATCACACCCAAGTTGATGATGATTGTATTTTATTGTCTGCTTCTCTGCGACTTGAACATCTCTTTAGATTGATTTGGCATGTTACATAAGCCTATTATTATTATTATTTAAAACAGCTGGCAAAGGTTGAGCTGAAACTCCTATTGATTAAATCATGGATTAATTAAACCGTCCAGTACAGCTGGCAAATGTTAAGCCGTCAACCATGTTGAAGAAATGAATTAGGGAGGACTGATTCAACTTGTAATTCCTATTGAGGCAAACATTTGGATTTATTTAACTGTAGGTTTATTAAATCTGTACTGCAGCTCAGATGACATTTCAGTGTGCTCCAAGAAGTTGTTTACATATCGATTCTGGTGTAAAAAATTGAAGACGATCAGAGCATACTAATCGAAACCTCGAGTTGTCAAACCACCGGTTGTTCTCAGAAACCACTACCAATCATGCACATAGTGTCACCGCCAAACCTCACTTGATTGTACACCGTGCAAAGTTTCAAATCCTTCCTAATGGTAATTGTCTTATGTAAATAACCAATGAATTGTAAAAATTCAAATGAATCAACGCAGATGCATTCCATTTTTTTTTTTTTTTTTATTTGGCAAGTATTTCTCGTACAAAGAAAGTGTCGGGATAAACTTGGATAGCTAAGCAAAGTTACAGCTACTGAACAAAACCTACTTGTCTGTTGATCTTTTACTTGATGTAGGCCCTATATGAAATCATATAAACCTTAAAGAGGTCTATTGTACATCGGAAATTTCAATTTCGTATTAGGAAGCTGTTATTATTTAAATCTTCAAGACATTTTCTTTACTTATCATTCGATTTATATAATAACCAAAAGAGTATCATTTGATAATTTACAGATGCCTAATTTTCTTGGTATGGTTTGAGCATCATATAATAACAACGACTATTGATACAATAGAAGAATAATCAGTAAACTTTACTTTTTCCAATTTGCACAGTAACCATAACTTGATAATATGCAGCATTTATACTGATTACTGAATCTGTGTTGAGTAATAATGTCGTCAGTATGAGGAAGTACATCAGCAGGAAATCCTGTCCATGACGTCGGTAATTGTAAAATATACTTTTGATCACAGATTTACATAAAACTTTCACGGTGTAATGATGATAGTAGAAAACATCCCTTGAAATATTTCTGTCTGAAACGCCATATTTGATGAGAAATTAATAAACTAATTTTCTGTTTGGAGTTTATCGCTCAGTGAGCGTTTTATTCATCTGTTGAACCTATATGATTTCTTGCAAATGTGTAGTCGGTTTTTCACTATTTTCTCGTGACCCAGAGGGGCGATCGATCTCAAACTTCTACAGGTTTGTCAGTTTATGTATATGGTGGATTACATAAATGCTACACTGCCAGCAACTGTTTTGTTAGCAAAAACCAATTCTGTAATGTTCCTTTAACCATTGGACACCAATGTTATGTTTCCTGTTTACAACTTCAGTTATGAATGTTTCTAATTTTTGTTATTAAAGAAATAAGAGGCCAGGATATTTCCCCCTTTACCTGGGTCCATTTACACTGAATGGGACTAAAAATGACAACGGTTATTTAGTTTTCCTGCACCCTTCTGTAGCCATATCGGTAATTTTAAAATGCTTGGTTTAGACCCAACAGTTTATTTAAACGGATCACCATTGGTGTTTGGAAAAGTTATCGCAATTATTTTATATTACATCTATTAAAACAAAGTAAAGTATTTTGTATTCTTTAGGTTTTTTTTAAAGCACACAACACAAAGTACCTGTGGAATTTGCATCACAATAGTTAGTAATTTTTTGATAAAACATTTAATATTTGGTCCTTGGTTTGACACCCTTTTGACTATTTAAGCGTGCACGTTCACTGTGGTTCAATATTTGATGAAAGGAATAAAAAGGCCATGTCAGATTGACGGCTACGGCTAGGGCAACGGCTAGGGCTATGGCTACGGCTATGCTTATGAACGATTAAAAAGAGGATAAGTCATTTGCGTAATATCCCATTAATTCAGTGACGCATGAATCCGTTGACTTGTAATTTGGTAGTGACAATACAAACTCAAACATGTAAACTATATGTTAGACTATTTCCGCTAGTGTGTACATGTATTTCAACAATGGTGGAGAAACAGTACAACCCAAAAGAAAGTTGACAATTTATGACCATGTTGGTCAGTAGTAACGGGTTTCGAGATATAGTTTTTTTCCCCCGGATCATAGGAGCAATCGCTAGCTTTCGGAAGTCAATACCGCATTCTCATCAGTTGTATGAGGGTCAAGGATGTTGGGTTGCAACAAGTGTTTGTTTCAACAAGTGTTTGGGGGGTTTCAACAAGTGTTTGGGAAGTGAGGACATAGCCGCGTGTGATCGAGGTTGTTATCAGATCCAGCTGGATCAAGAGGCAAATTCGCTGTGCTGATTATTTCTGGTGTACTGTTGTCTTTTTTTGTAGGCAATGAGCAGGTGGATTCGGAAGAATTTCTGAGAGTATATCATTGGTCTGTAGAGGCCAGAAGTTGTTGCTTGCCCGTGACATATTCTTGTTGTTTTATGCCGGGTTGCGAGAGGATTTTGGCATTTGTTGATTGCCCGTGGCATTGTTCTCCGTACAATGTGCGTCCGAGCTTTTTACACAGCAATATGCTTGTTTTGGGCCATTTATTCGTTAGTTCACATAGCTGTTTTTTAATATTATTTTAAATCACATAATACACCCCCATGTGACCAGTCTTTGACCAGTCAGAATGCATAAGCTACCCGAATAAAATGTTTACTACTTAAGTTTATAAACAGTCTGTTTTTTCTGCTTATTTCAGTCGGTTTTTACAAACTGAACGATTTCATGTTGTACTTTGGCTGTAACGTAGTTTTGTTCATCCCACGCACCTAGATTTGTGAGTTGTGTGTGTGGTTTACAGGCAGGATATGACCTCTATGGTATGACTAATGCACAAACCATAACCGTACCTCTAAATCCTGGGCAATGATTTAACAATGACATATTTTCAGTGGAATTTGGTCCTTGCTTGCATGAATAACTTCTCTTTTGTGTCATGGTCAGGAAACAGTGGTTTTATAGGATTGTTTTCACAGTAAAGTTTAGTCGAGTGGAAGAAGAATGTAATGACATTTTAGAGAATATACTTTTTGTACTGATGTTGACTTTAGTTTACACAGCAGAGAAAAAAATTCAAGAAACCTCGATCTTCTTCTTTTTTTCTTTTTTTCAACTTAAAAGAAAGAAACAAAGAAGAAGATTAATGGCGGGGCTATTAAGTGCGTTACGTATAGATTTACAGGCACAGCCACGTTTGGTAATTGGAGCCTACTGATATTGTGTTAATCATATATAAAGTAGGTACATACAATCAAACTAACCTGTGAAAATTTCACTTCAAAAGGTGGTCGCTTTTTTGAGATATCACCGAAAAACCGGAGCGAATATTTCCACGCAGGAAGAATATTCCCCATAGGAATACACAGTCTGAGAAACGTTTCTGACAGAAGCGCTTTTCAGATTCAAATTTGGGGAATAAAAAGTGATATATTTTCCATAACCGTAGTACTTCGAAGTTAAAAGTTTCTCAAATTTCATTACACTTTCTAAGGCTGCTCTACTTCTTACCAAGTAAGTTTTTATTGCCACTAATTTCATTACCAAACGTGTATTGTGCCTTTTAGTATAGTTATGGAAACTCTATAAAAAAAAAATGACCGCTTCTCAGTTGTTTTTCTAAAACAGAGATGCTCTCTTAGTAAATTGTACAAATTGGATGAAGTGTGTTTTAAAACTCAGAGGATAGAAATGTTTCCAAAACCTATTGGTATAACAATCATGATTATATTCTTATATTGCAAAAGGTAAAAGAAGCGTTATGTAATTATGGGGTGTCAAGGTTTGTTTTCGGGGTGACTCTACCGGGGTGGGTGGCCTATAGCCACCCCCGCCCGGTAGAGTCGCGCCTGGTTGTGAACTTAACTCAGTCAGTGGAAGATGGGCATTTCCCCATTAGGCCTATAAGTTATTTCTTTTTCAAGCATCGCATCGGCTGTTAACTTTACAGGCCGTAAGAATACACACTTTGATGGATTGCATATCAACAACTCAAATAATGGAAATAGAGTCTATGTACCATAATCCTATCTTTAAAATATACAGTATGGGGTTGAACAAAGAAAAATTGACTAGAGCGGGATTTGAACCAACGACCTTCGGATTAACGTACCGGCGCTCTACCAACTGAGCTATCTAGCCCTATGTTGGCGGTCTCCCTATTTTGTCAATATCTTTGTTCGGGGGTGCCAGTCAGAAGCCATACAACCGTTAACTGCCGTGTAGCCAGGGATCACACCCAAGTTTACGATACAACCTGGGAAGCAGCAGCCACGGGATCACCTTGAGGGGTGCGACTTTTTTTAATTTAAATGTCAAGTAATAAACCACAAGGGAAACTGACTGCGTAAATTTCAAATAGTATGGGGTTGAACAAAGAAAAATTGACTAGAGCGGGATTTGAACCAACGACCTCCGGATTTACGTACCGGCGCTCTACCAACTGAGCTATCTAGCCATATATTGGCGGTCTGCCTATTTTGTCAATATCTTTGTTCGGGGGTGCCAGTCAGAAGCCATACAACCGTTAACAATAAACCGTTTAAAATAAACCATACGATTATGGGGGGTTTTTTAAATAAAAATTAACATGCAAGGCTTGTTATTTTTGCCATTTTCGAATAACACTGCCTGACTTTAGTACCTGAATCGATATCTTGAGATGTAGTATCATTCAAATAGAAATCGCCAAACAATGAATAATTAACATGAAACTAAACTGAACTACCATCAATTTTTATGAGAGAATCTGCGCGTACACCGTCTTTTCCTTTACTGGACTATGCACCAAGTCTTTCGAGCTTTCAGTTGCAGATCCAGATGAAGCACCGGCCTTCATTTCCAAATCAGCATACACAACACTAGAGTCTGGCTGCCGGATGTCATCCCTTTTAACAATACTGTACCCATTTTTATCAAGTCCCCACGTTACTGTCGACATTATTTTCTTCTTTGAGCGCCGTTTGGGCTGAGCGTATAAGCAAGTGTCTGTTGGTATACTTGCCATAGACTTATCATCAGTCGCTTGATTTCTGATGCGATTAGGAGTTGCGTACAAAGGAACGTATGACTTTGGGAAGAATAACTCCGGTTCACTTTGAGGTACACCACGTCTAGGTTTATTAGGGGATGCATATAGAGGCACTGCAGCTGCTGAGGTAGTGGCTGGTGAAGACTGCTGAGCCCCCAAGCTGCTCAACTGCCCTGAAGCATGAGGTGAAGACTGCACCTCCAAGTTGCTCGACTGCTCTTTGTGAGGTTTATCAGGAACCTCCTCATATGTATTGCCTCGCTCAGTCATCGGATAATCGGCCGGAGGTACTAACCCTCTCTTGTTTCTCCTATGACGCATGCAACATATGCAGATTGTTATAGCAAAGACTGAACCAAGGAACACTGGGACGATAGCAATAATAAACGGGACGGGTATTGGGACCATCTTAGTGAGGTCAGTGACGGACTGCCGGGTAGCATTTGGTTCAGTCGGTACGGTTAAATTAGCAAGCTAGTCGATACAATGTCCGCAAACAAAGTCGTGTGTACCTCTGTAGTACTCAACGCATTAATAGTCGCTTGTTCATATATTTTAACCAAACCTGTTGAGTTAGCCGTTAATCCATTGGATGTAGTTACATAACAAATCACTGTGATATTCTCTTGTATGGCAAGAATCTCCACGGATTTTCCATTGTCAGACACCTTGTATCGATACGTCGGTAGTAGATTTCTACCGGTGTTGGTATTCTGTATAGCCCACTATAGCTTATAATATTCGGTTCTCCGTATCCATCACAATAAAATGATGCTCCATCGCCTTGTAAGATGGTGAACATTGAGGGCGTGACTAGTGCTCTTGGGAGAATCCTCAGTGGTTGCACCGAGCAGTGTCTCGACTCGTTTAAGGCAGGGGTTGTCATAACGCAGATGAAGTCTATGCCGTTATCTTCAGCACGCAGTTGATACTGAAATGATATGTTGGAAGTAGTGGGTCCGATCAAGACGTCATCTGAGTTAGCTCTCTTGTAAGCAAGTTGAGGTGATGGGGTACCAGCTACTGATTCACAATGTAAAACTACAATGTCTCCCACCATGCTGGTAACAGCTCCTGACACTGGTTCTACCTGCATTCCGGTGACTCTATACTTGGTGGACTTACCACTGTGAGAATAGAGCGCCCTGCATTCGTAGCTATACCTCCGTTAAACGCATATTGGCATGAATAAGTTCCGCTGTCTGACACCCTGACGTCTGCCAGTCTCAAGTTGAATTGCTCTAAGTTTATATCTCCGATAACAGATAGTCGAGTCTTCAAGGCGTCCGGGACCCGCCGGTAGATAGCTCTATTAAAACTCAAAGAGAGTGTGGTTTCATCATAGTACTGCCAAAGCACTGCCCTCTCACCAACATCTTTGAAATCACAATTGAAGACGACAGTTTCACCAACATAAGCGATTATCTGGCTTTGAGGGCCTTCTTCCAATGAAATCGCTACAACACACTGAAATTGGAAAGCCGCCGCGGCAAGCAGCACAACTCCAATAGTAGCCCACATCTTTCAACGATATCTCTTCGTCAACTGATTTTATTTCCTAACTGCTTCGTTCTCTTAAGGCTATAACGATGTGGCGATATTCTCTTCTCGACTTATTATATTTAAAAACTGTAAGTTGTTCTGCGAAGGCGACTGTTTTTATGATGTGTAAAATTGGAATGTTCAATTAAGTATTGCATAAAAAGCCTTGAGCTACTTGTTTATTTCCACTGCTGACCTCAATCCGGGGGTGACACAAACGTAGCTTGGCTTGTATTTGTCATTTGCCCTCACCGCAGAAGAATTCAGTGATCTGGAAGAAGGGTTTTAATCGGTCCATCAAATTTAAATGACAGCCTACGTCAACGGAAATTATAGTATCAATTTGTGTCACCCCCTGATTATTGAATATTATAACAAATAACGATTATGGTGTAATTTTGATATAGGCCTACAGCTATAGTTTTGGCAAATTTGCCGTCTGTGCATTCCATTACACAAGAAAAATGATTTCCAATTTCTTGACATTATGTTTGTTTGTTTTTTGGCAATGTCGCGGTTTTGTAACTTTTAGTTTGTAAAGAAACCGCGATACTTTTGTGCGAGAAGGAAAAAAGGTCCAGCGGGAGGTTCCCATGAATTTACATCAACAGTATACTAATACAATATTAATTGTGTAAGGTTTTTATCTTGTAGAGAATTTGCCTATCGTTAAGCAGCGCTATGAAATTGGCCCCTGGCAGTCATCTGCCAGCAACTGTTTCTGGCTCAACACAATAGGGGCCAATTTCATAGCGCTGCTTATAACAGTAAGCAATGTTCGTGCTTACTGTAGCAGAAAAACGTGCTTAAGCGTAAGCGTGTTTCACAGGTTAGCAAGAAAATTGGGCGACCAGCCTGCGCGTTCACCATGGATTTGCATTGTTACGTCATTCATTTTCAAGCACTGGAAGGTTAGGATACCTTTTCGTTCGCTTACGGTTCGCAGCGCTATGAAATGGCAACTCACCACACAGTAAGCAAAAAATCGGCCGTTAAGCAGCTCTATGAAATTGGGTCCAGGGTCCAGTTTCATAGAGCTGCTTAAGCAGAAAATACTGCTTAACAATTGTCTGCTCAGCACAAATGAGCAGGATACCAGTCACAAGTTGTAAATGTGACATGGTATAGTTTGGCTGGTAACCTTATTCTGGTAAGCATAAATTTGTTGTGCTTAGCAACTTTTTGTGCTTAATTGAGCTCTATGAAATTGGACCCTGTACATGTACAACTGTGAGAGTCCCCGTCTCCTTTGTCGCTTACGACGGGATGGGCCATGATGGTGATCACAATGGTCATTTAAAGGAACATTACAGAATTGTTTTTGCTAACAAAACAGTTGCTGGCAGTGTAAGCACTTTATGTAATCCAACATATACATAAACTGACAAACCTGTAGAAGTTTGAGATCGATCGGCCATCTGGGTCACGAAAAAATAGTGAAAAACCGATTACACATTTGCATGAAATCATATATAGATTCAACAAATGAATAAAACGCTCACTGAGCGATAAACTCCAATCAGAACATTAGTGTATTCATTTTAAATCAAATATGGCATTTCAGACGGAAATATTTTAAGGGATGTTTTCTACTATCATCATCATTAGACCATGTAAGTTTTATGTAAATCTGTGATCAAAAAGTATATTTTACAAGTTTTTTTCTTACCAATTCTGTAATGTTCCTTTAAATACAGTTACATTGTATTAGCAATACTTTTGCTAGCTTACACTGCTAATGCTACACTTACTTTTTAAAAGCAGGGTATACATATGTACATGTACATGCCTTTGGTAATTGTTAAAGACCAGTATTTTCACTTAGTGTATCCCAACAAAAGCATAAAATTACAAACCTGTGAAAATTTGAGCTCAATTGGTCATCAAAGTTGCAAGAAATAATGAAAGCAAATACACCCTTGTTGCATAGAATAGTGTGCTTTTCTCAGGTTCACATTTTGGGGTGAAAATCTACCTCTTTCTCTGAAATGTTTTATACTATTAACAGCTCTCCAGTGCTCTTTACCAAGTAAGTTTTTATGGTCATTAACTTGTGGAGTAATTACCAAAAGTACACCAGCACCTGCCTTTAAATGATGCTCCATACTCATATCCATTTCATTTGAGAGTCTATCAAACATTACCATTGAGATATTCTTTAATTAAAGCCAATCAATATTGCATCTTACATGGTTGTTTTGAGCCTTTCACTGGACTTTGTACAATGTTAATGAGCTAAGCCAAGGTGACTTTAATATCGAAACTGTGTACGGACCATAAACAACCTGCTTTAAAATATAAATATTAAAGACAGTGACATATTAGACAGTGTAAGTTTTATGTAAATCTGTGATCAAAAAGTATATTTTACAAGTTTTTTCTTACCAATTCTGTAATGTTCCTTTAATGAAAAAGTCACCATGCTTTTTTAATATCAGCTTAAAGCAATTAAATAAAACATACATGACTAAAATTAAACAACTAACGGTTAATAGCAATAGTGTACATATTTATAAGTGTGCGACATGTATGCAATAAATGACCCTCCTATTTGTGTGCGTCGAATTATCAAATCAGGTGGAGATTTGTTAGAAATGATTACGAGGCGAAGAAACCATAACACAGCAAATATACAAAGCACTGCAGCATTTATTTTAGAATTATGAAAGTTGTTTCCATAAATTACTTTTAGGTCCAGTCTCAACAAAATGACGTCATAGTTGGCCTTATATTATAAAACCGTTTTCTGATCGTCACTGGGTAATTTGCTACGATAATTACATTTAATTCTGTTCTGTGTAAAGAGATATTCTACCATTAATAATGTAACTTATAAAACTATAACTTCTGTAAAATTACCTTAACTATACTGTCTCTTGAATCTTAAATCGTAAAAAGTTGGGAAGATGGCGATTCTGCTGTACCAGCCAGGCTACCAGTGGATGATACCCATGCCTACATCCTTACGGACTGTGAAGGGGGTAACCCTGTTTCAGCCCCAGGAGTAGGTGGCAACGTGCCTCTGGTGTCAGTTGATTTGGGTCAACAGTCCAAATCAGAAAGTAGCCCTTACCTTGAGTGGCCGTTCGGCCTTGTGAGTTAGGCGATATCTCATAAAAAGAAATGATAAAAAAACTTGTCTCGATTTTAAGTGTGTTCCTTTTTAGCAATGAAGGTTTTCAAATCGAAAAAACATGTATAGTTTAAGGAATCAATGAAATGTTCAGAGAGATTATTCTAAAACCATGACATTAATAGTATTAGTATTAAAATAGCAGAACTAGAATTTTTAAGCATTAACCTTTCCTCTACGGAGTTGAAAATAATATATCGCATAGCATAAACAAGCCTTGACAAGAAACGTCTTGTAAATGCCTGGTGACACTTATAATTATTATCCCCTTTCTAGGGCGAATTTTAAGGAACATTATACAATTGTTGCACGCTGTGACGGGGGCCATGGTGTTTTGTACACCCGAGGGGGAAAATGGCACCCGAGGCAAAGCCGAGGTTGCCATTTTCCCCCGAGGGTGTACAAACCCATGGACCCCGTCACAGCGTGCAACAATTGTTTTGTTATACCTTGGTAAACATTATTATTCCTCTTCTCGAAGTTCTGTTGTCATCTTTTAACATTAAACATTATTACGACGGAATATAAACCACTAGTCTAATAAGTAGATGAACAGTTCTTCAAATAAGAAACAATTCTTCACTGTTCCCTCGAACCCACAATTGTTTTGTACAAAGCGCTGGAAATTGCCCAACGGTACGATCAAGGTAATGTACACCGGTAATGTACACCGGTAAACAAAACTCATGTTACCCTCTGGCGCTGTGCGTCATGCGTTGTGCGCATCCTTAGCCATGGTACATGCGTTTTTGTATCACATCACATGATTGGTTCTCGACCAATAAAACTTCACAATTTGTTACCGAGGTATAACAAACATTTTTGTTTGCTGTTTTTCTATTCTTTAAACATTTCTGAGGCTTCACAAACAACATTAATATATAACTCACTGTTTGAAAGTTATGACAGGCCTGGAATTATACAAAGGCCACAGAGGCCATGGCCTCCGTTTTCCTGGTCTTGGCCTTGGTGCCCCTTCAAAAGTTTCCCATAGACGTAAACATTTTCCAATGGAAGTGCCCTTTGCAAAATGAAGATGGCCTTGCCCTTTCAAAGATGAAATTCCGGGCCTGTTATGATATTACGGAAGCGTTAAAGAGACATTAAGAGAAAAAGAAAATCAAAGTAATGATTATATGAATTAATACAAATGATATATGACTTAGTATAAGTCATAATTATGACTTATATATCTCACAAATAATGACTTAAAGGGAAGGTATACGTTTGGTAATCACTCTTAAAACTAATGGCAATATAAGCTTATTCGGTTAGAAGTACAGCAACTTTCGAAAGTATAAAGCATTTTGAGAATCATTTCACTTCGGAGTAACATGGTTATGGAAAAATATATCAGTTTTTATCAGAAAAAAATTGAATTTTTTCTGTCAGAAATTTTTCTCAGATTGTGTATTCCTATGGCAGATTGTTCTTTCTGCGTGGACAAAACCGCTCCGGATTTTCGGCGATATCTCAAAAACGCTATCACCTTTTGAAATGATATTTTCACAGGTTAGTTTTATTATATATCTCTATATTTATATAGGATTAAAACAATCGCAACGGTTCCAAAAGCCAAAGTTATAATTTGCCTTTAATTGGCTCAAGTCATAATTATGCCCTGTGATATTTATGATATAAGACATATTATAAGACTTTCTTTAATTTTTCTCAATGTCCCTGCATGATTTATAACAAAGCCTTGGACAGATTCCCTGTACAGTTATTGTATTACATTGTGCCGTACATTTTTAAGTACGAATCATTGCGTAAACAGTTTGTTCATTCGAATGGATTTCCTTGGGTTGGGTATTGTTTTCTGTATCAGGGCCGTGTTTGTTTAGGGCGAGATCGGCATAGAGTAGCCCCGGGTCGCCTTCTGTTGATTCTCCCTCATCAGCAACAGTGCTATACGTGATCTCGTTTTCATCAGTGTGCTGTTTTGGGAGTTTAGGTTTCTTGTTCGGTTGAGCGTAGATGGCTGACATGTTATGGGGTGAATCCAAGGTGCCGTGCGGTGTGGAGGCTGGTACAGTTCCTAATGGTTTACCCTTTAGTTCTCGTCCGTCTTGTTTTCCAGGATTCCCTGCAGTGGCATACAGGAAGTTATCAATGAGAATATTTCCTGTATCTTGGTCATCATTATATATTGTTTCATCTTTGGATTTTGTTCCCTTCAGTCTTCCTGTCTCGTCATACTCGTCATTCATTTCGCTCATTTTGTATCCAACTTTAGGGTCAATAGGAATCTTTGACTTTCTTTTCTTTCTTCGTTGCCATTGAAACAATAGAATAATAATGATTAAAATCACGACCAAGACACTCAATACGACAATGATAGTCGTGATGAGTGAGGGAAGCGACGGCTGTTGCGGTATCCGTGTATTCATCTGCTCAGTGATAGTCTCCTCTCGTGGTGTGACTTCAATTCTCACGGTGGAATTATTTGACAACCCAGACGGCACACTGGCAATACAATACAATACGATATTCTCTATGACTTGCATAGACAGGGTGTGACCATCATTGGATAGTGAATATTTGTTTGATGCCAGAGTTTCTCGTGAATTAGTTTTAAATACTTTCCAACTGAAGCTGTAAATACTAGGTACGCCCTCAGCGTTACATTCAAGCAAAATGTTATCCCCCTCCTCTACGGTAGATAACACTGGGCTAATGGTAACACTGGGTAGGATCATGAGTGGTATGACAGAGCAGCTACGCGGTGCATCTAAGGCAGGTGTTGTCATGGTACAAGTGAATATCACTCCATTATCTTCACCGTTTAGCATGTACATATGGGTAATGGAAGTAGCTTGATATGCTTCCGTAATGATCTTGTTCTCCTTGGTTAAAGTGATATTAGGACGTGGACTCCCACCTGTTGTTGAACAAACAAGATTCACCTGATCACCCACAGAACCAGTCTCCACTGATCCTTCACGCCGATCTACACTACACATTGGTGATTGTAGATTGGGTGGGACCAGCACAGTCAGTGCCGCCTTACATGCAGTAGTTTGGTGTCCCCCAGGGTTCCCAGACTCAGTGGTATACATATACCGGCATGAGTACTCTCCACTATCAGATCCTTGTACATTCTGAATTCTTAACGAGAACTCTTCTTTATCCTCGTCACCAACGATGGCTAGGCGATTTCTAACGCTCTGGTGCGCTTGTTGGGTTCCTGTAAATACATCTCTGTCACGGGTAAGAGACGTGTAGGTGGTACTGCCTGAAACTGAATGCGCCCAGTAGATGACGTAACTTTGAACATTTCTGAGATCACAGACGAATGTTACGTTATCTCCTTCATGAACGGTAGCATCACTCGGCTCAATATCCACACTTATCTCTGCCTGAACATGACGGTATGCCACCCACATGAGATACAGCAAGACAGCAACATGCCCAAATCTAGCAGTAATGTTAAACATGTTGGCTAAATTAATCACAGTCTAGTACGGCAGAAGAGAACAGTGACTTCCTTCCAAGATTACTACAAACACGTCAATGCTGTCGAGGAGACCAATGTTCATAAAAGCTTTATTTGTACACTTTGCCCAACGCTGTCTTTACTTCATTCCAAAAACGATTGTTCTCTGTATGTAACGCATGCATACATACATATCCTTTGGTATTGGGCATTTATTTTTCATTATGATGTCTGTACAGGAAATGCTGTTTTGCTGTTCCGTTTTCTAAGCGTAGTTATGACCCTCCCAGACGCTATGGTGCATTAGGATTTTTTTTTATTCACTGCAAATTGCATGACTGGTGGCAGTGTTGTAGTAGTCACGTACTTTTCTAGTCGAGTTATTTATAGACGATGTGACCTGTGACATCACATGTTTACAAAAGAGCCCACAGAGCCTGGACTTCTGGCGGGCACATTATTTGTACACAGCTCAATGGAAGAATACAACAAATCTTATGTTTTATGGAGATCGCACTGTCTGATTTTCCTCAACTTTTGATATGAAGAAAGGGGGGACATCTCAAAAGCTGTACAGCTGTTGGTAAAATTTTAATTTATGTGAAAATTATGACACAAAATATGAATTTTCTCATTGAGCCTGTGTAGCATCTTGCCCGTCAGGAATTATAATGTACGAGGTCACCACTCTGTAAATCGGGCGCATACTTTTCAGTCGAGTATCAAGTGCAGGCGCAAATCTAACCCTTTGTCAAGGCCTTTGTGGCTCGGACATCTTCTTCGTGTGTGGTCTCCGATTCCAGTCGCTTCGCGGCTACGAAGAAGCTGTCAAAGCATGGTCAAAGCCAAGAAGGCCTTGACAAAAGGCTAGCGCAAATCCAGCAGTTTTTGCGAGGGCCTGACATTTTTTCCAAATGTTAATCGTGACGTCATCGGGTTGTACCGAGACCCACATGTCCCATTGGTTTATGTACTTAGGACTTCATGACCAAGTTTGATCCTTGTCGGGCTGTGGACAGCGATTCATAAGTGCAGACAATTTAACGAACGGTATTTAAACCGGCAAGGTTAAAGTATGAATAGATTCTTGTAAACCTGAGTATTCTACATCATGAGAGGTCTTCTCAGGCAAATAACCAGTCGGTCCCCATGTCTTTAAGTTATCTGCAAGGATAAAGACAGATACTGGTCTACAGGCCCAATTATTTCATTGGGTACAATGATTTCATAAACGTGCAGTGACGTAAGCTTTCCATATCTGTGCGCGCTATGATTGGTCCGAGTTGATGTAATTTTGTCAGCTTGCACTTTCGATACGCACCTACGCTTACGGCCAGCCTTCGCTCGTCCCCAGCGCCTTGCCTTAAAACCAAAGGCGCTGGGATGGGCAAACGTATCGTTAACGTTAATGCTCAGTCCCATCATGCATCACACTCACACTGCAAGCACTGCACGCATGACGTACTTCCTGAACAAGAATCTGTGCAAGCTGATTAGCCCATCCCAGCGGTCCTGGATAGGCCGCTGGGGCCGAGCGAACGCTTACGGCGGCCAACCTTGGAGTTATGAGCTGCCACTTGAGGGCGCTGTTGAGAGTAAATCGTCTGTCTGTACAGTGTGTGGTACGTGGGTCAACAGCTTCTCTCTTCCGATCATAAGTATCAAGCATTAGCACAACCCTCCCCTTTTCTGGACAAAGCCTAGGTAAGTTTACAAATACAGTATGTGTGTTTTATCAGTGAATAAACAAACCCTAAGTAAGTAACTCCACGCAGTAACAAAGTAGTACCTACACGGCAACACTAAGTACCTCCATGCATTAGATTTAGAAAGGCACCTTCCTTGCAAACTCGGCACCCACAATCTCGGCACAACAATCTCGGCACCTTGCAAACTCGGCACCCACAATCTCGGCACATGCATACAAGTTCGGCACCCTGTCAAAAACGGCATGCCGCATCACACCTAGCAAACATGTAAACAAGGTGCCGATGTAATCGTAATTTATAGTACCCCCAGGATGTGAAATATAGTTCAGTCCCACATGCCCAAGCTGGATACTGTAACGTTTCCAGCATAATTTTGGAAGCTGAAATGTACAATGTACATCAATGTAGGTGGGAATGGGAATGCGATCCACAAATTATAGCAAACTTACTATCTTTGGCATTTTGACCATAGGTTATTTTTGGTTGGTAAGCAATTAATGAAATTGACACAATGACAAAATTATTTTTATGCAAGATGTTTATTTTCATCTACACAAATAAAAGGTAGTAAGAAGATAAAGTTGTAGTTATTTTAAAAAAAAATAATAATAATAATAATAATAATAATAATTAACTAATAAATATGTAGTTAATACATATGTTTAAGACTGTTGAACTGAATGAATCAATAACGTAATTTTGCAAATAAACACATTTTTAGTTAATTTAAAAGTAGACTTAATAGAAAAAAGAAGAAAAAATGAACAATATAAGTAATTTAAATATGTTTAAGACTGTTGAACTTAATGAATCAATATTTAAAAATAATTTAAAAATAACGTAATTTTACAAATATAAAAATTTGCAGTTAATTTAAAAGTAGACTTAATACTAATAGAAAAAGAAGAAAAAATTAACAATGCAATATTGAGAAAGGATCGAAACATCCCTCATTTTTATCATTGCTTGGTGCCGAGTTTGTTAGTCAAAAATAGGCCGGTGCCGAGTTTGTAGGGTGTCGACATTCTGGTGCCGAGTGGGTGCCGAGTCGGCAAGGTGCCTAGTTTGCAAGGTGCCGAGTTTGCAAGGTGCCGAAGTGTCCGGTATTTAAAGGACCCACTGCTCCATGGTGGTGTAACGCACACACCGTCCTAGTCCTAGGAACCAGACTACATGCTAGTCACTAGTCCACTCTCGCGCCTAGCCCACCTTGTTGGGCTGTTATCATGGTTAAATGGCTCTCTTAGTCTTAACATCCGTCTTATTATACTCACCATTACAGACCACCATCTATACATGTCTTAAACGCAAAGTTTTCACAGTCAGACAGTACGAACAAGTCGTACCACTTTGATTGCAAATTTCTCCCATTATTATATTTATAACATTCCCGGCCATTAGTACTATACTCAAACCTACTTATTCATATTATTCCTTACAATGATACATGACATGGCTCACTAAATTTCTTTTAACTAAATGTCCAGATGTGATAATTTGAAAATTGCACACAAAAAAACGTGTACAAAAATTACATTCAAGTTAGTCAAGATGGGGGGTGGGTAAGGCGCCATCTTAACTATGATTCTCTGCCTGCTGATCGTGAGAAGTCAGGGCGCCCATCTTTAAAAAAAAAATTGTATCTGGAGAACCATAATGGCTACAAGTTATTTGCACCGTATGAATGGTCTTGACATACATGTATTGTATTGAACGTAACACAAAGTGTGACCCCATCATGTGACCTTAACTTTCGGTTCAAACTGGAAGTTGACATTTTGTAATTCGAAAGTTCATTAACCAAAAAGGGTTCAGACTTGAAATTTACCATTTAAATAGATCTTAGTGAGTAGATGACACCGTAATTTGTTGGGATGATGACATCATTGATGATGTCACAACATTGAATCATTGTTTGATATTTTAAAGTGTCACATCTGAGATATTCACTGAATTACTAGAATTGATTTCTCTGGATGTAAAAACTAGTAATAACTAATAAAATTATTAGTTATTACTAGTTTTTACATCCAGAGAAATCAAGTAATATTTTAGAGTTATCTCTTCTACTTCTCTAGTCTTACAACATTTGTGTTGTATTTCACTAGCTCACATTTATAAATTGAGCAAAACAACCAACGCCTGAAACTTAAGAAAGATTGACAACACTATTGTTGCCAAGAATGCCACACCTTCTCTTTACCCCTTTAAAATTGTAACAGTTTTTAACTTTTTATGCCCAAAACTAAGAGTTATATAGATATAATGGATTTCAGTTATTAACGCTTTACTCCCTCTACCTCCTCACATTTGAAGCTTGAATTTAATTAGGGAAATGGCGTAATTAAACAACTTAAAAACCAGCTGTTAGAAACATTGTTAAAGAAAGCCGGTGCCAGCAAAAAACCCAGTGCCTTCCTTAAAGACACTGGACACTGGTAATTGTCAAAGACCAGTCTTCTCACTTGGTGTATCTCAACATTATGCACAAAATAACAAACCTGTGAAAATTTGAACTCAATTGGTCCTCAAAGTTGGGAGATAATAATGGAAGAAAAAACACCCTTGTCACACGAAGTTGTGTGCTTTCAGATGCTTGATTTCGAGACCTCACGCATGAGGTCTCAAAATCAATGCAAATATTTTACTGAGAAATTACTTCTTTCTCAAAAACTACGTTACTTCAGAGGGAGCCGTTTCTCACAATGTTTTATACTATCAACAGCTCTCCATTGCTCGTTACCAAGTAAGTTTTTATGCTAACAATTTATTTTGAGTAATTACCAATAGTGTCCAGTGCCTTTAAGTTAACTTTTATTAAATGGGTTCGACAAAGATAGCTTAAACTTGACTTTTTCTAATGACATCAAGTCTTAGAATCCTGCCCAACCGTTTAAACTCTATTAGTCTTATCCTTTCATGCTCGTAGTTGTAGATCTGATGTATGTAGACACACTGTTTTGTTTATTTCAGAAACCAACAAAGTTTTGATTTGTACTTTTAATCATCTGATCAATCAGCAATGACATCATCATCCTGTACAACCTAGTACCATGCTCTTTACTGTGTAATTTCAAAGATTTTGTAATCAAGCATCAATCTTCACAAGAACCAGCGGGCATCGGCCCTCTATCCTGTTATTTGCTAATGCCAAGAGACAAAAAGCAATCCAAGGCCAAGAAATTCAGAGGTAAGATATACATGTATATATACATTTAAATCAATTGATAATAGAACATACATGTACATGTGATGAAAATTCATACCCTTACCTTCCACATTATAACATGCACATAAAACTTGCTTGAATCCTCCTCGATTGAATCATCATCCTCCGATCCACTCACTTGGTAATAACGATAAGTGTAAAATAAACGTTTTGACTCTGATTTGTCAAATTGTTTTAAAGATGTTGCTTAAATACTAATAAATGTAATACTTTGGCTCGCCGAAGTGAAGCATAAATTTGAATCCAAAATAAACTTGTCATTCTCCAAATTTTGTAAGAAAAGCGATATGTGAGTAAAAAGGAACTACATGTTCATTTATATTCTTTGTGGCCTGTCATGGCCGAGCGGATAAGAACCTCGGACTCAAGCCCTGGTGTGGGTTCGAGTCACGGTCACGACACTTGTGTCCTTAAGTAAGACACTTAACCATTATTGCTTCGTCCTTCGGATGGGACGTAAAGCCGTTGGTCCCGTGTGTTGTGTAATGCACGTAAAAGAACCCAGTGCACTTATCGTAAAGAGAAGGGTTTCGCCCCAGTGTTCCTGGTTTGATATTGGCAGCAAATTGCGCCACAGCACCTTGTAAACCATTACCTGGTGCTACAGTGTATGTAAAGGCCCATCGGGTGTGATAAAGCGCTATATACAATGTAACAACAACGTATTATTATTATTATTATTTCATAGCTGTAATACACATGTAGATGCGCACTGTACAGCATAACCATGGAGGAACATAGCGTACAATGTACATGGAATACATGTATGCACCCAAATAACATGTTGCAAACTAGATTTATTTTAGTTATGAGGCAGTTGCGTAGGCCTGGGCCCAATTTCATAGAGCTGCTAAGCACAACAATTTGCTTGGCATGAAATTTCTTCCTTGATAAAAAAAGGGTTACCAACCAATGTCCATGTGTTGCATATTGCTTGTTACTGGTATTCAGCTGTTGTTTGCTTATCCTGAGAATCACGTGGAAATTTGGTTGGTAATCCTGTTTTTATCAATGAAGAAATTTTATGCTAAGCAAATTGTTGTGCTTAGCAGCTTTATGAAATTGGGCCCTGTATTGCAAAAATTCTCACTGTCAAAATGTTTCCTTTATTTGTCTGTGCCCAGGAGGTCTCAACAAAATTTGTGCATGTACATGTACAGTATAAGGCCAAATAAAAAAACAAACATGTGTAGCGTCCTTTTTAGAGGCCGCCTCCCTTTTTTTGTAAAGGATCCATTTTTACGATATCTGAAAACAAAAATTGATTCTAAAAAACATAAACATAGTATTTTTGACCATAGCACATAGAAAAAACATTCAGAAAAAAGCTGGCAACAATCTTTCAAAAATAGCCCGGCCAGTTGTCTTGAAAAATATGTCAAGCGGCCAATTAAAAAAAAAAAAAAAAAGGACCCGCCTTCTCCTCTTTTTCAAAAAGGCAGGATGCTAAACATATTTTTTTTTTTTTTTTGCCTAACGGGGAGTTAGTGCTGTAGTCAATAGCTCTTTTATTACGATCGAGCAAGCTAAATTTGAATATTTGTTCATCATCTTTCAATAATTAAACCCGTTAACCCTCTTGCTGTCTGACCATTCAATACCATTCAAGTGGTTTTGAATGATGGATAAACTATGCCAGCCTGAAATATGATACCATGAGGGAATACATGTACACAGTACACAGTTAGTTCTGTGCACAGTTGTGCCACCGTACACAACCTTGGCAGTCAAATGGTTTCAAATGGTTGGTCAACTCACTGGAAAATGTTGCCAAGAGTCACTGAGAGTAGGAGGGTTAATGCAAAGAGAAGCAAATAATGGATACCAATTTGATAATGAGATTCAAACCCAGTCTGATGAAATGAATCCGTTTTTACACTAGTGTTTTACACGTACAACACCTAGTTTTATTGATTTGAACTTTGTTTAATTTCTTGATTAGCTTCTTCAGATAGTGATCTGATCAGTCAAACTGAGAGTGAACATTCTAATGCTAGTGAGCCCTCTAGCCCAAAGAAAAAACACAGGAAGGCCGCTGCTAAACAGGTATGTACAGGCATGAGAATCTTCCTGATTTTTCAGGATTTTTCAATTCAAACTATGCGGTCTCTGAGTTCAGTGTGAATTTGATATAAAATGTATATTTCCCTAATCTCTCATCTTTAATCAGAAATTGTAAGTTTACCTTTGTATAAATCATGATTCATATATCGCGGATTGACACACTGTTTGTGAAAGAACGGCACGTTAACAATTGCCACCCGGTTTCCATGTGCACTGCGTGTGCAGTGAGATCAATGGATATGTGTAGACTTCTCTCATTCCTCGCTTCGATCACGGTGCGGTTTATTAATTGTTCGAACATAGTATGTTTACTGCTGCAGCAAAGGAACAAGTGTGGAGACTTTGAAAAGTCTACTGACAACAATTCACAATGTTTTGTGTGTATGCGCGCGCATTGTGGGACTTTTCTACTGGGCACAATTTCATAGAGCTGCTTAAGCACACAAACAAGCTAAGCACAACAAAATTATGCTTACCAGAATAAGGTTACCAGCCAAGCTACCATATCACATGTGCACTTTGTGACTGGTATCCTGCTCATTCCTGCTTAGCAGGCAGTTATTAAGCAATATTTTCTGCTTAAGCAGCTCTATGAAATTGGGCCCAGGTCAGTTGTCAGTGCGCACTTCCATTGGCAAAAGAACCGTTTCTCCGATACTTTGAAAGTGTTTTACGGCTGGAGATAAATTTACCTACACAATGTAGGATAAGGTCACAAAAAGGATAAGGTGTTGTAGGTAGTCTGGATAAGCAATAAACCTTTATTTTTAACAAGACAACCAGCGTATCCCTTGTAACAATTTATTATGTGCCCGCATAGAGTGTGTGCTAACCGCACTCATACCTGTTACAAATTTTATGACTGTGTGCGACACCATGCAATATTATAAAAATAATGAATGTTTATGAGTGCAATGGTGCGAATATTTTCATGAGTTGAAAGATGGAATGTTCCATTCAACGAGGCAGAGCCAAGTTGAATGGAACATTCCATCTTTCAACGAATGAAAATATTCTCACTATTGCACGATTGAAAAACATTCATTATTTGTTTTATATAACATCCAAGTAGATCTTTGTCATTTTGATTGGAGGATATAATTTTCAAAACAAACAAAGCGTACAGTATTTAATTGTGACATTACACCCATTTCTTGTGGTTCGGCTTGTTTGGATTCACCAGTGACTAAGTGCGTTCTGTACTTCTATTTTGAGACACGCGGGCGAACTGTACTGCTGCATTATCAAAGACACGCGCACGCAATGATGTGGTACGCAGCTTGCAATAGAACAAATCGGATGGAACGAAAAATGCACGGTGAATGGAACGAAAAATGCACGTTGAATGACGTAAATAATACCAAAACTTATATAGCGCCCTAATCATGTGGACATGCTCTAGGGCGCTGAACATGGCAATATAGACAAGTAAAATAAGAATTGGAATTATACCAATGGGAGTATAAATTCTTAAAAACATTCAACCAATTAGTAAACAAACTCAATAAATAGAGTTTCCTGAAGTATTAAAATTGCAATTTGGTTAAAATTGCAATTTTAATACAAATTAGCATGCAATGGTGTGTTTATTTGCTATCACGTGACGGACAATCCTCCAATCAAATGGCAAGGATCTGCTTGGGTGTTATATAACAGTAACTATACATTTTACCATTCAAAGCACAGAAAACATGCCGGCCAACAACACTGTAGAATATGAAAGCTAACAAACTTTCTATACTAACTCCACAGATTATCGATGGATGAAATAATAATTTAGCTTGTGTCTGAAATTGCTGTTAAAGGTTCATGTCAGTCAAACTAGTTTAAAGTCCACTTAGAAAAATGATGAAGATATTTTTAAAAAATTGTTTACAGTATACATGTACATGTATTGCCATTGATTAGAAACAATTATACTCTTCTCTTTGGAGCTTAAGCCAAAGCTAAAGCAGTCGCTTGGAAAGGACCTGTAGATTGGATTTAAATAAATTACAAGATGGCTGCATATATTTTGGTTGTTTATTAGATAGTTACATATGTCTTGTACAATGAAGGTATTGGCCATTATTTGAAGAATTCCAGGATTTGAAAATCATACGACATTTTGTTGTTGTTAATCAGCAGGCTGCCAGTGCTTCTGACGTCACCCAGGGTCTCTTCCCTCCTCAGCCCATCCATACTGGTCACATCAGTGCAACTAATCCCTTTGACGACAACCCTAATCCTGACCCACGCTCAAACCACGCGGGATTCATGTCGCGCCGCATGAACCCCCGCAGTGTAAATGCGGCACAGTTTCCTGGAATGATGAATAGTAACTTCCAGCGAGGGATGCCACCTAGTAACTACCCCGGTGGTCCACCACCGCCAGGACCCCCTAATGGCCCTCCGGCTCATCCCATGTTCAACATGAATAATCCCCATGGTCCTTCCCTCGTTCAATGTGGTCTCTGTCGTCAGGAAGTCCATGACACTGAAGATGCTATACAATGTGAAAGTGGTTGCAATATGTGGTTTCATCGACTGTGCACTGGTTTAACTGAAGCTGCATATTCCTTATTAACCACAGAGTATCTTGCTGAGTGGGCATGTGATCGTTGTATTAAAGAGAAGAAGATACCGATGGTTAGAGTTAAACCACAACCAGTTATGTTACCTGGTCAACAGTGACATAAACTCCTCTATGAGAGAAGAACCTATGGTTAGTGTTAAACCACAACCAGTTATGTTATCTGGTCAACAGTGACATAAACTCCTCTATGAGAGAAGAACCTATGGTTAGTGTTAAACCACAACCAGTTATGTTATCTGGTCAACAGTGACATAAACTCCTCATTGAGATAAAAACTAGGTATTGGGAGTTTTGGTTTGCTATACACCTTGTATGTACAAATGTAATATCACTACATCTGAGTGTGAATCAATAAAAGCGTTCTTTTGAGAACTGTTTTCAGCTAATTGTTCTTACAGGATCTTATTGTTCTTCTTGTCGTTATAACTATCCTGCTCTCATGTTCGATAAGATTTATTGGGTCGTTTAATTGACAACTAAAAGCTGTACACAGAAGCCAATTCTGCTCTGATGGCCTGGGCTTTATCAATGTTGAAAACAAGCACTATTGGTATGCAGCTTCAAACAGGCGGATGGAGCTTTAAGCCAAAGCTAAAGCAGTCGCTTGGAAAGGACCTGTAGATTGGATTTAAATAAATTACAAGATGGCTGCATCGATTTTGGTTGTTGTTTATTAGATAGTTACATGTGTCTTGTACAATGAAGGTATTGGCCATTATTTGAAGATTTCCAGGAGTTGAAAATGAATCTGACCTCCATATTCTTTTGTCTTTGATGTATGTGATTATGAAGTTGTATTGTTAGCAATTTACGGCACATGAGTGGTTATACATGTACTGTTCTAGATGACGAGTGCACTTTTGGAATAAAAAAACAATAACATGGATGTTGTACAATCAAAGTACAGGATTGATAATCAACACAGACAAAATTTGACAAGTTTTAACTTACTAACTCACCGATCAGAAAGTTCCAGTACCATCGGAACCATTTCAATCAATCTAAACTACTACAAGAGTTGAGAAAAATTGATTAAAGACCCCCCCCCCCCTGATCACAATGCCTGATATTGATGCTACAATATGTAAAAAGGATGTATTATGTTTTAAAACAAATTGTCTTTAAACATGACCATCAAATTTGATGACACTTTCATAGGTTGTGTTTCTTGACAGGTTGTAGGTTTGTGTTTCTAGTGGATAAAACAATTTGTTGATTGAGTAGTCAATGATATAGTCAGACTTATCCTCAAACAGTCAAACTTCACAGTTTTTTACAGAGTCGGAACTTGTGAAGCCGGAAAGGGTTATAGCAAATAATTTCTTGAACATTGTTTTTGATTTCATCAATCACTATCCCTTTGATGTAATACATATAGTTGTTTGGAGGAGTGATTAAATTGTGGAAACTGTAATTGTTGTTATGTTAGTCTTGTGGTGGTTTTCTTTCTTTGGTGCCCAATTACATAGAGCTGCTTAAGGCACGCAGAAAGCATTGGTAATCTGGTAATTGTCAAAGACCATGTGACCCAACATATACAATACATTAATTAACAAATCAAAAGGGGAATTCTGACAGCTGAACACCTCTTTTTTTTACTTTACTTTTTCTTTGTTTTATTCTTCCCTTCCAATCTGAAGTAACTCAATATTGAACCTCAACACAAAGACAGTACTTGAACAATTACGCCATGATGACATCATAAAGTGTTTCTCGAGTATGATTTGTCAGATCATAGAACGATCCTTCCTTTATGATTACATTAAAATAAGTACATGCAAGTAATTTTTTTTAAATAATGGCCACAGCACTGTTCTCTAGACCAATTCTAGCACTGAATCCGTCATAACTGACTTGCGTTCATATGCTTGTGCTACAACTCATGCTTGCAGGACGCAAAGTTTCTATTTGTTAAATCAATTTTGAGGACACTAACACAAGCAAAATTGTTTTGTCGACAATTCAAAGTCGCTCCAAGCACCTACTCCATTCATGCTTGGAGCACCCTCTTAAAACTGGTCATCCCCTTTAAACTGGTTTCCTCACTGAAGGGATCATGCTTGCATATAGAACTGTACATATAGGGGGCATACTTTGTGTATCTTATAGCCCTCTACATGGTATAAAGTGTGTACATGTATAGTTGCCCTTTCTTAATTGATTTTTGTTTAGATGTTTTGTAAATAGGTGTAAAATGTCAAAAGCTGGTGTTAATTTCTTTGCGAACAAATTTAGTTTGTATGATTTGAATTGTATCATCCACTAGTTGTAAATATTTATTTGCATCTCAATAAAAGTTGTGCTAGTGACGATGTTAATTAACCACAGAAGCAGTTGACTTTGTGTTCATTTAAATCATTATTTGCAGTACCATGTCATCACTTAGTATTGGCAGTACTTGATGGTTAACCAATAATGATTCTTATTTCTAAATATTGTTTCAATCTGGATGTTGACGTTGTTCAGATCCAAATTTCTACATGATATTGCTATTTTTTCTTTAAGATTTATTTCTTTTGCCTATGGGAAAATGAATGCGACTATAATTTTTGTTCTCATATAATAGCAATATAGACATTTGACTCTCAGAGCAAACAACTCTCTGTCAGTAACAACCATTTTAAATGAGTCTTTAAAATCCCTCTACGTGACATGTTTTTATCGAAACTTTTACCTTTGGTTTTGACACTGAACTGTGTGTTAACAACTTGTACTCTGAAAATGTACTGCAAACTAATTGTTTTTTTTCACACTTGTATGAAATGTATAAAACAACTTCAATCAATTCATTTAATCAGAAAGTATTTTACTTTATTAGCATACACTGTACATCATAAATAAAGAGAAGCTTTGATAACATTTTCTGTAACAGGTCATGTAAATAATTTTTTGGTTGAACAAGCAGGTAACCTGCAACTTTTGGATTAAGCGCTCTACCAACTGAACTTTGGCGGTCTCCCTTGTAAATTTGTCTTTAGTCAAAATTTATCCAGTCGGTTTTCCTTGTAGTTTATACAGTGTACCAGGTCATGTAAAATAATAGTTGAGACTTGCTTGAGAAAGATGAATAATTTTTTGAGATTTTCATACACATAAAATGATATTAGTGCATAATAATCTTTTAACACGTTGACTGCCAGTCATTATATTCATAGAGCGTTCCCATTTGCCAAGTGCGGTGCGCATGGGCGCATAAGTGCGGTGCGCATGCGCGCATACCAAATAGGTACTACATGTATACTAAAAAAAAAATTAAACATGCACATTCTAAGGTCGATGTCCTTGCCACTGCCAGGAAGCGTATGTGTTGCGTGCTCAGTGATGCCAGTGTATTTAAATAACAATACAAAGCCCTTTCATTCCCTACGAGTATACTCGTAGTGGCAGAATCCGTCTTACCCGTTACTACCAATATACTCGGAGGCGGCAGTCAACGTGTTAACTGGTATTTGACTTCAAACTCTGGTTATTTCAATGGGATGATGTCTTCTCCACCTCATGCTGTCTTGTCGAATGTTGTTACTCAATGTCAAAATGGTGCAGTCCACTTGAAGTTCACTCTGTGCCAACCTGTGGTCAAATGGAAAAGTCAAGAGAAATAGTCCTTTGTAGTGATGTACATGCTTGTGTGTTTATATGCTAAACATAGTTATCCCTCCTGCTCTCAGTGACTCTTGGCAACATTTTCCAGTGAGTTGACCAACCATTTGAAACCATTCGACTGCCAAGGTTGTGTACTGTGGCACAACTGTGCACAGAACTAAGTGTGTACTGTGTACATGCATTCCCTCATGGTATCATATTGCAGGCTGGCATAGTTTATCTATCATTCAAAACCACAGTGAATGGTATTGAATGGTCAGACAGCAAGAGGGTTACAGAACCCTTGCACTGACATCAAATGCGGCTACTTTCTCCCCATGGTCTACGAGTACATATCACCTAAAATGTGCACTGCACAGTAACAAAAGGGGGAATTTCACTCCCAAAACAGTGCAACCAGGATTTATTGTGGGTGATATCTGGTGAACTGGGTCAATTGATGAAAACACAGCAATGCTGGCTGTCAATTGAGAGCACATAATGTAATATCAAGTGACCCAATGATTGGACTTGGATTTAGTACTAACAATGACCGTAAAATAAGACCCATTAGGAAGATCTAACACATGGCAGCAATAGGATTGAGTTTTCCTGTTGAACACAGATGCAAGAACTTACTTTGACATTTTATTGCGGTATTTCTCCAGTTGGTTTTTCTCTAATGGTGTAATCATATCTTCAACTTCAGCTGTCTGAGCTTGATCTGCGCCGTGGCTTTGTAAAGAGGCAGCAATAGCCTCAACACGCTGAGACTTCTCAATTAAACGTCTGAAAAGAAAACATCTTGTGTTTAATCATGGGTATTGAGGAATTATCAGAGAGAAGCTGTTGTAACACGTCTTTTTATACATGTTTTTCCACTAAAATCCAACATTAGTCATAAAGCATCTACAAAGAAATTTTTAGATGAGGGAGTTAATAGATTTACTTGTTTTCCTTCGTCTCAAAAGCTCTTCTACTCATCAGGTTTGCAAGTGATTTGTAGCAGTGTTCCAGCACCATCCTGCTGACTTGTAAAATCTCTACTGTAAATAGATAGAAGGTACGAGATGGCGCATGATCTGGGGTGCGGGGGATTTCTTGCATCGAGACAAAATGCTCGGAGAACATCTTGTAAAGTAATTCCTTGGCTTCTTTGGCAGGAATAAGGGCAAATTCTTCCACCTGTTATGGTCATACAAAAAAAAGCAATTAAAAGCATTTCAGGTAACAATATTTAATACACAACATTTATTAGGCGCTTAATACGGTTGTTTCTAAGCGCACGACATTCAGTATTTTCCTGCAAGGTATTGTCGAGCTATGTTTGAAGTATTAGACACATTCCTTTACATAGCACCATGTAATGTAATGCTGCCAATCAAACTAGGAACACAGGGGCGAACCCCTTCTCTTTTCGATAAGTGCACTGTTTTTTTTTACGAGCATTACACGACACACGGCTTTACGTCCCGTCCGAAGGACAAAGCAATAACGGTTAAGTGTCTTGCTTAAGGACACAAGTGTCACGACCGGGACTCGAACCCACACTCTGCTGAACAGAAACACCAGAGCTTGAGTCCGGTGTTCTAATCCGCTCGGCCACGACACGCCATAAATATGTTTTCATAAAACTTCGAAACATAGGAACACAGAAAATGTATATGATTAAAAGCAATTCAATATAATGAAAAAAGATACCTGTTTCTGCTCCAGATATTTTTTCAGTAGTAACGTCTTGAAGATGCGGGAGCTCTTCGAACCAAAACCGTTCAAGTACAATTGATTCAATGGTGGAAACTGCTAATGCACGACATGATTGCTGGAAATCTTGTACCAATCAAGGTCAACAAGTACTTTGCTAAAATAAAAATACTTTGCTTTTGAAATAAGCACAATTGTCAAAAATATCTTTCTTTGTAAGGATCTGATGACACTTGCTTTATGAAGAATAGATTCATTCCCATCTTCTAATTTTGAATAAGCAAACCATAAAAAATACCTCTGTACATGAAATTAGAGGGTTGCTTTTAAGAAATACAACAAAAACATTTGAAGTTTTGTTGGGGATTTGATGCATGGACATGCAAATGTACATGCTTATTTTGATTGCAGCAATTCAAATAAGCTTCACTGTTTGTTACTTTGGAAATGGTGTTACCACAGTTTTGACAGCATTTCAGATGGAAACATATTACTAGGTATGACTTTCAAAGTCAGTGAACTTCCAAATGAAAGCTTATCAATCTGTTTGTTGATAATTACCAATTCCTTAATTACCAACTAACTTTAAAGGATACTAATGGTGTATGTTCCTCCTCCTGTTTCTCCAGTCTTTGTTATCATACCAGTCTATAAATAAACAAACAAATTGATACAATAAGAGAAACACACAGCTATTTCAATACCTAGCTACCGAGCACATGTAGACTTGTGATGCATCATCACATTTTTGTAGGAAAGATTTGTGTCTTACAGGTTTGAAGTCTGCAGCAGGAAATGTCAATTCTTTTGACTTGTTGCAAACCCAATTGTGAATTGTAGACTTTCGGAAGCTGCAGCTTTATCATGTTTAAGAGACAATTGTAAAATTGTACGCAATTGATACTGCACAAGACATCTAAAGCCATTGACTTTACACACAGTCTTCACTTCTTTGATTTAAAAATTGCTTGATGATTACAGACCCTAAGTGTAACCCAAGCCAGAGTGTCATGATTGAATGGTGTGTGCGGGACTCATGTTCTGGTGTTGTCAGAGTGAGGATTCTGTTCCCCGGTCATGGCACTTGTGCCGTGGAGCAAGACACTTAAACCACAATTGCTTCGTCCTTTGGATGGAATGTTAAGTCATAGGTCCCGTCTGTTGTTTGAACCCAGTACACTTATTGCTAAGTTAGTTAGAGAGAGGTTTGGAGGGGTGTTTCTGGCATGGTTGGCTGCTGATTGTGCCACATCACCTCTGAATAATAATACAGATTTCTTATAAAGAGCACATACCCTAGTCTTCATCAGTTTCTTGAATTTCATCTCCGAGTCAGACTGACGGACTTCTGGAGGGATTTTGTTCCTTAGGTGGGGACCACTATAACCAAAGGCAACCTTTCCAACCACAGATGGTAGAAGTAAGCGTTGTTGTGTCTTGCAGTTTGTAAAACAAACCTGTTGTAATGAGCACTTTGACCTCACAGTGATACATGTAAAGCACTATATTTGCATATTAATATTTCTATTATTAACTGAAATGGCCGTCATTTAATTATTTTACCTGATCTTCAGCAAGGAGTTTAAGATACTGTTCTACTACTCCAAACTTCATCTGGTTCTCTTTGGGTAAATTTCTCATAATATCATTGAGAGAGATTGGTTTGGACATCTCGTCTGTTGAACTGATAGATAACTCATTTAGTCTCAGCATCGTACGTACCAGCTCTGCTGCATTCTGTACACAAAGTATATAATATAAAACAACTGGTTTTCCTTAGTAGGTACATGTAGTGTCATGTACACGTGTACATGTATTCAATGTTTAGGATGTTCAATACACAACTTGAATATGTTTTAAGCTATATTTTAACTTAAAGGGGTACACTGCCATCAAATTTAATGCTGAATGGCGCTATGCGTATGTATCATTCATCATATTGATGAGCATAGTACTCCAGCATGGCAGACCTACCATGTTGCTACAGAAATGTGACATCAGTGTGAAGGGTATTATAGACATGTTGATGTTTTTTACCCAATCTATTCTACGGCTTATGGCTTCAGTCACTTCCTGATCTTGAAGGAACGTATGGAACTTGTTGAAGTTCAAACGCCAAAAAATGCCATCATCATCAGCAGTCTGCCAAAAACATAATGGAAAAGAGTATAATAAATCAACCAGGAATACCAATTCAGCCTTTGGCTGCGATGCAAGGTCTTAATAAACCATTATGAATGAATGAATGAATGAAAGTACCATGCACTGTAATCGGTAGGCCTGAAGATTTGTCATTTGTAGAGAAGGTGCTAAAGAAATCTCATATTTTAGATGTGGGAGGGCAGCAACCCCAACCAAGGAAGACTCACACAATCTGGCAATACCTGAAAAGCCAATCATATAGTCCAAGAAAGGACTCAATCCGGGCTAATAGTGTGAAAGGCAGGGAACGAACTATTCAGCCATTCTGAATCCTGATTTTGTATTCAGATACAGTCTGAAACCCTCAGACTCCATTGATAACCGATTAATTTACCTTGCCATACAACAAGCAAGAACCTCATGCTATAAGTTTGTACATGATAACCTTACATGTACTTCTTGATGAATGGTGAATTGTATTTTGATGCTTCTGAGACAGAGCCAGGGTTTAACGTTAAAAGACTTAAGGTTTGGGGGTTGAGTAGCCGAGGAATCCCTTTGTACATGTGAAGTTGTCTCTTGATAAAAAATCCTTGGGTTTAGAGGAAGTCAGATATGCAAAGCGTATTAAAAGTAAGACATGAAACACATCTTAAACTCTACTGTCAAACCATTTCATTTTACTCTTACCTCTGTTCCAGTTTTCATTCTCTTGGCTGACCTATCTAAGTCTTCTTGCTCTGTTGACCTTTTCCGTTTTATAAGGTTGGCTTCTCTCAGTGGAAAAAAAGAAAAGAAGTAACTTCACTGTTTTTATACGTTTGTATTAATGTCGCAAATGTGTCATTACCCAATGTGTCACCAATGTGTCATGTACACACTGCACCCATTAGAACATTCTTGTGATCTTTATTCTTTTATTATTGGTGAATATTTATTTTTCCTTTTAAGACACTTCCCAGCAAAGAAGAGGCTTTTGCTAAATAATAACTCTCTTTTTTGGGTCAGTTTCCAGAAAAATACTAATTTCCTTGTGGTAACATTTGATAAGACATTTTCAAATTGATAGACAGAAATCTATTCATTGTAATAATGAGAATCATCGATTGAAAATTTTGTGAAAGAATGAGAGTTCATAAAGCGTGCAGTCTAAACATTGGTCTGATTAATGGTTGTTGGTGCATCAACGCCCCCAAACTTGCCGTCAGTGAATCACAAAGCTTTGTCAAAGTTTCTCATTTCCAAAGTTGATACTTACCTGTCTGTATTTCAATGCTTGCTGGTATCTTATAGAGGTTCTCCTCGCTTATGTGTAGTTCAGGAATGAGTGCATCAGTATTGTCATGTTTAGAAGTAGGTACCCTCTGTAGGAAGTGTGTGTTGATCAGATCTTGCATCTGGCTTTCCACATGAGATGAACTTACAGATTGACCTCCTGAGGGAAACAATTGCAATGGTAGTTAAAACTATCCAACATCATTCATTTGAACACAAACTCTTGACAAACACCCATATATGTACTTCAGGTTTTTCTCATACAAGTTGGAGTATGTTTTAACCCTTTAGTTACCAAATTGTTTGAAGCATGAAGCACACATTCTTACCACAAATAAAAGCTTTTGTTCAAAGGCCATTTTTACAAACTTTATTGTTGAGTTACATATTGAATTCCTTTTCAATCATAAAAAAATATTGAGATTGATCAATAAATGACCAAGTTCTTTGTTTCCTCAGTGTCATCTGTAAACTCAAACACTTTTTGTTCACAACTATATCTTTCCACTCCAACCAGAAGGGATTGCATAATGGTACCCTTTTTTTAATTTTAATATCATTGGAAAGCTCAATCTTTCTCTTTCTGACCCTTGTTAGCTTGGGTATGGAGGGTAAACATGGACAAAACTACAGCTTTATAACAAATTTCCCTTTGTGCTCGCTCAGGCTTGAATATTTGTATGACTAAAGTAGCCACTGGTAAATAAGAGGGTGTATACTCATAGAGTTATTATAAGAACTAGAGGGCGCACTGGCAATACTGCGTGCACAAACACGCCGGGACCGCAAGGAGACACGAGCGCCATTTAATAGAGGGCAAAATTGAGTACGAAGTATACGATGTGCGTATGGTAAAATCACGCATCACGCGCTCGGTGTTCATGTTGTTGTTTTGCGTACAGTAAAGTAATGGTAGTGGTACTTAAAACATGGCCGCACCACCCCCGCGACGAGTCACGTAACTTGGCTAGTGCGCCCTCTAGTTCTTCTATATAACTCTATGGTGTATACTGCACTAGTGCAGTCAACTAAAGATGCCTATGCTATGTATGGTATTGGGTAAGGAAAGGGTTGAAGCATATTATAGTGAGTATTGATATTCATTCACAGTCAATCAATTTGTTTGCTACCATTACTAAAGATCTGTCCTTTGTTGTGGACAACAAACATACTCCTACAATCTAAATAGACAAATTCAACCATTGTAGCCGACTGGTTTTCTTAAGCAGTGAAGAACTGACAACAAACATGGCTATATTTTAAACGATCCTACATGTATAAAACCCTGTGCTTCCATACTCACCAACCAAACCCTGTCCAAAAACAAGTTGTGCTAACTCACCCTCTGAGAGTCTTTGAGTAACCTGTCTAACCACTCTACTCATCATCATCTGGCCATGCTGAAGAATCTCCTCAATGATCAACTCCCCCGCATCTCCATATAATGTCTTAGCACAATAGATAAAGCGAGGATATCGTACCAGGAGTAACACCTGTTCAATACTGGCAGTATATTCCACAAAGCCTCGTTTGTGTGGAGCAAATGAAACCATGTTGTGTTGGATGAGAACACACAAAGCTTTACGCACCTGTTATAAAAAAAAAAAACACCCACTTTCATGCATACAGTGTATTCAAGAGAATCAGGGTTTAATAAGCCATCACGATGATGAAGATAGGGTAAAAAACATCCCATTCAAGGCAATGAGAGGAGGAACTGAACCGAGAGAAAAGACTAGGATATATAAATAAGAAAGAAGGTATAGGCACACTTAAACTTAAAGATAGGGTCATACTTTGGGTCATACTCATACTTCGGATAATTTTTTTTACAATTTTTATTGAAAGCCTTAGTACTTCACTTGTTAAAGATGGTAACACTAATTTCAGTACTCAGTTGTTTAACGTACATGTCAAATTGTTACGATAACCATTACTTGTGTTTACCATTACAAAGTGTAAAGAAAGGACAAAATTAGCCACCCCCCCCCTCAAAATAGTGCCAGTAAAAAAGCAAATCGTTGACAAAATTAAAACCACTGAGACACCCATGAACTGACAGTGACACTGACAGACACTGGCATGGACTGAATCATCACCACAAGAAAACTCATGAACTGAACTCTGAACTAGTCTTGTTTCTTGTTTCTCTGATTTTTTCTACGCTGTCGGAAATATGCGGTCCAATCATAGCACTTTACACACAGACTGACAGCCACACTCACACTACGTACATGTACAGTTGATCACATCATGACATACCTGATCAATTATAAGTCCCGTTTCCTGAGCAATAACACGGAGAGGTTTTGCTCCATTTCTAATTAGATGTGTACAAACTTTCTCCACGATATCACCAAAATGTTCTACGACCAGTAACGAGGCCAGGCGGATTTGACAAACGGACATTTTAATTCCTGACTCTCCCTCACACATCAATAGCAATAGCATTTAATAGCAGACAGCATCGACATCACAGTTGCCGTACACAGCGCCCTCTGTTGTCGATGAGAAAAAGTAAATAAACACCGGCCCGCTAATTTTTTTTTCCGTACCACACTAGAGCCATTGCATACACGCATAAGGTATGGGCGCTTTCCCGGATCCCTTCACTGTTGACCCTCTGTCTCAAGTGTGGTACGAAAGAAAAAATTGCGGCCCGCTGGTCACAGCAAGCGCAGCAGTAGTGAACTCTTGGCACATGTTTTGACGTTTGCGGTAAGCGCGGAGTGAAGGGAACTGATTCTCGAGGTAAGCTACAAAAACAAACCGTTTCAAGCAAGCTTTATTGAAATATAATATGCTTTATTGAAATATAATATGTCAAATACAACTTGGGTTATGTTGCTAGTGTATATCATGGATTAATTTGGTGTAAAACTAAAGTGAAATTTGTTGTCATCCTTCTGTAAACGTCAGTGTGTAGTACAGTGTGTACGTCCCCGTCACACAGAGCAGTAGACGGTATGTGTGTATGGAAACCAGTCATCTCGCCCCCGGCAAAGTCGCCCCCCACAAAGTCGCCCCCTGCAAAGTCGCCCCTCAGCAAGCTCGCCCCCTCCAGGTACAAACTCCTCCCCTCACAATGTCGCCCCTACAAAGTCGCCCCCCGCCAAACTCGCCCCTCACAATGTCGCCCTACAAAGCCGCCCCCCCCGCCAAAGTCGCCCCCGCCAAAGTCGCCCCCTAACAAAGTCGCCCCCCGACACAGTCGCCCCTTGGTATTTGCGTGAAAGTACGTGAGCACGGCGGTCCCGGCCCAGCATGCAGCGCCCAAAAAAGAGCTTGTAGTACCAGAATTGTGATGGAGCATGTAGAAGTTTATATTAATATTAAAATTAATATTCATGTGTTTTTAATAATTTCCTTTTTGGGGAGAGTTTCTGCTTAAGGCACAGTACACGTTTGGTAATAGAGCCTACCGATTGTGTTAATCCTATATAAATATGTAGGTACATAAAAAACATTACACTGCAAGATTTATTTATTTATTATGTCTCCTGTAAATTTTTCTAGTTTGATAGTTTTTAAAGTACATACATAACTTATGAAATATATTTCTGTATGATATGTTTTTTACGTTATTTATCCTCAACAAAAATGTATAGTCTTTTAGGATTAAATAAATGTTTCTTTAATTTCTTTTTAAGAGTTACAACGGGAGAAAATTTGTTGTTTTTCAATTAGTAAAAGTTATTAAGTTATTTACCCTCAACAAAAATGTATAAAGTCTTTAAGGATTCCCTTTCTTGAATCAAGTTAAAAACAACAAAATTTTCCCTTAGAAAATAATTGCAACAATAGCAAAAAAATGCATAGGGGGCGACTGTGTCGGGGGGCGACTTTGTTAGGGGGCGACTTTGCCGGGGGGCGGCTCTGGCGAGGGGCGACTCTGGCGAGGGGCGACTCTGGCGAGGGGCGACTTTGTAGGGGGCGACATTGCGAGGGGGCGAGTTTGTACCTTGAGGGGGCGAGCTTGCGAGGGGGCGACTTTACAGGGGGCGACTTTGCAGGGGGCGACTTTGCCGGGGGGCGAGATGACTGGCAATCGTGTGTATGCATGGATTGGAGGAAGGTATACAGTACATACCCCGAAGCTAGCCCTGGTACACACTGGTACATGCAGGATGTCAGTATCCATTGCACTGCACTGATGTCCTGAGTATAAAGCTTCTCTACAATGCGAAAAAAAAAATTAAATGTTTAAAAATATTTTTACCATAAAGAAGCTGGAAATTCCCTCATCCTGCTCATTTATTCTTTGTGTCCTAAAATACACTTTTGATAGCTCCACCACAAATAACAATTATATCCATGGGTGGATAAAATAAAATACTTTATTTCAGAAAATAAATAAAAGTTCTGTACTAACGTTGTTATCATCATTTACCAATTGCCTGCATGCCAGACATGCATAACAACCCCCGGCCGTCACAGGAAGAACGTGCTGCACGAACCAGCGTAGCCAACCTTGTTCCCAGGGGTGATCGATCTCGCAAGTCTTCCCAAGCGAGTTAGACCGGAAGTTACTCAAATATTGTCACCCAACTAACACTTCTGAACCCAGCCTTGGCCTTCATGGATTTCTGGACATAAAGAAAATGAGAATGAAGCTTCAGCTTCCTCCATTAGGTATGAATATGAAAATATTTTAAATGTCAAGTAATAAACCACAAGGGAAACTGACTGGGTAATTTCAATTAGTATGGGTTGAACAAAGAAAAATTGACTAGAGCGGGATTTGAACCAACGACCTCCGGATTATATTATGTTAGACCTTTTTTAGCAATGGTAGAGAACCTTTTTGCCCTGGACTCCGTCGTGTTGTATGCAATGAAGGAGTCCAACCTGGGCTACCCCGCAGCATGCAATGCATGTACCCATCTCTTGGGTAGATTACTTCTACAACTCTAGAACTTAAGTTCTAGCTCTAAGTACTACTAAGGAAAAAATAAAACTTACATACATATGTATATGTAGCATTATGTAATTGTTTACAAGATGTTGTGGCACAATCTACAGCCAACCATGCCAAAAAACAACGGCAATACTTTTCTCTTAAAAATAAGTGTACTTGGTTCTTGTATGCATTACACATGTCCCATCCAAAGGATACAGCAATAATGGTTTAGTGTCTTGCTTTAAAAGGACACAAGTGTCAAGACCAAGACTCGAACCCACCCCCTGTTGATCAGAAACACCAGAGCTTGAGTCCATTTTGCTTGACCTCTCGGCTATGACATGCCAGTCTACTTTTGCAAGCACTAGATGCATTCAGCAGGCAGTGTCGTTGGTGGTTGTATTGACTAATTGGAGAGTAAAATAAAGAAATATACGACCCGCAGGAATTTATAAAAAAGGATATTAAACAAATAATTATTTGTATATGGCCTAATGTAGATGAACCAACAAGAGTTCCTCCAGCCAAGCAGCTGAAGATTCAAGCACCAGTATTGGCGTCTCGGCCCCAGCTGGAAGCATTGAGGCGGCCCCACCCCCCTCCTCTTCATCCTCCTCAGATCCACATGTACCTAGAACCACACTAGAGGCATTACAACAGCGTTGTGATAGCTACAAAGGCATTGTTGGATTAAGGCGGCCACTGAAGGGAAAGCAAGTAAATGCCTGGCTTGGAAGGATTACGAAGGTGAGAGTGATGGTATAAGTAGAACGCCGCTACATGTATAATGAATAGGGTGGTTGGGTTGGTATGAGGGGCCGTTTATGACTAGTTGAGCAATTACAAAAGTATAAGAGCAAACCCACATATACATAATTATAAGAGCAAACCCATATAAGAGCAAGCCCATATATAAAGAGTAAACCCACATATCTACATGTTAGAGCACCAACACAAATATATTGAACAGCGCCCTCTGTGTATTGGACATAGTTTCATATATTGAAGACATGACACCCATAATACATGGACACCCATAAATATAAAAGCGTCTCATATAAAGGACGACAACAGCCGTCAACGGTGGATGGGCCTGTTAAATCAGGATTGAAAAACGAGCCGAAAATTAAGCCTTTGTCTGGCACCTTGTTAAGCGCATGTTTCGCGGGAAAGGGTGACAACTCACAGGCCGGGCGGGACGCTTAGTGTTCATGAAGTCATTGCAACCGATGCAAAACTAATGCAATACTTGAATGCACTTCATCGTAGTAAGCCACCCCCTCCAAACGATAATACAAAACTCCCAATACAACAAGACAACCTTCTAGCCATCTTTTAATCAATTCAATAATATTGACATTTTTGGTGTGTAGCGGGTGCCTTTGAGCATCGAGCAAGGCATGCTTTGACTTTGAGCGTCCTGTACACATTTGTTGAAGAAATTGTCAACACTCAGCACGGCTTCACCCATTGCATCATCGATAACCGGCGCGACGTCAACTTTGTGGTGTGTGTGTGTTTGGGGAGGCCATACGCATACGAGAGGGGTGCACCCCACTAAATAAACTCCCATAGCATATAGTGCAAAATGCTAAAAATTCAAAACTACACGAAAAATACTTATTATCACTTGGCGCTTCATGACCTACATAAAGCAGTTTCTCGACTGGTGAACTTGACCTCATTCCCATAGTATATGGAAGGCGCTGATCGAGCGACCGTTGTGGTTCAAAGAAGGAGACGATGGCATGTCCATTTGCATCACGATTTTCCCGCCTAATATTTGACAAGCAGCCAGCTGGATCGGCCTGACCTGTCCCTCGTCTCCAACCTTCGTCATACTGATCGAACAGCCTGGGTTTATTTGACGTTGAAGCCATGACTGTATTTTCAATCCCTGACGGTCCATTTCTAGTTCCCTGTGGGGAAATAAACTCCTGGCAATCGGTCATGAAAGGATTAACCATTGAGCTATCGGCCTTAACCCCAACACCGTCTTGTTCTGGCCATGGCATTTGGCGAAATCCGTGTGAGTCCCTTGTTTGGGTTTTACTCCCTGAAAACCCCACTCCTGAGTCATGCCACACATTTAATTCAACCTTTTGTGGGGGCCTCGACCTCTCTATGTGCTTCACTGATTGCCTTTCACTTCCCTCTAGTCCAGTAGCCGGTTTCCCGGTTAATGTATGTCTATTGGGAGAGGGTTAGGGAATCTGGCAGGGGTACCAGGGGATGTAACTTCACCGTTGCATGTATTTGTATTCCCCGAAAACCCATTTGCGCCCACTTGGGGTTCCTGTTGTTTTTGGCTTGTGGACCTGTCTACCAACTGACTTACACTTTGGGACAACAGTTCAATATCTCTGGAAACCCTGTCATACTCCCTCTCAAGGACGTGGTACAAGTCTACTTGACCCAAGGTGGAGTACCTTGCAGCCACCCCTTGTGTATTTGACCTATCCATTCTCTCTATTTTTTATTAATTCAAACAAAATACATGTAAAACTCCGGTTCTTCTGAACAAATTGATTCCGGGCGGAATGTTCCGGCGGATGGCTCCAGGCGGACGGCTCCAGGTGGAATGCTCCGGCGGATGGCTCCGGGCGGAATTCTCCGGGTGGATGGCTCCGGGCGGATGAAATTCCGGACGTACGTACATGTACACTACGTGCGTGGGCACTAATCTCACACCAGCTCGGTATGTACCACTGCCGGCTTTCTGTGACTCCGTCCCAGCTTTCCCCTCCGGCTCTGTATAAACCACTGCCGGGTCTCTTCTTTGACTCCGTTCGCCGAAGCTTTCCCCTCCGGCTCGGTATGAACCACTGCCGGTTGTTTTTACTACTCTCCTTGTCAGTCCTATAATTTTTTATTTTTTTGTGTGTGTGTGGGCTTAAGTCCCGCAGCTGCCACCAATGTAACGAGCCCGGGAATGCGGTCTAAGGTCTTTTAGTTGGGCACATAGGACTGGACTTAGATTAACAGACAACTGACAGACGACACTACAGACAACATAAAAGTAAGTTAGACACAAACACACTGATTGATTCCTTCTGTTCTATTCTTCTCAATGATGTGCTTTAATTATTATATCGCATCTCCACTTACATGTTCCTGTTTATAGTTAGGTGTACAGCAGTTTAATTATACACGTACGGGCGACCTTCTTGTTTTGCTGCTCAAAACAGACTGGCTCTAAAGCTAGCTTGTTCGCGCCGTGTTAGCCAGCGCACGCACCAAGCACGTAGCGATCACGGGGCTGGCGCGTGACCAGCTCGTGCTCGCTACAATATATAAGAGCAAACTCACATATATAAGAGCAAACCATGTAGGTGGGTTGGTTTAGGTCGCTTGTTCCGAGGCCAAACATTAGATCAATTTGTAGGTTGGCATGTCATCCGAACATTAAGTAAAATGGAGCATATCCTGTTGTCTCGTGCTTTGTTGAGTTGTAGGCATGCGTCATGGGACTATTGGTTCTTTCCAGTTCTTTTTCTGTTGTTCTTCCAGGGTTCCTAACATGTTAAGGAGTTTGTGATTAAATCATTCGGTTTGTCCATTTCTCTGTGGATGATACGGTGTTGTTCTACTTTTTTTGATCCCCGCAACCTTACAAATCTCCCATATTAGTTTGCTTTCAAAGTTTCGCCCCTGATCGGCATGGATTCGTTGTGGAAAGCCAAATTGCTGGATGACATCTGCCCATAGAAATTTGGCGACGGTTTCCGCTTTTTGGTCACGCGTAGGGTAGGCTTGTGCGTACTTTGTGAAGTGGTCTGTCACTACGAGGATATTCTCATAGCCGCCTTTTGACCGTTCAAGCTTTATGTAGTCGATGCATAATAGCTCCATCGGTTCACTGGTGATGATGGATATGAGGGAACTCTTATTTAAGTTTTGCGCAGACAGCATCGTTTACATTTGTCACACCATCGCTTCACATCATCTGCCGTCTTTGGCCAGAAGAATCTAGCATGAACCATGTCAAGGGTTCTATCCAGGCCCATATGACCCATATCGTTGTATAGTGCCGTTAGTGCAATGTCTCTGTATTGTGGAGGGAGCATTAATTGTAATGAAGGCTTTCCATCTTGGGATTTCCTCATTTGGTAAAGGATGTCATCTTTTATGCAAAGTTTCTCCCATTGTCGGAAATACGGTAAGCAGTCTGGTGACTCTCTTAGCTTCTCAGTGTGCGTTAGTCTTTTTCCATGCTCCAGATAGAGTATTACTCTGCCTATGTTGAGATCATCTCTGATCAATGGCCAATTCTTTCTGAGGTGTGTTTGGTAGATCTGTGCTTCCGGCTGGATGATGTGACTTTGTATTTTGTCCGGTAATTGTCTGACATTGCAACGTTGTCGGCTCTATGAAGAAGTATGATTCTTGTTGGTGACATTCACAGATTGCCTTCACTACATCAGCAGGTATTTTGTTGGTTCCTATGTTGAAGTCGATGGACGCCATTGTTGAGTCTTGGCTGCATTTCCTTGATAGAGCATCGGCCGCAGCGTTAACTTTGCCCGGCTTATACTTGACGGAGAAGTTAAATTGTGATAGTGCTGCGACCCATCGTTGCCCTGTAGCGTCTAACTTTGCAGTGGTAGCTACGTACAGGAGTGGGTTGTTTTCTGTCAATACTGTAGTTTGGGCACCGACGAGATAATCTCTCAATTTGTTTGTCATCGCCACTTTAGGGATAAGAATTCCAACTTGTGTGCAGGATATCGCTTCTCGCACGAAGAGAGACCTCAGCTTGCATAAGTGATGATTCTTTCTTTGCCATTTTGAAGTTGGCTTACGACAGCACCAAGCCCTGTTCCTGACGCATCTATCTGTAGGATGAACGGCTTGTTGTAGTCGGCATAGGCCAATATTGGAGCAGTCGACATAAGTGTCTTCAAGGTTCTAAACGCTTCCTCGCATTCGGCTGTCCATATGTACGGTGGTGTAGGTTTTGACGGCTTTCTTTTACCTTTCTTATTTCTTCTGGGGTCACCTGAAGTTAGCTTGTAGAGGGGTGTCACTATGCTGAAGTAACCCCTGATGAAATGTCTACAGTAGCCCGTAAAACCAAGAAATCAAAGGAGTTCTCTTCGGGTATTGGGTCGTTGCCAATTCTGTACTCGTAACATTTTGTCGGGATCTGTGGCGATGCCCTCTGCAGACACTATGTGGCTGAGGTATTTCACTTTCTTTTGAAGAAGACCGTGCTGTTTCAAACAAGCGAAGACCTTGCTGTTTCAAACAAGCGAAGACCTTATCTAGATGCTGAATATGCTCCTCGAAAGTGGAAGAAAATACAATGATGTCGTCAAGTATAACAAGCAGGTAGAGAAATTGAAGTCCCTTAAACAGGTTGATATCAGTCTTTGGAATGTTGCTGGGGCGTTTTGTAAGCCAAATGACATCCTGTTGCATTCGAAGATTCCTGTAGGTGTAGAGAATGCCGTTTTATGCTTGTCTTGCTCCATTTCAACCTGCCAGTAGCCGGATGTTAAGTCTAGGGTGCTAATTAGTGACGCATTTCCCAGTGCGTCTAACGATTCCTCAATCCACGGAAGGGGCATATATAAGAGTGAACCAACATAAATAAGAGCAAACCCACATAAATAAGAGCAAACCCACATATGTAAGAGCAAACCATGTATATATCAGAGCAAACCCACATATATAAGAGCAAACCATGAATATATCAGAGCAAACCCACATATATAAGAGCAAACCATGAATATATCAGAGCAAACCCACATATATAAGAGCAAACCCACATATATAAGAGCAAACCATGAATATATCAGAGCAAACCCACATATATAAGAGCAAACCCACATATATAAGAGCAAACCATGAATATATCAGAGCAAACCCACATATATAAGAGCAAACCATGAATATATCAGAGCAAACCCACATATATAAGAGCAAACCCACATATATAAGAGCAAACCATGAATATATCAGAGCAAACCCACATATATAAGAGCAAACCATGAATATATCAGAGCAAACCCACATATATAAGAGCAAACCATGAATATATCAGAGCAAACCCACATATATAAGAGCAAACCCACATATATAAGAGCAAACCATGAATATATCAGAGCAAACCCACATATATAAGAGCAAACCATGAATATATCAGAGCAAACCCACATATATAAGAGCAAACCATGAATATATCAGAGCAAACCCACATATATAAGAGCAAACCCACATATATAAGAGCAAACCATGAATATATCAGAGCAAACCCACATATATAAGAGCAAACCATGAATATATCAGAGCAAACCCACATATATAAGAGCAAACCATGAATATATCAGAGCAAACCCACATATATAAGAGCAAACCATGAATATATCAGAGCAAACCCACATATATAAGAGCAAACCCATGAATATATCAGAGCAAACCCACATATATAAGAGCAAACCATGAATATATCAGAGCAAACCCACATATGTAAGAGCAAACCATGAATATATCAGAGCAAACTCACATATATAAGAGCAAACCCACATATATAAGAGCAAACCCACATAGTAAGAGCAAACCATGAATATATCAGAGCAAACTCACATATATAAGAGCAAACCACATATATAAGAGCAAACCATGTATTTACAAGAGCAAACTCACATATAAGAGCAAACCCACATAAATAAGAGCAAACCTACATATACAAGAGCAAACCATGTATATACAAGAGCAAACCCACAAATATAAGAGCAAACCCATAAATAGGAGCAAACCTACATATATAAGAGCAAACCTTGTATATATAAGAGCAAACCCACATAAGAGCAAACCCACATATATAAGAGCAAACCATGAATATATCAGAGCAAACCCACATATATAAGAGCAAACCCACATATATAAGAGCAAACCAGTATTTATAAGAGCAAACCCACACAAGAGCAAACCCACATATATAAGAGCAAACCCACATATATAAGAGCAAACCCACATATATAAGAGCAAACCATGTATTTATAAGAGCAAACCCACATATATAAGAGCAAACCATGTATTTATAAGAGCAAACCACATATATAAGAGCAAACCATGTATATATATGAGCAAACCCACATAGGAGCAAACCTACAATATAAGAGCAAACCATGTATATATAAGAGCAAACCCACACAAGAGCAAACCCACATATATAAGAGCAAACCCACATATATAAGAGCAAACCCACATATATAAGAGCAAACCCACATATATAAGAGCAAACACATATATAAGAGCAAACCATGTATTTATAAGAGCAAACCCACATACATAAGAGCAAACCCACATATATAAGAGCAAACCATGTATTTATAAGAGCAAACCCACATATCTAAGAGCAAACCCACATAAGAGCAAACCCATTTATATATCAGAGCAAACCCATAATGAGCACCATGATGATCTACAGTTGGGGGTGCTGCAGCACCCCCAGCACCCCCGTCTCTCGTGGGCTTGGGGTTTGGACTATGCTTTTAAAACCGAATTCTTTCCTCTTAAAACTACCCTTGTTTAAAATCAATGTTTTTGTTTCCATCCTTTATTCAAGCATATTGTATGCCTAATCTGTCCAGTATTATTTGATTATGCCCATTCTGACTCTGATACTTTTCCCATCACACCAGGTTCTACAGGATCAATAGAGTCAAATGAACTCATGAAGAGAACTGGAGACATCAAGAAGAGAGAAGAACTTGTCTAAGAGATGGAGCTAGTCCAATAGATGACTCAATAAGAGAAGGCAGAAGAAGAAAGGTAGAAACAGGAAACAAAGAGGAAGATAGAGGTACAGGTAAGAATGAATAGTGGAGATGTGATCAGTGTGGGACTGTGTGAGTGTCTAGTATTATCTCTACACAGTGTACAGTATCAGCTTGGTGTAATGTCTTACAAGACAATTTACCTACAGATCAATCTCAAATTACTGTAGTACACTGTATTCAGTAAGACTACATACATTGTATACATCACACCCTAACCTTTACTGTTTCAATTGTCTTTTATGAGAGATGTATTTGAAATGTACTGCAATGCTATAAAGACTCTCCACTGATCAATCTAAATGCAGTGTGAATTTTAGGGTTGACAATTATTCATTAATATGAGCCAGGATCATTGCTTTACATAAATGACTGGCCCTCTTTGAATGGATTCATATTTAACATTTACTAGATGCTTGAAGCTAAGCTTACATCCTTCTGTATGTTTGACATTCCTCTATGTGTATTAAATTGAGATGATTTTCTCTTGATAGATGACAAAGTGACAGCATGAGAAGGCATCTACCCTTAGTCTACAACAGCAGGAATTAGAGGCAGAGAAACAAGCTGAGAGAGACTATGAGGAAATGTTACAACAGGAGACATCTCTTATGTCACTACTGTACATTGCTTCCAATCAAAGGTAGATCACACTATCAACCTACACAGCTCTTTCATCAGGGCATAAAATAGCATTGACCTTCAATGCACCAAAGATTTTTGAATGCAGGTTTTTTAGTATTGCAAGTAATTTCAATTAGCTCTGGACAGTCTGAGCCTACAATGTTTACAAATAAGGCTTAAAATATCATGTCCAAAGTTCGCTGGTGTCTCAGATCAAGGAGGTGTTCTTTATTTCTATGGAGCAAGAACTGTTTGATGTGAGGATAGACTCAATGTACAATTTGGAAACTTCTCATTCTGCAAGCTATGTACAATTGTTTTAAATCACAATTTGTACTTTTACAACAGTCAGGGGGAACAATGTAATACTGTACACTGCACAACTGATATGAGACATTTGTCCACTGTTACCATAAACCATCTTGGAGAATTAGTGACACTTTTCAACATCATTTGAATTTTCAGTCATTCCTGAAAAATGTCAACAATAGTGATTTATTTCCTCCTTGTACAATTCTTGTGTTGAAGAGGTTTGAAATGAAGATTGTTAAATAGGACTAGGCTTGTGCCCTTTCTTTGTGATTGTTAATTTAGGTAATGAATAATAGCTCATTAAAATTAAACAATGACTTTATTTACAAGTTATGATCCTGGTAGTCAACCACAATTAATTTAAAATGTTTTCTTCTTGAGACAGTCACATGATATTGATTGAAACTTTGAGTTGTTACACCACTGGTTCTATTCAGAACCACCACAACTCATAGAGAGATTAATGTCATGTATATGGTGTTAACTGCAAACCTTACTAGAATGTATCTCCACCAAACAATGATTCAAATTCTGCTAATTTAAGAATTATTTGGCTTAAAACTGGTCACTGTGGAACAACAACACCAACAAAAAACAACAGCAACATCCAACAAGAAATATCCTGATACTGATTTTTGTGTCCTGTTGAATACATTTGCAAAGCAATGTAACTGCAGGGAAATAGTCACCAGGGGAGACAGTGTTTCTACAATAAACAGTTTGCGGGTGTATGATTTATTTGCATCATATAAAGATATTTACATAAGCTAAAAAGGGTTCTACATGAATTAATGCTGTCACAATATTTGAAAATCTTAAGAGAGTCTCAGTGTGATTGCCTCTCATTGGGGAGACCCTGTAAAGCAGTTATAATGCAACAGGCTTGAACTTGGTTTCTTAATTTGTTCTTTTCATTGTGTTCTATGATTTGGTTTTTCTTGTGTTACAGGATACTATTCACAGTTTTGTTTTGTAGTTTGGTTCAGAGTTCATCTTTTTTTAATAAAAATTTTGTCTTTGATAAATGATGCCTAGTATTTTTCACTTTGTTTTGGACTTTATTTTAAAACGTTTCATTTGTTAAAAACTGTTGTCTTTGATTTGTTTTGTTCTTAAGTTTACAATTCTTTTAAACCTGCCTTCTCCAACGTCCACCATTTCTCCGGGTTATACATTTTATTTTTTATGGCACTGTAGATTAATATCAAACTTCAAACGCATCAAAAGTAAATAATCTAATATAACTTAAGTTTCTTTGGGTTTGCATGCGCTAAGAGTTTAATGTCCGATTGCTAACACTGGTTACAAATTAACACAATGACTACCAGTTTCTTCATTTCCTCTTTTGTTTAAAAGTGGAAATGGTCGAACATTTTTTGTAAGTATCAAAAAAAGAAAACAAACAAATAAACAATTGGAATGTGGAGGTCGGATAAGGTAAATTATCTGTCAGCTCTATTTGGTCTCTAATAATTACATGTATGAAAATAGCAATTGTTTTGATTTGCAAGGTTTGCTACAGTTTTAATAAAATATTGTATATCATCTGAATTTGTTTGTTTGTTTGTTTTTCTTTTTTGTTTGTTGTACCAACCACAAATTCACTGTTTGCATGTTTGATCTGAGTCAGTTGTTATCATGGTATTGGATTCCCCTTTAGACAATAGTGACAATCCAGGCCTTATTCTCATTCATAAACACAAAGATCAATCAATAAAATATTGTAAATGAAGATATGAGGGGGTTTTAAGCAAAACACCATTTTAGAAGTCCTTGGGGTTTAAACAAAACGAAATCTTATTTAGAGCCAAGAGCAGCCGACTCACTGTATCTCAAGCCACTAAAACTATGGTTGTGACGTCGGCTCAAATTATTTTGGATTGGGCACGGACATCAGTTTGGCGTACTCGCGAAAGCCCCCCCCCCTTTTTTTTTAGTTACACGACAATAGAATGTACATTTTTGGTTAATAATATTGGACTTCAAACTGATGTTTGGCAGAGAACTTTGAAGACGCACAATTTCATCGTCATTATTTAAACGAGCTCAAGGCATGAGAAATCTGACTCAAGACATGAACTCTCCCAGTGTCCGATTGCCTCAAAGACAAAAACAAATCTCTGGGTCTGATTCTCGGGCAGATTTAACAAAGGTTCTTTAAACTGAAACGAAAAAGAGAAAGAAAACAAAATGTACTTGTCGGCGAATTAATATTGGACAAATCCATTCAAACCCTTGAAGTGTAAAAAAGAAAAACCTATTTTCTTCAGTTTCCATTCGACATTACTTTCTGTTTTAAATGATTGCGGTGCCTGCTTCTATTACTGCCCTGGGCCCAATCTAATGGCTCTGCTTACCGCCGAATTCTGCGCTTGCAATCACAATTCTTCGCTTACAGGACAAGCGCCGGATTTCTGCTGTGTAAGCGAAGATTACCTAGTAACGTGTAGACCCACGCGGAAAAGCATACATTCCCTGCTAACCCATGAAACACGCTTAACGTAAGTGCGGAATTCCCTTCGTCCGTGTAAAGCGCTTATTCTTTGCTTAAAGTAAGCAGAGCCATGACATCGGGCCCTGGTTATCGAGCACGCTCCGTGGTCTAGTGGGAAATTTTTGCACTTAACATTAATGATTGGGTTGTTGGTTCGAATCCTACCCGAGTAGTATACCTGTGGATTGTTTTTTTCCGGACTCAGAAAAGCATTGATTATACAGTACTTATCACAAATCGGTGCAGAGTATTTTTCAACAAGGGTTTTGTATTGTTTTCTTAATCACGGTACTGTCATGTTTTGGGGGTGTTTTTTCCTCTTTTTTCCACAATTAAAACAACGACGGTAATAAGGCCAAAGTAGAGACTGTGAGGAAAATGAGTCGGGTGCATTAGTTATAACCTTAGAACCAGTTATTTTTTATGGTATTGCCTACAGGAACACGACAACAA